>CM036775.1:14019374-14619374 GCA_020796225.1 Arion vulgaris
GATACCCAAGTCCTTGAGAGCTGCGGTAAGCTCAAGGTAGCCTCAGTCTTAAACTTGGGAATGCTAAGTTTGACTCTGGTAAAGGAGAGTCCATCAAACAGCTGGTCCACATTAGCGGGTACAGCAAGCAAGCTCTCTGAAAGTACAGTTTGTGTAAACAAGGGTGTAAGAAGGAGGGGGCTTTACCAGAAGGTGGTGATGATGTTGGTAGGTATAATGCTGATGATGATAGGGATGATGATGGCAATGATGATAGTGATGATGATGGCAGTGAATATGATGATTATTATAGCGATTACGATGATGGGGATGATGGGGGTATTGAAGATGATGATGATGATGGTGCTGATGTTGATAGTGAAAGCGAATATGTTGATAATGGTGATGATGATGTTGGGGGTGATGATAATGATGGTGATGATGGTGATGATGTTTATGGTGAAATGATGACGATGGCAATGATAATGGCAATGGTGATGGTGAAGATGAAGTTAATGGTGATGTCTGAAGAAAATAATAATGATGATGATAACAGATGGTGCTGACCGTGTTTGATAATCTTGACAAGAAGATCTGGTATACCTTATGTTATTTATGCTTTCCCTGGATACCATCAATGAAAGATTTACAAACAGCATAAGATATTTAAAAGGAGACACAGCGATGTTAGTTGAGAACAAACAGCAATTGCAAGACATGATAAAGTTAAAGTTAATTGTATATCCTTTACAGGACTTTGTCGCCCGAGTGACAACCGGGGCTCAAATTTGGGGTGTAAAGAATAGAACTACTGTTACCTGCCATGCATGTCGTAAGAGGCGACTAAGGAGGTTTGGCTAAAATCGGATGCACATGTCCTAAACGTGTAGAAATATATGCGTTTAGGGGCCTACCAAACCAATATGCAATGTATACACGTTCTTGGCAAAAATCAAAGATATCACAAAGAGTGATTAAAATTGGTCGTAAGAACGAACGCAAAGAAGAAGAAGAAGAACCCTGTTTGTGATTTTTCTAGACATTGTTACGTTCAATAGTTTGCCATTGCTTTCTGAACGGGTGGAGCCATTATCCTTTAGTAAAAATCCACGCGAAACAGCTTGCTACCAAACTGTCCGCAGCGTGATTCGAACTCAGAACGTCGGGGTAATAGACCGAGTTACTATCACCTAAGCCACAGACGCCACCAAGAAATGATCAGCAAAATGGAAATAACAAAAGTAAAATATATGAACTAATTAATTTGTCAAACATCAAATATCTTCCCCTGAGCAGAACTTTGCAAACACTAACAGTACTTCTGAATTTCTCTCTATCATAGGACACATGTCCCGCCTCTGCAGCGATCATGCTCAAACCATCAGTTACATCATTATTCCATCTTCTCCGTGGTCTTCATCTTCTTCTCTTTACCGGGATGATTCCTTCCATGACAGTTTGGTTGCAAATTGCTTCGCGTGGAATTTTACAGAAAGACGTTGGCACCACCCGTTCTCTGTCTCTCTCTGTCTCTCTCTCTCTCTCTCTCTCTGCGATCGTTCTATTTGGCCATTTTGATGATTCTTTCTGTGATATATAAACAGCCTTTGCCAAGAACGAATTTTACGACAAATCAATCAGCGTTAATTTGAGCTTTGGTGCTTATCCTTCGGCGATGTGTCCGGTTTCAGATAGCGTTTACTGGGTTCGATTTCCGTCAGCCTCCTTTGCTGTCCCTAGCCTACCCGCAAGGCAGCAGGTTTCCACCCGTTTAGAATGCAATGGCAAACTACTGGACGTAACAATGCCTAGAAAAATCACAAACAGCGTTAAAAACTGAGGTTGATTCGCAAAGTTCTGTAAAGGATATGAAATTAACTTAACTTTTAAAGTAAAGCGCGCCTGAATGGCGACGAACACAGATAAGGAAAGCAAGCATGTACTCAAACATATGTCGGAGTTGCAATATTAGGCACCATGACAGTGCCTAAAGTCATAGCAGATAAAGAGAGAAATAACCTGTCAATTAATTACCAGTTCAAGATATGAAAGTTGAATAGAAAGATACCAATATGACTTTCATAGAATATAGAAAATCTAAAATGTTGTATTAACTCCTTCACTCCTGTGAGCTTATATACCGGCTAGTAGCAATTTCTAAATGGATAGGACACACATTGAGGAAACTCCATGATAGCATCACGAGACAGACTCTCTCGTGGAACCACCAGAGCAATACAGGTAAGGGAAGACTCACGAACACCTGGAGAGGAATTGGAGACAGAGTGCAAGAAAATTGGAAGAGTGGAGCGATCTGGAAAAGATGGACTTGTATCGGTGTGCTTGGAAGTCCTTGGTTGTGGACCTAGGAACGAAGGATGAAGAAGAAGAAGAAGTAATTTCTAAGATAGCATAAAGTCAATAGACTGACTAAGTTAGTATACATTGCAAGATATATATATATAAATGTGTCGAGAAGTTAAAGTAAAGAAGGAGTGAAAGGATAAAAAACTGTAACTAATATTACCAAAAGCAGTTATTCCGTCGACAGCGTGTGGCAAAGCGATGTAGAGAGAGAAACGGTTACCAACGAAGGGTAGTTCAGCGACATCAGCACCGAGGACGTTTCTTCTAATGTTGACGTACCGTTCATCATACATCATATCAACCTGGAAGGAAATTTGGGGAAATTAATTAATACAAATATTATGTTAAGTTATTATCATCAAATAGTTTGTCCAGCCCGTGTGGTACCAGGGCCCGCAAGGGAAGCAAAGAATAGTACCACTGCGACCTACGAGGCATGTCGTAAGAGGAGACTGATGTAGGACCTAGGGAGCTACCCTAGTAAATAAAAAGCATCGTAAAAATCGGATGCGCTGGTTTACTTGTAGGCGCTTAACTGACACAACGTACAATCGTTCTTAGGCTCAGATCACATACAAATCACTTCAGCGTGGTTAACAAGTGGTCGATGTGGAGCGTTCGAAGAAGAAGAAATAGCTTGTCCTGAGCAGAACGTTGCCACCCTAACAGTCCTTCTACGTTTTATTTACTGGGATTCAGCGAGCCACGGGAACCATCAGTATGCATACTCTTCGATATCAATTGGGGGAGACTGAGTACCTATGTGTTTGCCCGGAGTGCAATGACATCATGTTAGTAACCAATAACCAATTTACTAGGATAGCTTCCCTAGACCCCTACCTCAGTCACCTTTTACGACATGCCTTTAGGTCGAAGACGTACTATTCTTTGCTCCCTCTGCAAGTCTCGACAACACAAGATTCAGCCTATTCTGTAGCAGCAATCCTTGCACTAGTTGCTGAAGGTGAAACTGGAGACCGGGGCTGATGCAGTATATAGTCTCTTTGCGCTCTGCGCTCTCTTTTGGCTTCAAATGTGATGGCGTGTGTCGACTTTTCCTTTTGAGCCATCCCTCACTGATGCTGGTCTTTCCTGTCTGTATCTGTCCAACAGCTCTCAATTATCGTTGTCTGTGCTGCATGAAGTTAGATCACATTTGCAGGTTGGTTAGCTAATAGATCATCATCATCTTCAGGTGCCATGCATGCATGCCAATCTCTGTCTCTTGTATTTTCTATCATTTAAGATGTTGACGATTCTCCGTGCCATGAAGTCAGGCAATCCAACATTTACTCTCTCACTCTGTCTTCCTCTGTCTCGTCTACCCTCAATGTTACCTGTTGTTACAATGTGTTCTAGACCTCCATTTCTCATCACTTCATGAATCAACACCAAGCTAACAGGTAAAATAAACAATACACACCTGAGAAGTAACTCCACCTGGATGTTGAAAGTTCTGCTGGGTTGTCTTGGAAGTTACAAACTTACTCTGCCAGGTTCCATTAAAGAAGATAGTGTTGACTAGGATCATGACAGTTCCGCCATCGATGCTGCCTGGTTGAATATAGGAAACAGAAATATGACCTATTATCGATATACAATTGTTTGTGTCAGTAAATAAACAAAAGTTGTTCTTTAGTAAGTGTTATTTTACTTTCTTTCTCTCTTTTCCTATCTCTCTTCTTCTTTCTCTACTTCTTTCTCTCTCTCTCTTCCTATATCTCTTCTTCTTTCTCTACTTCTCTTTCTCTCTTCCTATCTCTCTTCTTCTTTCTCTACTTATTTCTCTCTCTTTTCTTATCTCTCCTTCTCCTTCCCAATCCCCTACCTCTTTCTCGTTCTCTCCTTCTCCGTCTCTGTCTCCCCTTCTCATTCTCCTCTCTTTCTCCTTCCCCTCTCCCCTTTGTCTCCCACTGTCCCACCCTCCGCCTCTGTCACTCACTCCCTCACTTCTTTTATCTCCCTCGCTATCTCCTTCTATCTCTCTCCCTCTCTTCCTCTATATCCTTCTCTCTATCACCCCCTCTCTTTCTCACTCTTTCTCTCTCTCGCTGCCACTTTTCTTCCCTCCTTCTCTCCCCTTCGTCTCTCCTACTGTCCTCCCTCTACGTCTCTCTACCTTTTTTCTCTTCCTCTCCTACTTTCCCTCCATCCCACTGTCTTTCCCTCCCTCTCTCACCCTACCACTCTCTCTCTCACTTGATATAGATCACTACTGATTACTCAAACTTGTCATTGCTAATGTATAGTGCATTCCGTCTCCATCTTCCGTTTCCATGTATTTATGGGTTTTCCCTTACCTCGTTTGCCCTGGGGGTTCCATAGGAGAGCCTGTCTAGTCATGACCGTGCGGTATATTTTCTCAGTATGATGCAAGTCTATGAAATATCGCCCCTTAAATGTTTTTCGTTTAACCTAACGCTCTGTCACACACAGAACGCACAAGTAGCCAAGTATTATCTAAATAACTCTCTGTCACACACAGAATGTAAAAGTAGCCAAGTATTGCCTAAATAACTCTCTGTCACACACAGAATGTAAAAGTAGCCAAGTATTGCCTAAATAACTCTCTGTCACACACAGAATGTAAAAGTAGCCAAGTATTATCTAAATAACTCTCTGTCACACACAGAATGTAAAAGTAGCCAAGTATTATCTAAATAACTCTCTGTCACACACAGAACGTAAAAGTAGCCAAGTATTGCCTAAATAACTCTCTGTCACACACAGAATGTAAAAGTAGCCAAGTATTGCCTAAATAACTCTCTGTCACACACAGAATGTAAAAGTAGCCAAGTATTGCCTAAATAACTCTCTGTCACACACAGAATGTAAAAGTAGCCAAGTATTGCCTAAATAACTCTCTGTCACACACAGAATGTAAAAGTAGCCAAGTATTGCCTAAATAACTCTCTGTCACACACAGAATGTAAAAGTAGCCAAGTATTGCCTAAATAACTCTCTGTCACACACAGAATGTAAAAGTAGCCAAGTATTGCCTAAATAACTCTCTGTCACACACAGAATGTAAAAGTAGCCAAGTATTACCTAAATAACTCTCTGTCACACACAGAATGTAAAAGTAGCCAAGTATTACCTAAATAACTCTCTGTCACACACAGAATGAAAAAGTAGCCAAGTATTACCTAAATAACTCTATCATACACAGGCACACGTTCTACACCTGAGATATACCCAATTGCTAATTTTTAAATTCCAGCCCCTACTGTCATAACATAATCAATTTCAATAATAATAATTAACTACAGTTGCTGTAAAAACAATAATTCTCTAATCTGATCTACTTTTTAAACACAAAAACTGAATTAGTACAAATGCTAATATATTATATATCTGATTTACTGATTTAAACACGTCACAGCCACTTGCCACTTCTCGAGACAAACTAATATTAAAAAATCAAATATTGTCAATAATTGTAGGCTCAAAGCAGAACTATCAACACATAACACGTGCAATTGTCTTTTGTGATAATTGCCGCCTCAGATTTTCGGAGCTGTCGTGCGGTATATTACTAACAAAAATAATTGTTTCGCGTTGTCAGATTAAAAGACTTTCGCCAACGATGCACTTGAACTAGAAACCAACAAAAAAAGGGTACCAAAAGCGTTTAGTCAGAGACGTGTGATAAATCATAAATCATATACATCAATATCGGAATAACGTAGACCAATATAGAAAGCTCTGTGTACAGATTTTTTATTATTGAATGGTTCAAATTGTAATTTGATTTTACTGCTTATGCCGCCCTCCTGATGCGGTCGCCTCTCTGTACCATAGCACGGCACAGCCCTTTGTCTGTGATGCTGCCAGTCCATGAGGTCGCAAGGTAACATATAAAGATATCAAACTATTTTCTAGAACAAATCGACTTGTAAAAAATTCCTGAACATTACCTGGTGGAATAATATCGTGAATCAAGCCCTCAGTTTTGTTCTTCACAAAATCATTAATAATTTTTTCAGGGCCTCCCACAGCTGCCAGATCAAAGTTGGAAGTTGTGGCCAAATAGTCAGTCCTGACGTCATTGATAAACTGACTTTCAATCGGTGTGTTTGGGTTGACAAAGATGGCGTTGGCTGTATGAAGTTTTACCTCTTTCACACCGTTCAGCTGAAATATGAATGAGAAGATTTCTTATTTAAAATGTTCATGTTTCAAAAATAAAAGTTAATAAAATGTTGTGTAGTGGAAGTTTATTACAATTTAGCCAAACATTGCTGGGAGTAACAAGAAGAGACCGGTTGTGAAATGAAGACATCGGGGGAAAAAGTGGGTACAACATCAGTACTAAACTTAATCAAGACTCAACAAATTAAATAGTTCGGCCACATCAGCAGATTACCAACAGATAGTGCACCTCAAAGAGCAATGTTGCTTCGATACAATGATTACAAAGCTAATCAAATGATAGGACAAATGGTGCCAATTTTAAAATACAAACATTTCACCATGAACACTGAAAGAGCAATGTTCAACACAATCTACTATTCCCCACATTATATTATCAGTGTCAAACCTGGACAGAGAGCGATGTTGATCCGATACAATGTATACAAAATAAAAGGCCAGCCACGCAAAAGGTGGACCTCAGAGATAACAGAAGCGACGACAGACACTATTTATGAAGCGCACACAAGGGCTCGTTCTAGAAATCTCTTCTTATCCTGACGCTGTGAGACAAAACAGGATTATAGAAAAGAAATAAGCCAAACATGACAATCGTTCGTTCTTATATAGCAAGTAGATACATCAAACAATACAGAACAGACGTTATTAGTCTATACCGTGACCTCCGATAACATAAGACAGGCGGGCTCAGGTAAATATTCTATGAAATCAGACTACAACTGTCGCGTGATTCTCGCATTTCAGTGTTGTTGTGTAAAGACAAATTCATTTTAAAAACAACACAACATGCTAAGTTTCAAGCTAAGAAATATCAGTATTATGTTACAAGTTAAGTTTTAAGCTAAGAAATATCAGTATTATTAACATTTGTCATCAACAATTAACCACAGATTCGTAGAATTGAGTAAATTTGAGTAAAAAACTTGAATTGGTCTATCAAAACCAGCCCCCATTAACTCCTGGTGGACCACACACCACACTGCGTGGCTAAGGGTTGGACGCCGCTTTACCAGGAACCACACTAAAGGGCGTTTTAATTCTAAAAACAAATGGCTTGTAAAAACATGGCTTTTGTCCTGGTCCACTAAGAGGAAAGAATTTTTGATTTTCCATCTGAGCTAGTCGACCTTATGTTGCTGTGGACCACTGTATAAACACATTGAACTACATGCTTGGGAGAAGATGAGAGCAGTTATGAACATGGCCGATGTGCGATGAAGATGATCCTCAAATGAACAATAAATAATACCAAGTTAACCACTATTTGTTATCGATTGATCTGAGCTTGACCAAGTGCCAGTTAAAAGTCATTAGATACATTGTGTGTTGTTCTACGTACCTGAACGTTAAGGTCATGATATGCCTGATGAGAGGCACTGCCTATGAGAGAAGTCAAACCAAGAGCTTGAGAGAATTCTGTGGCGGTTTCTCCGCGAGCACCAAGCGAGGTCATGGTAAGAGCCGAGTGAATGCTGTCAAGTGTAAACAAAATGATGAGTATAGCTTGTTAGTATATTTCATTTATCTCTTCTTCTCTTTCACTATTTAATTCTTTATAGAAGTGTTGGGGAGAGGGGGAGGGGTTGTTGTAGTGATCTTATGTGTGCTTGTTCTAAGGTTGTTTTTCCCGATCCAGAAGCACTTGAGCTTTCAGCTATTAGGCTTGGTGCCATAGACATCGTACCCCTTCGGTTCGGTGCCACGAACACCGTAAATCAGGGAAACCTGTGGCAGTTCTGCCAGCCTGCGTTGAACCCGCACTCACAGAGGGCTTGTTCTAAGGTTTTAAGAATCTGATGTGTGCTACTGCTATACTCGTTAGACACCTTTTTCGGTATGGCTCTCTGTGGAAGACGATACCAGGGCATTCTTGTCATGTGTTCATCTCTTCTAATTTCACATGTTTCGTGTTTTTAGTTTCTTCTTCTTCTTTGGAGATCACTGGTCATGCACTTGATTCAATGTGGATCACAAACTGGACAGTAAGCTTCATGTCTGTCAGATTTCCCCAAAACTTAGCTTTCAGATTGAATGGGTGTGGCTACATGTTGCTTCTCAGCTCACTCAGGAGAGGACAGTGTTGCAAAACCCTAGAAAACTTACGTATGTTTTACCTGTCGGGTGAGTAGATACTGTACTCATATATATTTTACCTGTCAGGTGAGTAGATACTGTACTCATATATATTTTACCTGTCAGGTGAGTAGATACTATTTTAATTCACCCTTCGCCCCTAGGGAGACATAAGTCCGCAACCAAGGTCTTCCATGCCTGCCCTATCCGATGCCATCTTTTCCAGATCTCTCCTCATTTTCTTGCATTCCGTCTCCAACTCCCGTCTCCATGTGTTACTGTGTCTTCCCCTACCTTTATTATCCTGGGGGTCCCCATCAGAGAGCCTGTCTCGTGATGCTGTTTGGGGGTTTCCTCAGTGTGTGTCCTATTCATCGCCACCTTCTGCTCCGTTATCTCTTGTTCCACATGCCGTTGTCCCGTTCTATCCCAGCGTTCCCAAATGGTATCACATGACTACAAACAGGGAACTCAATAGATACTGTACTTATATATTGTTTACCTGACAGGTGAGAAGCTACTGTACTTAAATATATTTTACCTGCCAGGTGAGTAGATATTATACCTATATATATATTACCTGTCAGGTGAGTAGATATTGTACTTATATATGTTTTTTACCTGTCAGGTGAGTAGACACTGCATGTATATATATTTTACCTGTCAGGTGAGTAGATACTACACTTATAGATGTTTTACCTGTCAGGTGAGTAGATTGAGACATATATATTTTACCTGTCAGGTGAGTAGACACTGTACTTAAATAGGTTTAAATACCTGTAAGGTGAGTAGATAGCATTTGCTTTGTCTAAAGCTATTTTCTGATAGAGACGCTGAGAGAATGCAGATGATGCAGAGGTCAGCAGTTGGACGTCGTCTCCCTTGACCAGGCTCACAGTGGCCAGTAAACAAATAGCTAGAAGTGTTAGGCTCATTCTTCTTCTTCTTGTTGTTGCTTCAGCTGGAAAAATCAAAGACAAAATGTCAAGACAATAATTCCATTTTCATTAAAGTTTATCTTCTCTTCGGGGTGATGATGCTAGCCCCACTCCAGCCATGCTTAGTCGCGTCTTGATGATGCTCGTCCATCACGGGTGATGATGCTAGCCCCACTCCAGCCATGCTTAGTCGCGTTTTGATAATGATGCTCGTCCATCACGGGTGATGATGACCACAAAAATTTTCATCCAAGGTAATGTAGTTACGTTATGTGTGTCTGTGTGTGCGTAGATGACGAGTGAGCTCGATATGGGCTTGAAGTGTTCTTGGAAGGAATACTTGCGCTTGTAAGTCGCGCCTTACGACATGCTTTGTTCAGGTACATATTCCTTCATATTCTTTCATCTCTTTTCATACCCCGGCAACACACGGGCTGGCTCCTACTTTAGTCGTCTCATGTTTTGTAGGTCCCAGTGTTACTCTTCTTTGCTTTCTTGCGAGCCCCTAAGAGGAGCAAAGAATAAGAGGCGACTAAGGTAGGGGGCTAGGGAAGCTTCTCTAGTAAATCTTCTTCTTCTTCATCAAACAACCCATATCGACAACTTGTTAAACCACTCTTTGTGATTTATATGTGATCCGAGCCTAAGAGCGATTGTACGTTATACCAGTTATGCTTCTACAAGTAGGCCAGCACATTCGATTTCTGCTACACTTTTTATTTCCTAGAGTGGTTATTCCTCTATTTCAGTCGACTCTTACGACATGCCTTGTAGGTTGCAGTGTTACTATTCTTTGCTTCCTTGAGGGCCCAGGCAACACACGGGCGTTCTAGTAAATAAAAAGCGTCGCAGAAATCGGATGTGTAGGTCTACTTGTAGCCGCATGACTGGCACAAGGTACGATCGCTTTTAGGCTCAGATCACATACAAATCACAAGGAGTGGTTTAACAAGTGATCAATATGGAGCGCTGGAAGAAGAAGAAGAAGTATACATAAAAGTCCTGGAACACAGCTGCAAGCTACTACTATTGATACTTACCTATATCACGTCTCCAAAGTTGACAAGACAATGCTGGTACCAAACATTTCCTTTTATATCTACTTATAGTTGATACTTACCTATACTTAAAGGTCGAAACGTTGCTGTATTTTGTCATTGTTTTTGTAATTTGTAAAACTACAGTACTTTGTGATTACGTGTTTTACCAATCAAATAGTTTTACTGCAATCTCATCTATTTTGTGAATACTTACCTATATCACGTCTCCAAAGTTGACAAGACAATGCTGGTACCAAACATTTCCTTTTATACATACCTATATGCTATAATCACAGACATTCGTGTCTTCCTGTCGCCCACAGTTTTCAACTAGTCCATATAGATAGTGCTTATTGTTCGTGAGAACCAAACATCTTGAAGACTTGTGTGTATATTTTTACATGTCAGCCAGTGGCGGCTCGTGATCGTTTTTGTTGGTGGGGCCAGACACAAATTTTGAGGAAATTTATTGTTTTGGGTTAGGTTATATTTTAATTTATTAGATAATAAATATACGTTACACATTATTTTTGGTGGGGCCTGGCCCTCTGGCTCTAAATGACGAGCCGCCACATTGTCAGCTATGGAATGAAACGTATAACAGGTTCAATGTAGATGTCTATGGAGGGGAGTGGAAGGACGGGGCCGTCATTTATGATTTGCAAGTTGATTATTTACTGTATTCAGTATATATATATGGAACTGCAGTAAAACTATTTGATTGGCAAAACACGAAATTACAAAGTACTGTAGTTTACAAATTACAAAAACAATGACAAAATACAGCAACGTTTCGACCAACAAGGCCTTTATCAAGCAAACGAACAAACAGTAGTGACAAATTAAAATCAAACACAAATGGACGACCAAATACAAACGTATCTAAGGAAAATCTGGAATAAAACGAATAACGAAATAAATGTAACACAAAAAACACATAAAACTAGAAATAGAACGGAAAGAAACAATGAAACATCTAGTAAATATATAACTTGAATACATGCAACATATACCCATATAGATTACAAAGCATGGGAAGAGAAAGTACTAAGAAGCATAAGAATGGAATATAACATGAATACATGCAACATATACCATATAGATTACAAGCATGGGAAGAGAAAGTACTAAGAAGCATAAGAATGTAATCGTTGAGCCGCGTGGTCGCAAGGTACCATACAAAGAAATCAACCGATTCTCCAGAGCAAATCGACTGCGATCATCCGAGGAACATGATCGGATGGCTGTGACCTGGACATTGTAAGCGGTGTAACAAGGCTTATATCGGCGAGACAGGCAAGAGGCTCAGTGACCGATTCGCCCAACACTTACGCGACATACGCCAATGCTCTGTGACCCTGTAGCCACCCATTTCAATAATACTGGCCATTTAGGTGCTCACGATGTCCAGGTCACAGCCATCCGATCATGTTCCTCGGATGATCGCAGTCGATTTGCTCTGGAGAATCGGTTGATTTCTTTGTATGGTACCTTGCGACCACGCGGGCTCAACGTATTACATTCTTATGCTTCTTAGTACTTTCTCTTCCCATGCTTTGTAATCTATATGGGTATATGTTGCATGTATTCATGTTATATTCCATTCTTATGCTTCTTAGTACTTTCTCTTCCCATGCTTTGTAATCTATATGGGTATATGTTGCATGTATTCAAGTTATATATTTACTAGATGTTTCATTGTTTCTTTTCCTTTCTATTTCTGGTTTTTATGTGTGTTTTTGTGCTACATTTATTTCGTTATTCGTTTTTATTCCAGATTTTCCTTAGATACGTTTGTATTTGGTCGTCCATTTGTGTTTCATTTTAATTTGTCACTCCTGTTTGTTCGTTTGCTTGATAAAGGCCTTGTTGGTCGAAACGTTGCTGTATTTTGTCATTGTTTTTGTAATTTGTAAAACTACAGTACTTTGTAATTACGTTATTTACTGTATTAGAATGGGGGACAACATTTGTCCCTGTTACATCCACGTCAAAGTGATTGTTGTTATTAGTTTGTTGTCATGTTCTGTGATATCTTCCTTAAGTGGCTTTTTAAAGAAATAATTAGTGAGTATCATCATCACATCACTCCATACATAACTATAGATGTTGTGATCTCCTCTCCATAGTGTATATCATCATTACATCACTCCAGACATAACTATAGATGTTGTGATCTTCTCTCCATAGTGTAGATCATCATTACATCACTCCAGACATAACTATAGATGTTGTGATCTTCTCTCCATAGTGTAGATCATCATTACATCACTCCAGACATAACTATAGATGTTGTGATCTTCTCTCCATAGTGTAGATCATCATTACATCACTCCAGACATAACTATAGATGTTGTGATCTTCTCTCCATAGTGTAGATCATCATTACATCACTCCAGACATAACTATAGATGTTGTGATCTTCTCTCCATAGTGTAGATCATCATTACATCACTGGGGACAGATCCATAGGTTTTACGATCCCCTCCCCAATATCTTACCCCTCGTATAACTGACCCCGTTCTGTGTTCGAGGGTCTATGTGGCTTGCGTTCCGAAGATCATCTGTTTAAATCCTGACCGCGTTGTTCTGTCCACAACTGCATTTTTGTTCAGAGACCCCCAGGATTGTTGTCGGAGCAACGGACTTCTACTTTTTGTAGTACTCTCGGCAGGTCGTGTGCGACTTCCGTGGAGAGGGACTGAGCTATATGGAGTAAAACCCCGGTGCAGTGTAGTCAATCCTTTGTCTGTATAAACTTTATAAGGACTAATACAATACAACCTGTATTAATGTCTTGTCTTTATAACGACTAATCTCTTTATAACGACTAATCCCTTTACAAGACTAATCCCTTTATAACGACCAATCCCTTTATAACGACTAATCTCTTTATAACGACTAATCTCTTTATAACAACTAATCCCTTTATAACAACTAATCCCTTTATAACAACTAATCCCTTTATAACAACTAATCCCTTTATAACGACTAATCCCTTTACAAGACTAATCTCTTTATAACAACTAATCCCTTTATAACAACTAATCCCTTTATAACGACTAATCCCTTTATAACGACTAATACCTTTCATCATCATCAATGTTCGTATCCTTTATAGGACGTTGCTCTCTTTGCAGCGCATCTAAAATTCACTCTATCTCTAACCAGTTCACTCACTTCGTCGATGGTCATATTCATGGTTTCTTTAATATCTTGTAGTCATCTTCTTCTTGTCTGCCTCTGTGTCCTGGAACCCTGCCCTCTAGTATTGTTCTTTCCAGGCCATCGTAACGCTTGATGTGACCAAAGTATGTAATTTTTCTGTATAGTATATTTTACCTACTACGTACGTGTTAGTACGTGTTTCACTATAGTATATTGTTTATCAGCCAATTCTCTTTAACATTTAGTTCTTTCAGGACATCAGTGTTGTTTCTTTTTTATGTCCATGGTATTCGTAGGATATTTCTGTAGCATTTAGTTTCGAAGGACTGGATTTTCGTTCTTAATTTTGTGTGTAATATTCCTTTATAACCTAATACCACATAATCTGTGTTAATGTCTTGTTTTTCTAACGATGTGTTCGTATGACCAGAGCCAACAGGAGGATCAGACACAGGAGCACGTCATTGAAAGGCTGTCCTCTTTCGGATGAGATGAGAAGCAACATGAGGCCACACACAGTCAACCTGAAAACTATATGTTGGGGAAACCTGACAGATCTGAAGCTGACTGCCCAGTTTGTGGTCCACAGTGGAACTAAGCGCATGTCCAGATATCACAGAAGAAGTATATCACGATGTGTTCATGTTTGGAAGTTCTAATTATAATTTCACACCCCCTCTCCCCATCTTCCTCACTCTGAATAGATAAACATCATCAGGTGCCGTGCAGACTGGCGTAGGCGAACATGGATCTCCACAAATCTTTGTCTCTGGTGTTTGCTAACATATCAGATGTTGACGATCTTCTGTTTCATGAAGTCAGGCTATCCAAATTTATTTCTCTCTATCGTTTTCCTCTGTCTCGTCTACCCTCGATTTTACCGGTTGTCACAATGTGTTCTGAATAGATTTGTAAGTATAAAATGTTTTTCAAATTGGTTATTGGTTAATGAGCTGACGTCATTGCACCAGGGGCAGACCCACAGGTGCTCAGTCTCCCCCAACAAGTAGCAAAGGGTATCCATACTGATGGTACCCGTGGCTCAGTGGCTAAACACACTCCTCACTCTGCTCTTCAAGCATTCAGTTCTACCCGTACAACGAGTACCTCCAAATTGCTTACATTTCTAGATCGATAGAACATCTATTTTAGTGTCTACATCCAACATGCAGTCGCGAGGGAGACCGAAGAACATCCCACTTTATGATTTTCTAATGAATCCATACGACCTGCTTCTCTAATGACATTGATGATGTCTGCACTATCTTTAGAAGAAGTATGAGATCACATCTACAGATGAGCATCTCTATTCGGCTAGAATGTCGTTTGCAGAATTTCGTTCTCATCACTCACTCTCTCTTTCTCTCTCTCTCTCTCTCTATCTCGAGCCTTGACTCCCACGATTCTTATGACAGCAATAAATGCACACCACAACAGAAATAACAAACAAAAATTGCTTCAATTAAGATCATTGAAACCAGACTTCTTCTTCTTCAGCCTTCGCTTCTAGGGAGGCATAGGTCTACAACCTTGACCTTCCAAGCCCACTTATCCAAGGTGATCTTTACCAGATCTCTCCACTATCTCCCCATTTTCTTGCCATGAGTCCTCCTTGCGGGTTCCTTCTTCCTCGTGTGGCAAGATATGAATTTTCCTGGTTGTAGTTTCTGTAGCTATCTAGTGATTTTTACAGGGTGGGGTATCTAGCCCCACCCTCAACCTCCTTAGTTTCCTCTTACGACATACGTGGCAGGTAACTGTGGTTCTATTCTTTACACTCCTAATTGGGCCTCGGTAACCACTCGGGCGTAACCAGAAACCAGACTAGACCTTTCGTGTTTCTTTATATGTCCAAATACTTTAATTTTCTCTTTCTTATTTGTAGCATCAGCCAGTTTTCTTTGATTTTGAGTTATTTCTTTATAGAACTATTTGTTCTCTTCTCTGTCCATGATATACGAAGAACTCTTCTGTAACACATATTCCAAAGCACATATAATTCCATATTACTGTTAGGATTATTTAGGCATTGTCTTGGAAGTTAATCTATCATTGCTTTCCTTCCTGGCAGTGAACATACTGGTCCATGACTGTAGCCATTGTCTCTATTACGGAGATCATCTGTCTAACGTCGTGAGTTTGAAGACCATAATAATTGACACTCTGTCGGCTGCTTCCGTGCTCATTTACCACCTGCCTCCGTGACTTCTCGTATCGCTACTGGGGAGGGACGGGTGGGGAAGGGGGCTAACTGAACGGGTGCTCCACCTTGCCTAAGAGTTTCCCACAGACTAGGGACGCGAAGGAGGTAAGTACTTTCGTTTTACCTCCCGGTCCTTATAAGGGATAGCCTTACATTTCTCAATTTATATCGTCGATTGTACAATTTGTTGACAATTTAAAAAAAACAGCTTGGATTAAACCTCATGTAAATCTTTGCGTCGGAAACTCACCGGGAACCCCAGAAAAACCCGTGAACCACACATAGCCCAGGTCGCCCATTGTTTGGGGTAAGTACCAGAAGGTATCTTACATCTCCTTTGATAGAAGTTTACCTCTATCCCGCTACCCTAAGTCTTACAGTACCTTATTAATTTATGCAAGAAACACAAAAGAACAAAAATGACCATAATGTATTTAGTACTTCAACTTGTTTATTGTAGACAAGAGACGTGCGATGAAGCAGTACGGAACACCAAATGTGTCATATTTAATTGGAGAATTTACCCTGGAACAAGATTTCTTGTGCAATGTTGTCTCTAAGAAAGTAAACAAAGGGATGATCAGCCTTGAAGACATCATTTGGAGGTTGCATGATTGAGGTTGTCTGCATTCCGATAGCAGTTGCAGCAGCAGCGACAGTTCCTGACTCAGTGACTTCGATCACGGCCTTGTGGATGACATCACTGATGTACACGTTACCTGAGGAGAGATGTAGTTAGTGGTTTACCCGTCCAGGTTGTCACTCGCATGTCAGTTACTACGACACATACTATCAACATTACCATCGTCACCATCATTATTACCATTGTCACCATCATCATTACCATTGTCGCCATCATCATTACCATTGTCTCCATCATCATTACCATTGTCTCCATCATCATTACCATCGTCTCCATCATCATTACCATTGTCTCCATCATCATTACCATCGTCTCCATCATCATTACCATCGTCTCCATCATCATTACCATTGTCACCATCATTATTACCATTGTCACCATCATCATTACCATCGTCTCCATCATCATTACCATCGTCTCCATCATCATTACCATTGTCTCCATCATCATTACCATCGTCTCCATCATCATTACCATCGTCTCCATCATCATTACCATTGTCACCATCATTATTACCATTGTCTCCATCATCATTACCATCGTCTCCATCATCATTACCATTGTCACCATCATTATTACCATTGTCTCCATCATCATTACCATTGTCTCCATCATCATTACCATCGTCTCCATCATCATTACCATTGTCACCATCATTATTACCATTGTCTCCATCATCATTACCATTGTCTCCATCATCATTACCATTGTCACCATCATCATTACCATCGTCTCCATCATCATTACCATTGTCTCCATCATCATTACCATTGTCGCCATCATCATTACCATCGTCGCCATCATCATTACCATCGTCACCATCATTATTACCAATAAAAATCAAATTATTTTCACCATCAATAACACTGTAAACAGCATCAACATTACCATCCTCTTTTTTGTATCATCATCACAATCATCATCATATTCACGTCGACCATGACCATTATTACTTTCAGCACCATCATCACCAACATCATCATTAGTACTAACATCATCACTAACATCGCTACCATCATCATCATCATTATCACTGTCAATATTATTATATTGATCATCATCTCCATCATCATTATTATATTCATTAATCATGATAATATAAAAAGCATCACTAACATTGTCACCACCTTCGACAACATCAGCGTCATCATCCTCATCATTATCATCACTATCATCAACATAATCACCATTAGCATCATTACTTTTATCATCATCACCATAATCATCATCATCATTATCATTAATATCATCATCATCATCATAATCATTACCACCACCATCATCATCATTATTATTATCATCATCATCATTAAAATTATCTTCATCATAATTACCATCGCCATCATCATCAACATCATCATCATCATCATTATCATTACCATCATCATCACATTATAGCCTATTATCTACCCTTCAGGACAGACACACTAGCATCTAGCTCCGTGACATGTTCTATTTTTGTTGAAGCTACCAGTAAACACAATGTACCAATCTTGTCTAATTTCAATCTCTTAGTTAAAATATTCATCTCTTCTCGACACACTCTCAACACACAACCACACACGCCCACCCACCCACCGACGCATACACACACACACACACATGCAGAATAACACAGAATCTTTATTTCCCATGCTATCTTTCTCTATCTCTCTCTCTCTCTCTCTCTCTCTCTCTTATTCTTGTCAGACAAATATGTGAAACCATAAACTTACTAGAACTGCTAATTCCCTGGAAGTTGGAAGTTTGAGGATCGAATGCCTTTACGATACCCAAGTCCTTGAGAGCTGCGATAAGCTCATAGGTAGCCTCAGTCTTAAACTTGGGAATGCTAAGTTTAACTCTGGTAAAGGAGAGTCCATCAAACAGCTGGTTCACATTAGCGGGTACAGCAAGAAAGCTCTCTGAAAGTACAGTTTGTGTAAACAAGGGTGTAAGAAGGGGAGGGGAGGAGGTGGGGCTTCACCAGAAGGTGGTGATGATGATGGTAGTGATGATGTTGGTAGGTATAATGCTGATGATGATAGGGATGATGATGGCAATGATGATAGTGATGATGATGGCAGTGAATATGATGATTATTATAGGGATTACGATGATGGGGATGATGGGGGTATTGAAGATGATGATGATGATGGTGCTGATGATGATAGTGGAAGCGAATATGTTGATAATGGTGATGATGATGATGGGGGTGATGATGTTTAGGGTGAAATGATGACAATGATAATGGCAATTGTGATGGTGAAGATGAAGTTAATGGTGATGTCTGAAGATAATAATGATGATGATAACAGATGGTGCTGACCGTGTTTGATAATCTTGACAAGAAGATCTGGTATATCTTATGTTGTTTATGCTTTCCCTGGATACCATCAATGAAAGATTTACAAACAGCATAAGATATATAAGACACAGCGATGTTAGTTGAGAACAAACAGCAATTGCAAGACATCATAAAGTTAAATGCATATCCTTTACAGGACTTTGTCGCCCGAGTGACAACCGGGGCTCAAATTTGAGGTGTAAAGAGCAGAACTACTGTTACCTGCCATGCATGTCGTAAGAGGCGAATAAGGAGGTTTGGCTGAAATCGGATGCACATGTCCTAAACGTGTAGAAATATATGCGTTTAGGGCCTACCAAAACAATGTGCAACGTATACACGTTCTTGGCAAAGATCAAACATATCACAAAGAGTGATTAAAATTGGTCGTAAAGAACGAACACAAAGAAGAAGAAAAACCCTGTTTGTGATTTTTCTAGACATTGTTACGTTCAGTAGTTTGCCATTGCTTTCTGAACGGGTGGAGCCATTATCCTTTGTAAAAATCACACGAAACAACTTGCTACCAAACTGTCCGCAGCAAGATTCGAACTCAGAACGTCGGGGTTAATAGACCGAGTTACTATCCCCTAAGCCACAGACGTCACCACGAAATGATAAGCAAAAGGGAAATAACAGAAGTAAAATATATGAACTAATTAATTCGTCATTCATCAAATAGCTTCCCCTGAGCAGAACTTTGCAAACACTAACAGTACTTCTGAATTTCTCTCTCTATCATAGGACACATGTCCCGCCTCTGCAGCGATCATGCTCAAACCATCAGTTACATCATTATTCCATCTTCTCCGTGGTCTTCATCTTCTTCTCTTTACCGGGATAACTCCTTCCATGACGGTCTTCTCTAACCCTTCGAGTCTCTTTATATGTTCATTTTTGATATCTCTAAAGTCGGGGTGGTGGCGTCTGTGGCTTAGGAGATAGTGGCTCGGTCTATTAACCCCGACGTTCTGAGTTCGAATCACGCTGCGGACAGTTTGGTTGCAAATTGCTTCGCGTGGAATTTTACAAAAAGACGTTGGCACCACCCGTTCTCTGTCTCTCTCTCTCTCTCTCTCTCTCTTTCTCTCTCTCTCGCGATCGTTCTATTTGGCCATTTTGATCATTCTTTCTGTGATATATAAACAGCCTTTGCCAAGAACGAATTTTACGTCACATCATTCAGAGTTATTTTGAGCTCTGGTGCTTATCCTTCGGCGACGTGTCCGGTTTCAGCTAGCGTTTACTGGGTTCGCTCTCCATCAGCTTCCTTTGGCTGTCCCCAGCCTACCCGCAAGGCAGCAGGTTTCCACCCCGTTCAGAAAGCAATGGCAAACTACTGAACGTAATAATGCCTAGAAAATTCACAAACAGCGTTAAAAAACTGAGGTTGATTCGCAAAGTTCTGTAAAGGATATGAAATTAACTTAACTTTCAAAGTAAAGCGCGCCTGAATGGCGACGAACACAGAAAAGGAAAGCAAGCGTGTACTCAAACATATGTCGGAGTTGCAATATTAGGCACCATAACAGTGCCTGAATTCATAGCAGATAAAGAGAGAAATAACATGTCAATTACCAGTTCAAGATATGAAAGTTGAATAGAAAGATAACAATATGACTTTCATAGAATATAGAAAATCTAAAATGCTGCTTTAACTCCTTCACTCCTGTGAGCTTATATATCGGCTAGTAGTTATTTCTAAATGGATAGAACACATACTGAACAAGCTCCATGATAGCATCACGAGACAGGCTCTCGTGGAACCCCAGAACAATACAGGTAAGGGAACACTCACGAACACTTGGAGACAGAATGCAAGAAAATTGGAAGAGTGGAGCGATCTGGAAAAGATGGACTTGTATCGGTGGGCTTGGAAGGCTTTGGTTGTGGACCTAGGAACGAAGGATGAAGAAGAAGAAGAAGTAATTTCTAAGATAGCATAAAGTCAATAGACTGACTAAGTTAGTATACATTGCAAGATATATATATATAAATGTGTCGAGAAGTTAAAGAAAAGAAGAAGTGAAAGGATAAAAAACTGTAACTAATATTACCAAAAGCAGTTATTCCGTCGACAGCGTGTGGCAAAGCGATGTAGAGAGAGAAACGGTTACCAACGAAGGGTAGTTCAGCGACATCAGCACCGAGGACGTTTCTTCTAATGTTGACGTACCGTTCATCATACATCATATCAACCTGGAAGGAAATTTGGGAAATTAATTAATCAAATATTATGTTAAGTTATTATCATCAAATAGTTTGTCCAGCCCGTGTGGTACCAGGGCCCGCAAGGGAAGCAAAGAATAGTACCACTGCGACCTACGAGGCATGTCGTAAGAGGAGACTGATGTAGGACCTAGGGAAGCTACCTTAGTAAATAAAAAGCATCGTAAAAATCGGATGCGCTGGTTTACTTGTAGGCGCTTAACTGACACAACGTACAATCGTTCTTAGGCTCAGATCACATACAAATCACTTCAGCGTGGTTAACAAGTGGTCGATGTGGAGCGTTCGAAGAAGAAGAAATAGCTTGTCCTGAGCAGAACGTTGCCACCCTAACAGTCCTTCTACGTTTTATTTACTGGGATTCAGCGAGCCACGGGAACCATCAGTATGCATACTCTTCGATATCAATTGGGGGAGACTGAGTACCTATGTGTTTGCCCGGAGTGCAATGACATCATGTTAGTAACCAATAACCAATTTACTAGGATAGCTTCCTAGACCCTACCTCAGTCACCTTTTACGACATGCCTTTAGGTCGAAGACGTACTATTCTTTGCTCCCTCTGCAAGTCTCGACAACACAAGATTCAGCCTATTCTGTAGCAGCAATCCTTGCACTAGTTGCTGAAGGTGAAACTGGAGACCGGGGCTGATGCAGTATATAGTCTCTTTGCGCTCTGCGCTCTCTTTTGGCTTCAAATGTGATGGCGTGTGTCGACTTTTCCTTTTGAGCCATCCCTCACTGATGCTGGTCTTTCCTGTCTGTATCTGTCCAACAGCTCTCAATTATCGTTGTCTGTGCTGCATGAAGTTAGATCACATTTGCAGGTTGGTTAGCTAATAGATCATCATCATCTTCAGGTGCCATGCATGCATGCCAATCTCTGTCTCTTGTATTTTCTATCATTTAAGATGTTGACGATTCTCCGTGCCATGAAGTCAGGCAATCCAACATTTACTCTCTCACTCTGTCTTCCTCTGTCTCGTCTACCCTCAATGTTACCTGTTGTTACAATGTGTTCTAGACCTCCATTTCTCATCACTTCATGAATCAACACCAAGCTAACAGGTAAGATAAACAATACACACCTGAGAAGTAACTCCACCTGGATGTTGAAAGTTCTGCTGGGTTGTCTTGGAAGTTACAAACTTACTCTGCCAGGTTCCATTAAAGAAGATAGTGTTGACTAGGATCATGACAGTTCCGCCATCGATGCTGCCTGGTTGAATATAGGAAACAGAAATATGACTTGTATTTTCAATAGAATATTTTTTCCATTCAGAAAATGAACAAAGAGTTGTTTTTAAGTTGGTGTTATCCCTCCCACTCTCTCTCTCTTTCTCCTCTCTCACTTCCCATCTCTCTTCTTCCCTCTCTATTTCTCTCTCTGTCTCTCCTTCTCTCTATTTTGCTTTCTCTCTCCTTCTCTATCTCCTTTTCACTCCAGCTCTCTTCCCTCCATTTCCCTCCCTCTCCATCTCTCCCTTCTTCTTCCTCACGCTTTCTCTCTCTCCTCCTCTCTCGTCCCCCTCTCTCCACTTTCTCTCATACTGTCCCTCCCTCTCTGTCCCTCTACATCACTCCCTCCCTCCCTCTATCTCCCTCTGTCCCTCTCTCTTCCTCTAAATTCTTCTCCCTCCCTCCTCTATGTCACTCTTTCCCTCTCTCTCGCCCACTCCCTACCTCTCTCCCCTTTCTTTCTCTCCCACTGTTCCTCCCTCTATCTCGCTCACTCTCTCCCTCCCTCTATCTCCCTCTCTCTCTCTCTCCCTCCTTTATTTCTCTCTCTTCTTCTTTCTCACTACCACTCTCTCTCTCACTTGATTTACATCACTATCGATAATCTAAACCTGTCATTGCTAATGGCTAGTGCTGCACACGACTAATTAAATCATTGATTTCTCTTCCATGTAATTATGTTCAACATTCGAGTCTCTTCTCTCTATTTTATTACTTGTCTCTTCTCTACAACGATAATGTCACTCAGTGTCACAATGCAATCAGTCTCTTCTCTACAACGATAATGTCACTTAGTGTCACAATGCAATCAGGCTCCTCGGCTTCCATTTAGTTAGATCTTAGTTGTTCTTCACCCTTCGCCTCTAGAGTGGCATAGCTCTGCAACCAAGGCATACCAAATCCTCCTTTATAATGCCATCTTTTCCAGATCTCTCACTCCTCCCAATTTTATTGTATTCTGTCTCCAACTTCCGTTTCAGTGTGTTCAATCCTGGATCTTCTCTTAACTCTATCTTCTCTGACCTCTATCTTCTCTTACCTCTATCTTCTCTTACCTCTATCTTCTCTTACCTCTATCTTCTCTTACCTCTATCTTCTCTTACCTCTATCTTCTCTTACCTCTATCTTCTCTTACCTCTATCTTCTCTTACCTCTATCTTCTCTTACCTCTATCTTCTCTTAACTCTATCTTCTCTTACCTCTATCTTCTCTTACCTCTATCTTCTCTTACCTCTATCTTCTCTTACCTCTATCTTCTCTTACCTCTATCTTCTCTTACCTCTATCTTCTCTTACCTCTATCTTCTCTTACCTCTATCTTCTCTTACCTCTATCTTCTCTTACCTCTATCTTCTCTTACCTCTATCTTCTCTTACCTCTATCTTCTCTTACCTCTATCTTCTCTTAACTCTATCTTCTTAACTCTATCTTCTCTACCTCTATCTTCTCTTACCTCTATCGCCCTGGGGTTTTATCAGAGTGATGTTGTGAGTCCATGAGATCGCAAGGTAACATATAAAGATATCAAACTATTTTCTAGAACTAATCGACTAGTCAAATATTCCTGAACATTACCTGGTGGAATAATATCGTGAATCAAGCCCTCAGTTTTGTTCTTCACAAAATCATTAATAATTTTTTCAGGGCCTCCCACAGCTGCCAGATCAAAGTTGGAAGTTGTGGCCAAATAGTCAGTTCTGACGTCATTGATAAACTGACTTTCAATCGGTGCGTTTGGGTTGACAAAGATGGCGTTGGCTGTATGAAGTTTTACCTCTTTCACACCGTTCAGCTGAAATATGAATGAGAAGATTTCTTATTTAAAATGTTCATGTTTCAAAAATAAAAGTTAATAAAATGTTGTGCTGTGGAAGTTTATTACAATTTAGCCGAACATTGCTGGGAGTAACAAGAAGAGACCGGTTGTGAAATGAAGACATCGGGGGAAAAAGTGGGTACAACATCAGTACTAAACTTAATCAAGACTCAACAAATTAAATTCGTTCGGCCACATAATCAGATTACCAACAGATAGCGCACCTCAAAGAGCAATGTTGGTCCGATACAATGGATACAAAGCAAATCAAATGATAGGACAAATGGCGTCAATTTTAAAATACAAACTCCTTATTAACCTAAATATTAACTCCTTGTGAACCAAACGCCACACTGCGTGGCTAAGGGTTGGACGCCTTATTACCAGGAGCCACACTAAAGGGCGTTTGTAATTCTAAAAACAAATGGCTTGTAAAAACATGGCTTTTGCTCTGGTCCACTAAGAGCCAAGCATTTTCGATTTTCCTTCTGAGCTAGTCGACCTTATGTTGCTGTGGACCACTGTATAAACACATTGAACTACATGCTTGTAAGAAGATGAGATCAGTTATGAACATGGCCGATGTGCGGTGAAGATGATCCTCAAATGAACAATGAATAATACCAAGCTAACCACTATTTGTTATCGATTGATCTGAGCTGACCAAGTGCCAGTTAAAAGTCATTAGATACATTGTGTGTTGTTCTACGTACCTGAACGTTAAGGTCATGATATGCCTGATGAGAGGCACTACCTATGAGAGAAGTCAAACCAAGAGCTTGAGAGAATTCTGTGGCGGTTTCTCCGCGAGCACCAAGCGAGGTCATAGTAAGAGCAGAGTGAATGCTGTCAAGTGTAAACAAAATGATGAGTATAACTTGTTATTGGTTACCAAACTGACGTCATTTCACTCTGGGCAGACCCATACATGCTCATTCTCCCTCAACAGATATCGAAAAGTATGCATACTAATTGGTTCCTGTGGCTCGCTGATTAAACACACTCATCACTCTGCCCTTCAGGCATAAAGTTCTACCTGTACAACGGGTAAGTCCAAATTGTTTATATCGCTTGATCGATTCAACATCTATTTTAGTGTCCTCATCCAACAGATAGTCGTGAATAGACAGAACAACCTTCCCCTTATCCCTCTTCAACTCTGCAACAATCAATGCTGGTAATGGAATCTGCAACAATCGATGCTGGTAATGGAATCTGCAACAATCGATGCTGGTAATGAAATCTTCAACAATCGATGCTGGTAATGGAATCTGCAACAATCAATGCTGGTAATGGAATCTGCAACAATCGATGCTGGTAATGGAATCTGCAATAATTGATGCTGGTAATGGAATCTGCAACAATCGATGCTGGTAATGGAATCTTCAACATTCGATGCTGGTAATGGAAGCATGTCCGTTTCTATTGCCACAAACACCCGCATCTGTGGCATTGTAACTTTGTAATCTGTTATTAATTTTCTTAAAGCTGTTCTTGATGCTATCGCTCCATCTTTTGCATGGTCTTCCTCTTGCTCGATATGAATTATATTTTTCAGTATGGCTCTCTGTGGTACACGATACCAGGGTATTATTGTCAAGTGTTGATCTGTTCTCATTTCAAATTTTGCTTGTTTTTAGTTTCTTCTTCTTCATCTTCTTCTTCTGTGAACTCTGGTCATGCGCTTGATTCAATGTGGACCACAAACTGGGCTATCGGTTTCAGGTCTGTCAGGTTTCCCCATAGCTTAGCTTTCAGATCGAACTGGTGTGGTCACATGCTGGTTCTCCGCTTACTCCAGAGAGGACAGACTTGCAAAACCCTAGGCGCACTTACATATATTTTACCTGTCAGGTGAGTAGATTCTGTACTTATGTATATTTTACCTGTCAGCTGAGTCGATACTGTACTTATATATGTTTTTTTTTTACCTGTAAGGTGAGTAGATAGCATTTGCTTTGTCTAAAGCTATTTTCTGATAGAGACGCTGAGAGAAGGCAGATGATGCAGAAGTCAGCAGTTGGACGTCGTCTCCCTTGACCAGGCTCACAGTGGCCAGTAAACAAATAGCTAGAAGTGTTAGGCTCATTCTTCTTCTTCTTGTTGTTATTGTTGCTTCAGCTGGAAATATCAAAGAAAAAATGTCAGGACAATAATTCCATTTTCGTTCGTTTTTATTTAGCTTATCTCTTCTACGGAATGAGGATGCTAGCCCCACTCCAGCCATGCTTAGTCGCGTCTTGATGATGCTCGTCCATCACGGGTGATGATAACCACACAAATTTTCATCCAAGAGAATGTAGTTACGTTATGTGTGTTGCTGTGTGCGTAGATGACTAGTGAGCCCGATGTGGCTTGAAGTGTTCTAGTACAGTGTCTGCAAGGTATACTTGCACTTGTAAGTCGCGTCTTACGACATGCTTTGTTCAGGTATACATTCCTGCATATTCTTTCATCTCTTCTCATACCCCGGCAACACATGGGGGGCTCCTACTTTAATCGTCTCATGCTTTGTAGGTCCCAGAGTTACTCTTCTGTGCTTTCTTGTGAGTCCCTAAGGGGAGCAAAGAATAAGAGGCGACTAAAGTAGGGGGTCATAGGAAGCTTCTCTAGTAAATCTTCTTCTTCTTCATCAAACAACCCATATCGACAACTTGTTAAACCACTCTTTGTGATTTATATGTGATCCGAGCCTAAGAGCGATTGTACGTTATACCAGTTATGCCTCTACAGGTAGGTCAGCACATTCGATTTCTGCGATGCTTTTTATTTACTAGTGTAGCTAGGCCTCTATTTTAGTCAACTTTTACGACATGCCTTGTAGGTTGCAGTGTTACTATTCTTTGCTTCCTTGAGGGCCCAGGTAACACACGAGCGTCCTAGTAAATAAAAAGCGTCGCAGAAATCGGATGTGTAGGTCTACTTGTAGCCGCATGACTGGCACAAGGTACTATCGCTTTTAGACTCAGATCACATACAAATCACAAGGAGTGGTTTAACAAGTGATCAATATGGATCGCTGGAAGAAGAAGAAGAAGTATACATACAAGTCCTGGAACACATCTGCAAGCTAGCTACTATTGATACTTACCTATATCACGTCTCCAAAGTTTACAAGACAATGCTGGTACCAAACATTTCCTTTTATATCTACTTATAGTTGATACTTACCTATATCACGTCTCCAAAGTTTACAAGACAATGCTGGTACCAAACATTTCCTTTTATACATACTTATAGTTGATACTTACCTTTATCACGTCTCCAAAGTTTACAAGACAATGCTGGTACCAAACATTTCCTTTTATACATACTTATAATCACAGACATTCGTGTCTTCCTGTCGCCCACAGCTTTCAACTTGTCCATGTAAGATAGTGCTTATAGTTCGTGAGAAATAGACATCTTGAAGAATTGTTCGTATATTTTCGTTTGTCATTTCTCCTGAATGAAACGTATAAAAGATTCACCGTAGATGTCTCGGGGGTGTGTCGTTATTTATGATTTACAACTTGTTTATTTAGTATACAAAGATGTTGTTGTTTATATCGATGGGTCAGTTCATCGTGATGAGAAGTCAGACTGGGGTTTCTTGGATAATGCGCATGGTAGGGTTGTTGCACAGGGAAGTGGAGCGTACAGGACAACTACTTCTAGTATGAGGATGGAGGTTGAGGCCGTTACTGCTACATTCCATTGGATCTCTGGGACTTCATTTACTGGGGCCGTTGTTATATCTGACTCTCAGTCGATGCTTTGCAAGATCCAAAAGGTTTGGTTTCGGTATGAGTGGATGTTGTCTATAGAAGTTTCTAACCTCCAGAGGCTTATGTGGATCTACTGTCTTGGGCATGCGGGTGTTTACGATAATGAGAGAGCGGACAGGCTTGCATCAACAGCATCGATTGTTGGGGAGTTGAAGATGGATTAGGGGATATTCTTCGGTCTCTTCGCAACTGCCTGTTGGATGAGGACACTAAAATAGATGTTGAATCGATCCAGCGATTTAAGTAGTTTGGAGTTACCCGTTGTACAAGTGTAACTAGATGCCTGAGGGGCAGAATGAGAAGTGTGTTTAATCAGCGAGCCAAGGGAACCATCAGTATGCATACTCTTCGATATCTGTTGGGGAGACTGAGCACCTATGGGTCTGTCAGAAGTGCAATGACCTCAGTCTAATGACCAATAACCAATAAATATTTAGTATAGTGGAAGATGAATAAGAAAAAAATAGAAAATAAGAAAGAGAAAACTGAAATATTTTGGACACATAAAAAAACACGAATGGTTAGAGAAGACCATCATGGAAGGAGGCATCCGGAAAAATGAGAAAGGGAAGACCACGGAGAAGATGGATTCAGGATGTATATGATGATTTGTGCATGACGACTGCAGAGTGGGGGCGGGACATCTTGCCTATAAGAGAGAGAGAGAGAAAGAGAGAAATTCCGAAGGACTGTAAACGTGGCAAAGTTCTACTCAGGAGAAACTATTTAATGATAATGAGAAGAAAGTGTGGCATCATCTGTACCAATGACATCCATGTCACATTAATTCTTGTTCTTAGTTTGATGTCATGTTCTGTTCTTTCTTTCTTTCTTTTCTCTAATCATGTTTTCTAATCAGAAACGTTTTGATTAGAAACGTTTGTTTTTGGTCATCCATTTGTTTTTTTTTAAATTTGTCACTCCTGTTGTTCGTTTGCTTGATAAAGGCCTTGTTGGTCGAAACGTTGCTGTATTTTGTCATTGTTTTTGTAATTTGTAAAACTACAGTACTTTGTGATTACGTGTTTTGACATTCTTTGCATTTCTTATGCTAGTGAAATTCACTCCAAGAAGCAGGGGGGTGGGGATGGAGGGAGGGGGTATTTAAAAATATTACCAAGGTAATTTATTAATTTATTTACAACGCATAAACTTATCTTTGTTTATCATCAATAGCAATGTATGTAGCAACAGGTGGCCAAATTGTATGATAAATATGTTTATTAGTTTTTTTCTGTTAACCTTCAAAAAAAAAGATAACCCATGTTCTTGCTGGTTTCTCGCCCCTTAATTAAACAAATTATAAATATCCTTATTGTTTCTCATTCTTCAATATTTTCATTTTTCTTATGCTCAAAGATTCGTCTGAAAAAAATTGTGCTTTTAAAGGTCAGTAGTAATATGATATCTTGTTTTGTTGTGCTGTTCCATGTTTTGTTGTGTTCCATGTTTTGTTGTGCTCCATGTTTTGTTGTGTTCCATGTTTTGTGTTGCTCCATGTTTTGTTGTGCTCCATGATTTGTTGTGTTCCATGTTTTGTTGTGTTCCATGATTTGTTGTGCTCCATGTTTTGTTGAGCTCCATGATTTGTTGTGTTCCATGTTTTGTTGTGTTCCATGTTTTGTTGTGTTCCATGTTTTGTTGTGTTCCATGTTTTGTTGTGCTCCATGTTTTGTTGTCCTCCATGTTTTGTTGTGCTCCATGTTTTGTTGTGTTCCATGTTTTGTTGTGTTCCATGTTTTTGTTGTGTTCCATGTTTTGTTGTGCTCCATGTTTTGTTGTCCTCCATGTTTTGTTGTGCTCCATGTTTTGTTGTGTTCCATGTTTTGTTGTGTTCCATGATTTGTTGTGCTCCATGATTTGTTGTGTTCCATGTTTTGTTGTGTTCCATGTTTTGTTGTGTTCCATGTTTTGTTGTGTTCCATGTTTTGTTGTGTTCCATGTTTTGTTGTGTTCCATGTTTTGTTGTGTTCCATGTTTTGTTGTGCTCCATGTTTTGTTGTCCTCCATGTTTTGTTGTGCTCCATGTTTTGTTGTGTTCCATGTTTTGTTGTGTTCCATGTTTTGTTGTGTTCCATGTTTTGTTGTGTTCCATGTTTTGTTGTGCTCCATGTTTTGTTGTGTTCCATGTTTTGTTGTGTTCCATGTTTTGTTGTGTTCCATGTTTTGTTGTGTTCCATGTTTTGTTGTGTTCCATGTTTTGTTGTGTTCCATGTTTTGTTGTGTTCCATGTTTTGTTGTGTTCCATGTTTTGTTGTGCTCCATGTTTTGTTGTGTTCCATGTTTTGTTGTGTTCCATGTTTTGTTGTGTTCCATGTTTTGTTGTGCTCCATGTTTTGTTGTGTTCCATGATTTGTTGTGTTCCATGTTTTGTTGTGCTCCATGTTTTGTTGTGTTCCATGTTTTGTTGTGTTCCATGTTTTGTTGTGCTCCATGTTTTGTTGTGCTCCATGTTTTGTTGTGCTCCATGTTTTGTTGTGTTCCATGTTTTGTTGTGCTCCATGTTTTGTTGTGTTCCATGTTTTGTTGTGCTCCATGTTTTGTTGTGTTCCATGTTTTGTTGTGCTCCATGTTTTGTTGTGCTCCATGTTTTGTTGTGCTCCATGTTTTGTTGTGTTCCATGTTTTGTTGTGCTCCATGTTTTGTTGGGCTCCATGTTTTGTTGTGCTCCATGTTTTGTTGTGCTCCATGTTTTGTTGTGCTCCATGTTTTGTTGTGCTCCATGTTTTGTTGTGCTCCATGTTTTGTTGTGTTCCATGTTTTGTGTTGCTCCATGTTTTGTTGTGCTCCATGATTTGTTGTGTTCCATGTTTTGTTGTGTTCCATGATTTGTTGTGCTCCATGTTTTGTTGAGCTCCATGATTTGTTGTGTTCCATGTTTTGTTGTGTTCCATGTTTTGTTGTGTTCCATGTTTTGTTGTGTTCCATGTTTTGTTGTGTTCCATGTTTTGTTGTGTTCCATGTTTTGTTGTGTTCCATGTTTTGTTGTGTTCCATGTTTTGTTGTGTTCCATGTTTTGTTGTGTTCCATGTTTTGTTGTCTCCATGTTTTGTTGTCTCCATGTTTTGTTGTGCTCCATGTTTTGTTGTGTTCCATGTTTTGTTGTGTTCCATGTTTTGTTGTGTTCCATGTTTTGTTGTGTTCCATGTTTTGTTGTGTTCCATGTTTTGTTGTGTTCCATGTTTTGTTGTGTTCCATGTTTTGTTGTGTTCCATGTTTTGTTGTGTTCCATGTTTTGTTGTGTTCCATGTTTTGTTGTGCTCCATGTTTTGTTGTGCTCCATGTTTTGTTGTGCTCCATGTTTTGTTGTGCTCCATGTTTTGTTGTGCTCCATGTTTTGTTGTGTTCCATGTTTTGTTGTGCTCCATGTTTTGTTGTGTTCCATGTTTTGTTGTGCTCCATGTTTTGTTGTGCTCCATGTTTTGTTGTGCTCCATGTTTTGTTGTGCTCCATGTTTTGTTGTGTTCCATGTTTTGTTGTGCTCCATGTTTTGTTGTGTTCCATGTTTTGTTGTGTTCCATGTTTTGTTGTGCTCCATGTTTTGTTGTGTCCATGTTTTGTTGTGCTCCATGTTTTGTTGTGCTCCATGTTTTGTTGTGTTCCATGTTTTGTTGTGCTCCATGTTTTGTTGTGCTCCATGTTTTGTTGTGCTCCATGTTTTGTTGTGCTCCATGTTTTGTTGTGTTCCATGTTTTGTTGTGCTCCATGTTTTGTTGTGTTCCATGTTTTGTTGTGTTCCATGTTTTGTTGTGTTCCATGTTTTGTTGTGTTCCATGTTTTGTTGTGCTCCATGTTTTGTTGTGCTCCATGTTTTGTTGTGCTCCATGTTTTGTTGTGCTCCATGTTTTGTTGTGCTCCATGTTTTGTTGTGTCATGTTTTGTTGTTCCATGTTTTGTTGTGTCTCATGTTTTGTTGTGTTCCATGTTTTGTTGTGCTCCATGTTTTTTTGTGTTCCATGTTTTGTTGTGCTCCATGTTTTGTTGTGCTCCATGTTTTGTTGTGCTCCATGTTTTGTTGTGTTCCATGTTTTGTTGTGCTCCATGTTTTGTTGTGCTCCATGTTTTGTTGTGTCCATGTTTTGTTGTGCTCCATGTTTTGTTGTGCTCCATGTTTTGTTGTGCTCCATGTTTTGTTGTGTCCATGTTTTGTTGTGTTCCATGTTTTGTTGTGCTCCATGTTTTGTTGTGCTCCATGTTTTGTTGTGCTCCATGTTTTGTTGTTCATGTTTTGTGTCCATGTTTTGTTGTGTTCCATGTTTTGTTGTGCTCCATGTTTTGTTGTGTTCCATGTTTGTTGTGTTCCATGTTTGTTGTGTTCCATGTTTTGTTGTGCTCCATGTTTTGTTGTGTTCCATGTTTTGTTGTGTTCCATGTTTTGTTGTGTTCCATGTTTTGTTGTGCTCCATGTTTTGTTGTGCTCCATGTTTGTTGTGTTCCATGTTTTGTTGTGTTCCATGTTTTGTTGTGTTCCATGTTTTGTTGTGTTCCATGTTTTGTTGTGTCCATGTTTTGTTGTGTTCCATGTTTTGTTGTGCTCCATGTTTGTTGTGTTCCATGTTTTGTTGTGTTCCATGTTTTGTTGTGTTCCATGTTTTGTTGTGTTCCATGTTTTGTTGTGTTCCATGTTTTGTTGTGTTCCATGTTTTGTTGTGTTCCATGTTTTGTTGTGTTCCATGTTTGTTGTGTTCCATGTTTTGTTGTGTTCCATGTTTTGTTGTGTTCCATGTTTTGTTGTGTTCCATGTTTTGTTGTGTTCCATGTTTTGTTGTGTTCCATGTTTTGTTGTGTTCCATGTTTTGTTGTGTTCCATGTTTTGTTGTGTTCCATGTTTTGTTGTGTTCCATGTTTTGTTGTGTTCCATGTTTTGTTGTGCTCCATGTTTTTTTGTGTTCCATGTTTTGTTGTGTTCCATGTTTTGTTGTGTTCCATGTTTTGTTGTGTTCCATGTTTTGTTGTGCTCCATGTTTTGTTGTGTTCCATGTTTTGTTGTGTTCCATGTTTTGTTGTGTTCCATGTTTTGTTGTGTTCCATGTTTTTTGTGTTCATGTTTTTGTTCCATGTTTTGTTGTGTTCCATGTTTTGTTGTGTTCCATGTTTTGTTGTGCTCCATGTTTTGTTGTGTTCCATGTTTTGTTGTGTTCCATGTTTTGTTGTGTTCCATGTTTTGTTGTGTTCATTGTTTTGTTGTGTTCCATGTTTTGTTGTGTTCCATGTTTTGTTGTGCTCCATGTTTTGTTGTGTTCCATGTTTTGTTGTGTCCATGTTTTGTTGTGCTCCATGTTTTGTTGTGTTCCATGTTTTGTTGTGTTCCATGTTTTGTTGTGTTCCATGTTTTGTTGTGTCCATGTTTTGTTGTGTTCCATGTTTTGTTGTGCTCCATGTTTTGTTGTGCTCCATGATTTGTTGTGTTCCATGTTTTGTTGTGTTCCATGTTTTGTTGTGTCTCCATGTTTTATTGTTCCATGTTTGTTGTGTCCATGTTTTGTTGTGTTCCATGTTTTGTTGTGTTCCATGTTTTGTTGTGCTCCATGTTTTGTTGTGTCCATGTTTTGTTGTGTTCCATGTTTTGTTGTGTCCATGTTTTGTTGTGTTCCATGTTTTGTTGTGTTCCATGTTTTGTTGTGTCCATGTTTTGTTGTGTTCCATGTTTTGTTGTGCTCCATGTTTTGTTGTGTTCCATGTTTTGTTGTGTTCCATGTTTTTTGTGTCCATGTTTTGTTGTGTTCCATGTTTTGTTGTGTTCCATGTTTTGTTGTGTTCCATGTTTTGTTGTGTTCCATGTTTTGTTGTGTTCCATGTTTTGTTGTGCTCCATGTTTTGTTGTGTTCCATGTTTTGTTGTGTTCCATGTTTTGTTGTGTTCCATGTTTTGTTGTGTTCCATGTTTTGTTGTGTTCCATGTTTTGTTGTGTTCCATGTTTTGTTGTGTTCCATGTTTTGTTGTGTTCCATGTTTTGTTGTGTTCCATGTTTTGTTGTGTTCCATGTTTTGTTGTGTTCCATGTTTTGTTGTGTTTCCCTGTTTTGTTGTGTTCCATGTTTTGTTGTGTTCCATGTTTTGTTGTGTTCCATGTTTTGTTGTGTTCCATGTTTTGTTGTGTTCCATGTTTTGTTGTGTTCCATGTTTTGTTGTGTTCCATGTTTTGTTGTGTCCATGTTTTGTTGTGTTCCATGTTTTGTTGTGTTCCATGTTTTGTTGTGCTTCATGTTTTGTTGTGTTCCATGTTTTGTTGTGTTCCATGTTTTGTTGTGTTCCATGTTTTGTTGTGCTCCATGTTTTGTTGTGCTCCATGTTTTGTTGTGCTCCTTGTTTTGTTGTGTTCCATGTTTTGTTGTGTTCCATGTTTTTGTTGTGCTCCATGTTTTGTTGTGTTCCATGTTTTGTTGTGTTCCATGTTTTGTTGTGTTCCATGTTTTGTTGTGTCCATGTTTTGTTGTGTTCCATGTTTTGTTGTGCTCCATGTTTTGTTGTGTTCCATGTTTTGTTGTGTTCCATGTTTTTGTTGTGTTCCATGTTTTGTTGTGTTCCATGTTTTGTTGTGTTCCATGTTTTGTTGTGTTCCATGTTTTGTTGTGTTCCATGTTTTGTTGTGTTCCATGTTTTGTTGTGTCCATGTTTTGTTGTGTTCCATGTTTTGTTGTGTTCCATGTTTTGTTGTGTTCCATGTTTTGTTGTGTCCATGTTTTGTTGTGTTCCATGTTTTGTTGTGTTCCATGTTTTGTTGTGTTCCATGTTTTGTTGTGTTCCATGTTTTGTTGTGCTCCATGTTTTGTTGTGTCTCCATGTTTTGTTTGTGTTCCATGTTTTGTTGTGTTCCATGTTTTGTTGTGTTCCATGTTTTGTTGTGTGTTCCATGTTTTGTTGTGCTCCATGTTTTGTTGTGTTCCATGTTTTGTTGTGTTCCATGTTTTGTTGTGCTCCATGTTTTGTTGTGTTCCATGTTTTGTTGTGTTCCATGTTTTGTTGTGTTCCATGTTTTGTTGTGTTCCATGTTTTGTTGTGTTCCATGTTTTGTTGTGTTCCATGTTTTGTTGTGTTCCATGTTTTGTTGTGTTCCTATGTTTTTTGTGTCATTTTGTTTGTCCATGTTTTGTTGTGTTCCATGTTTTGTTGTGTTCCATGTTTTGTTGTGTTCCATGTTTTGTTGTGCTCCATGTTTTGTTGTGTCCATGTTTTGTTGTGTTCCATGTTTTGTTGTGTTCCATGTTTTGTTGTTCATGTTTGTTGTGTCCATGTTTTGTTGTGTCTCCATGTTTTGTTGTGTTCCATGTTTTGTTGTGTCCATGTTTTTGTATGTTTGTGTCTCCATGTTTTGTTGTGCTCCATGTTTTGTTGTGCTCCATGTTTTGTTGTGTTCCATGTTTTGTTGTGTTCCATGTTTTGTTGTGTTCCATGTTTTGTTGTGCTCCATGTTTTGTTGTGCTCCATGTTTTGTTGTGTTCCATGTTTTGTTGTGCTCCATGTTTTGTTGTGCTCCATGTTTTGTTGTGTTCCATGTTTTGTTGTGTTCCATGTTTTGTTGTGCTCCATGTTTTGTTGTGCTCCATGTTTTGTTGTGTTCCATGTTTTGTTGTGCTCCATGTTTTGTTGTGCTCCATGTTTTGTTGTGTCCATGTTTTGTTGTGTTCCATGTTTTGTTGTGTTCCATGTTTTGTTGTGTCCATGTTTTGTTGTGTTCCATGTTTTGTTGTGTCCATGTTTTGTTGTGCTCCATGTTTTGTTGTGTTCCATGTTTTGTTGTGCTCCATGTTTTGTTGTGTTCCATGTTTTGTTGTGCTCCATGTTTTGTTGTGTCCATGTTTTGTTGTGCTCCATGTTTTGTTGTGTTCCATGTTTTGTTGTGCTCCATGTTTTGTTGTGCTCCATGTTTTGTTGTGTTCCATGTTTTGTTGTGTTCCATGTTTTGTTGTGCTCCATGTTTTGTTGTGCTCCATGTTTTGTTGTGTTCCATGTTTTGTTGTGTCCATGTTTTGTTGTGCTCCATGTTTTGTTGTGTTCCATGTTTTGTTGTGCTCCATGTTTTGTTGTGTTCCATGTTTTGTTGTGTCCATGTTTTGTTGTGTTCCATGTTTTGTTGTGCTCCATGTTTTGTTGTGCTCCATGTTTTGTTGTGTCTCCATGTTTTTTGTGTTCCATGTTTTGTTGTGCTCCATGTTTTGTTGTGTTCCATGTTTTGTTGTGCTCCATGTTTTGTTGTGTTTCATGTTTTGTTGTGTTCCATGTTTTGTTGTGTTCCATGTTTTGTTGTGTTCCATGTTTTGTTGTGTTCCATGTTTTGTTGTGTTCCATGTTTTGTTGTGCTCCATGTTTTGTTGTGCTCCATGTTTTGTTGTGTTCCATGTTTTGTTGTGCTCATGTTTTGTTGTGCTCCATGTTTTGTTGTGTCCATGTTTTGTTGTGTTCCATGTTTGTTGTGTCATGTTTGTTGTCTCCATGTTTTGTTGTGCTCCATGTTTTGTTGTGTTCCATGTTTTGTTGTGCTCCATGTTTTGTTGTGTTCCATGTTTTGTTGTGTTCCATGTTTTGTTGTGTTCCATGTTTGTTGTGTTCATGTTTTGTGTGTCCATGTTTTGTTGTGTTCCATGTTTTGTTGTGCTCCATGTTTTGTTGTGCTCCATGTTTTGTTGTGTCCATGTTTTGTTGTGTTCCATGTTTTGTTGTGTTCCATGTTTGTTGTGTTCCATGTTTTGTTGTGTTCCATGTTTTGTTGTGCTCCATGTTTTGTTGTGTCCATGTTTTGTTGTGCTCCATGTTTTGTTGTGTTCCATGTTTTGTTGTGTCCATGTTTTGTTGTGTTCCATGTTTTGTTGTGTTCCATGTTTTGTTGTGTTCCATGTTTTGTTGTGTCCATGTTTTGTTGTGCTCCATGTTTTGTTGTGTTCCATGTTTTGTTGTGCTCCATGTTTTGTTGTGTCATGTTTTTTGTGCTCCATGTTTTGTTGTGTTCCATGTTTTGTTGTGTCCATGTTTTGTTGTGTTTCCCTGTTTTGTTGTGTCCATGTTTTGTTGTGTTCCATGTTTTTCTGTTTGTGTTCCATGTTTTGTTGTGTCCATGTTTTGTTGTGTTCCATGTTTTGTTGTGCTCCATGTTTGTTGTGTTCCATGTTTTGTTGTGTTCCATGTTTTGTTGTGTCCATGTTTTGTTGTGTTCCATGTTTTGTTGTGTCCATGTTTTGTTGTGTTCCATGTTTTGTTGTGTTCCATGTTTTGTTGTGTTCCATGTTTTGTTGTGTCCATGTTTTGTTGTGTTCCATGTTTTGTTGTGCTCCATGTTTTGTTGTGCTCCATGTTTTGTTGTGTCCATGTTTTGTTGTGTTCCATGTTTTGTTGTGTTCCATGTTTTTTGTCTCCATGTTTTTTGTGCTCCATGTTTTGTTGTGTTCCATGTTTTGTTGTGCTCCATGTTTTGTTGTGTTCCATGTTTTGTTGTGTTCCATGTTTTGTTGTGTCCATGTTTTGTTGTGTTCCATGTTTTGTTGTGTTCCATGTTTTGTTTCATGTTTTGTTGTGTTCCATGTTTTGTTTTCATGTTTTTTGTGTATGTTTGTTTTCCATGTTTTGTTGTGTCTCCATGTTTTGTTGTGCTCCATGTTTTGTTGTGTTCCATGTTTTGTTGTGTTCCATGTTTTGTTGTGTCCATGTTTTGTTGTGTTCCATGTTTTGTTGTGCTCCATGTTTTGTTGTGTTCCATGTTTTGTTGTGTTCCATGTTTTGTTGTGTCCATGTTTTGTTGTGTCCATGTTTTGTTGTGCTCCATGTTTTGTTGTGCTCCATGTTTTGTTGTGCTCCATGTTTTGTTGTGCTCCATGTTTTGTTGTGCTCCATGTTTGTTGTTCCATGTTTTTGTTCCATGTTTTGTTGTGTTCCATGTTTTGTTGTGCTCCATGTTTTTTGTGTTCATGTTTGTTGTGTCTCCATGTTTTGTTGTGTTCCATGTTTTGTTGTGCTCCATGTTTTGTTGTGTCCATGTTTTGTTGTGTTCCATGTTTTGTTGTGTTCCATGTTTTGTTGTGTTCCATGTTTTGTTGTGCTCCATGTTTTTTTGTGTTCCATGTTTTGTTGTGTTCTATGTTTTGTTGTGCTCCATGTTTTGTTGTGCTCCATGTTTTGTTGTGTTCCATGTTTTGTTGTGCTCCATGTTTTGTTGTGTTCCATGTTTTGTTGTGCTCCATGTTTTGTTGTGTTCCATGTTTTGTTGTGTTTCCCTGTTTTTGTCTTTTGTTCATGTTTTGTTTTGTGTCCATGTTTTCATGTTTGTTGTGCTCCATGTTTTGTTGTGTTCTCATGTTTTGTTGTGTCCATGTTTTGTTGTGTTCCATGTTTTGTTGTGTCCATGTTTTGTTGTGCTCCATGTTTTGTTTTGTTCCATGTTTTGTTGTGCTCCATGTTTTGTTGTGTTCCATGTTTTGTTGTGTCCATGTTTTGTTGTGTTCCATGTTTTGTTGTGTTCCATGTTTTGTTGTGTTCCATGTTTTGTTGTGTCCATGTTTTGTTGTGTTCCATGTTTTGTTGTGTTCCATGTTTTGTTGTGCTCCATGTTTTGTTGTGCTCCATGTTTTTTGTGTCCATGTTTTGTGTTCCATGTTTTGTTGTGTTCCATGTTTTGTTGTGTTCCATGTTTTGTTGTGTTCCATGTTTTGTTGTGTTCCATGTTTTGTTGTGTTCCATGTTTTGTTGTGTCCATGTTTTGTTGTGTTCCATGTTTTGTTGTGCTCCATGTTTTGTTGTGTCCATGTTTTGTTGTGTTCCATGTTTTGTTGTGTTCCATGTTTTGTTGTGTTCCATGTTTTGTTGTGTTCCATGTTTTGTTGTGTCTCATGTTTTTTGTGTTCCATGTTTTGTTGTGTTCCATGTTTTGTTGTGTTCCATGTTTTGTTGTGCTCCATGTTTTGTTGTGCTCCATGTTTTGTTGTGCTCCATGTTTTGTTGTGTTCCATGTTTTGTTGTGTTCCATGTTTTGTTGTGTTCCATGTTTTGTTGTGTTCCATGTTTTTTGTGTTCCATGTTTTGTTGTGTTCCATGTTTTGTTGTGTTCCATGTTTTGTTGTGCTCCATGTTTTGTTGTGCTCCATGTTGTGTTGTGCTCCATGTTTTGTTGTGCTCCATGTTTTGTTGTGTTCCATGTTTTGTTGTGTTCCATGTTTTGTTGTGTCCATGTTTTGTTGTGTTCCATGTTTTTGTTGTCTCCATGTTTTGTTGTGTTCCATGTTTTGTTGTTCATGTTTTGTTGTGTTCCATGTTTTGTTGTGCTCCATGTTTTGTTGTGTCCATGTTTTGTTGTGCTCCATGTTTTGTTGTGTTCCATGTTTTGTTGTTTTCCATGTTTTGTTGTGTTCCATGTTTTGTTGTTCTCCATGTTTTGTTGTGTTCCATGTTTTGTTGTGTTCCATGTTTTGTTGTGTTCCATGTTTTGTTGTGTTCCATGTTTTGTTGTGTCCATGTTTTGTTGTGCTCCATGTTTTGTTGTGCTCCATGTTTTGTTGTGTTCCATGTTTTGTTGTGTTCCATGTTTTGTTGTGTTCCATGTTTTGTTGTGTTCATTGTTTTGTTGTGTTCCATGTTTTGTTGTGTTCCATGTTTTGTTGTGTCCATGTTTTGTTGTGCTCCATGTTTTGTTGTGCTCCATGTTTTGTTGTGCTCCATGTTTTGTTGTGCTCCATGTTTTGTTGTGTTCCATGTTTTGTTGTGTTCCATGTTTGTTGTGTTCCATGTTTTGTTGTGTTCCATGTTTTGTTGTGTTCCATGTTTTGTTGTGTCCATGTTTTGTTGTGTTCCATGTTTTGTTGTGTTCCATGTTTTGTTGTGTTCCATGTTTTGTTGTGCTCCATGTTTTGTTGTGCTCCATGTTTTGTTGTGCTCCATGTTTTGTTGTGTCCATGTTTTGTTGTGTTCCATGTTTTGTTGTGTTCCATGTTTTGTTGTGTCCATGTTTTGTTGTGTTCCATGTTTTGTTGTGTTCCATGTTTTGTTGTGTTCCATGTTTTGTTGTGTTCCATGTTTTGTTGTGTTCCATGTTTTGTTGTGTCCATGTTTTGTTGTGTTCCATGTTTTGTTGTGCTCCATTTTTGTTGTGTTCTCCATGTTTTGTTGTGTTCCATGTTTTGTTGTGTCTCATGTTTTGTTGTTCTCATGTTTTGTTGTGTTCATGTTTTGTTGTGTTCATGTTTTGTTGTGTTCCATGTTTTGTTGTGTTCCATGTTTTGTTGTGTTCATTGTTTTGTTGTGTTCCATGTTTTGTTGTGTCTATGTTTTGTTGTGTTCATGTTTTGTTGTGTTCCATGTTTTTTGTGTTCCATGTTTTTTGTTTCTCCATGTTTTATTTGCTCATGTTTTTGTTTGCTCGCATTGATGAATTTTGTTGTGTTCCTATGTTTTTTGTGCTCATGTTTTGTCTGTGTTCCATGTTTTGTTGTCTCCATGTCTTGTTGTTCTCATGTTTTGTTGTGCTCCATATTGTATTGTTTGTTCCATGTTTTTTGTTTCCATGTTTGTTGTTCTCCATGTTTTTTTGAGTCTACATGATAAATAATTGAGTTGTGTTGCTTTTTTCTTTCTTTGTCTCCAATTGCTTCTTTCACATGCTTCTGTTGTAGCTACATGATTTCTATTGATGTCTCCTGTGTTGATCTGTTTCTTCCATGTTTCTGTTTGCTTCATTATCTTGAGTGCATGTTTTGCTTTGTACTCATTGTATCGGAGCAAAATTGCTCTTTGTGGCGCACTGTCTGTTGGTAATCTGTTTATGTGGTTGAACAATTTAATTTGTTATTTCTTGATGAAGTCTAGTACTGATGTTGTACTCACTTTTTCCTGATGTCTTTATTTCTCAACCGGTCTCTTCTTGTTACACCCAGCATTCTGTGTAGACACTTCATCTCTGTCGTGACTAGTTTTCTTCTTGTTACTCCCAGCATTATGCGTAGACACTTCATCTCTGTCGTGACTAGTTTTCTTCTTGTTACTCCCAGCATTATGCGTAGACACTTCATCTCTGTCGTGACTAGTTTTCTTCTTGTTACTCCCAGCATTATGCGTAGACACTTCATCTCTGTCGTGACTAGTTTTCTTCTTGTTACTCCCATCATTCTGCATAGACACTTCATCTCTGTCGTGACTAGTTCTCTTCTTGTTACACCCAACATTCTGCGTAGACACTTCATCTCTGTCGTGACTAGTTTTCTTCTTGTTACTCCCAGCATTCTGCGTAGACACTTCATCTCTGTCGTGACTAGTTTCTTCTATCATTTGATGTCAGTGACCAGGTTTGGCACTGGTAACATAATGTGGGGAGAAAGATTGTGTTGAACATTTCTCTTTTTGTGTTCATGGTGGCATGTATGCATTTTAAGAATGACGTCCTTTGTCCTATCATTTGATTTGCTTTGTTGCATCTGTGTTGAATTTCATTAGTTATTCTTCCGTTTGCTGAAAAATGCTTTCTAGATATGTAAAGTCTTTGACTTGTTTTAATGAGCGATTGTCGATATTAGTATGGATATGTTAAAGTCTAAATTATGGTTCCTTATGAATAATATCTTAAAGTTCAGGATATAATTCATCTAATGAAATGGTAGTAGTATGAGCATACATATTCCCAGTGGCAACGTATGGGTGTCAAGCATGGACATTTAATAAGGCATTTAATATGTGCTTTTGAATATAAGTGTTACAGAAGAGTCCTTCGTATATCATGAACAGAGAAGAGAATAAATATATCTATCCAGAAAGACTCAAAATCAAAGAAAACTGGCTGATGCTACAAATAAGAAAGAGAAAATTGAGATATTTTGGATATATAAAAAGACACAAAGAGCTGGAGAGGACTACCATGGAAGGAGGCATACTGGTAAAGAGAAGAAGAGGAAGACCACAGAGAAGATGGACTCAGGATGTAACTGATGGTCTGAACATGACGGCTGCAGAAGCAGAACATCTGGCCTATGAGAGAGAAATATTCCGGAGGACTGTTGGGGTGGCAAAGTTCTGCTAAGGACAAGCTATTTGAAGATTGATGATGAGTAGTGTGAGTCGGGTTAGCCACCTGAGTGGCTATTCCTATACTTCTTAGTACTTTCTCTTCTCATGCCTTGTAAACTATATGTGCATATGTTGCATGTATTCAAGTTATATATTTACTTAATTTTTTATTGTTTCTCTTCTTTTCTATTTCTAGTTTTTATGTACGTTTTCTTTGTGTTACATTTATTTTGTTATTCGTTTTTATTCCCAGATTTTCATTAGAAACATTTGTATGTAATCGTCCATATGTTAGTATTTTTTAAATTCGTCACTCCTGTTGTTCGTTTGCTTGATAAAGGCCTTGTTGGTCGAAACGTTGCTTATATTGTCATTGTTTTTGTAATTTGTAAAACTACAGTACTTTGTGATTACGTGTTTCACCAATCAAATAGTTTTACTGCAGTCTCATCTATATTGGGAAGCATCGACTGAGAGTTATATACAACAACTGCCCCCGTGGATTTTTACGAATGGTAAAAATTGACCTAATCGTTCAGAAAGTAATGGCAAACTACTGAACGTATAAGTGGTGCCTAGAAAATCAACAAATCGTTTACTGTGGTTAATGGTGAGGTTCTGTAAAGGATATGCCAGATGGTCTTATGGCTAAGTGGTTACGACGTTTGCCTGGCTTTCTGAAGGTTGTAAGTCTGAATCCAGACCGAGTAACATGTGTAATTTTTTCCGAGCAAAATACTTCTAAGATTTTGCTGAAACTCGAGAGTTCGTGTGGTCTTGTGAATACTCTTGAGAGGTTGCATTGTCATCAGGAATAGGTGGCATGCCATAAAAGGAGTACACTTGTGCAATACTCATGGAGGAGGTGGTCATGCAATCGATTGTGGTTGGCAACATGGATACACCTTGTGCAATAAAGTCAATCTTTCACCTTTAGACTCTAACTGGTAAAGTTTTGCAAATATAAAACACCACTTTCTAGTATCAGATGCTCTAAATTGTACTGTAGCATGGTGTCAAATTATACTGTAGCATGGTGTCAAATTATACTGTAGCATGGGTACAGGGTTTAAATTATACTGTAGCATGGTGTCAAATTATACTGTAGCATGGTGTCAAATTATACTGCAGCATGGTGTCAAATTATACTGCAGCATGGTGTCAAATTATACTGCAGCATGGTGTCAAATTATACTGCAGCATGGTGTCAAATTATACTGTAGCATGGTGTCAAATTATACTGCAGCATGGTGTCAAATTATACTGTAGCATGGTGTCAAATTATACTGTAGCATGGTGTCAAATTATACTGTAGCATGGTGTCAAATTATACTGTAGCATGGTGTCAAATTATACTGCAGCATGGTGTCGTCAAATTGATATCTTTGGCGGATTCCTCAGACTCAGATAGTATGACAGAGTTACAAAGACAGACATGCGGATATAAACAGGACAGGAACCCATGATGACCCATGTTACTAGAAGAAAATGGCAATGGGTCAGACATACCCTCCAAGACATAGCCGAGTGTACTAGACAAGCACTTGAGTGGAACCCGCAAGAAAAACGAAAAGATGGCGTCCTAAACAGACCTGGAAACGAAGTCTTCTTGAGAAACTGAAGAGTTCTCAACTATCCTGGGAGACCATAAAGCATGGGTTCTTAAAGTGGGTTGTACCACCTTCAGAGGGCTCTGGAGATTTCCGGGGTGCGGTTGTGGTTCAGAAGCATTTTGGGGCGTTTTAGTCGTGATTTTCCGATTGAATAATCATTACAAATTTGAATTCTACATTTTAATTCATCTTATACCCATCTTTCACGATCCATTTTTTCATCAATTTTCTATTTCATGTATATAATCATTTGAAAATTGACCATGAATGACAGAAATATATATCAATGCTCTATGTTAACGTGAAAATAGAGCATGTGGTTGGGGGCACCGTTGACAAACTGTTATAATGGGAAAGGGGGTTACAGCAAAGTGGGCGGTGAGTCGAAAAAGTTTGGGAATCTATGTCATAAAGTAAACAGCCAGAGACCAGGAAAAGTGGCGAACAACTGTTGAGGTCCCATGCTCCACGAGGAAAGGTGAGAACTAAGTCAAACAAGTCACGGTGTCTAATCTGTTTGGTCATATATGAAGCAAGCAATCACATCTGACGCATATATGAGGCAAGCAATCACATCTGAGGTATATGAAGAAGCAATCATCTGAGCATATATGAAGCAAGCAATCACATCTGACGCATATATGAAGCAAGCAATCACATCTGACGCATATATGAAGCAGGCAATCACATCTGACGCATATATGACGCAAGCAATCACATCTGACGCATATATGAAGCAGGCATCATCGACGATTATGACGCAAGCAATCACATCTGACGCATATATTAAGCAAGCAATCACATCTGACGCATATATGAAGCAAGCAATCACATCTGACGCATATATGACGCAAGCAATCACATCTGACGCATATATGAAGCAAGCAATCACATCTGACGCATATAAAGAGAATTCTAGATAAAACTTGAAAAACATGTTGTCATTGTGTACCAAGGTCATGGACACCTCTCTAGCGCACATCTTGCATAATTTCAGAACGTCACGAAACTGCAAGTGTCCACATGATAAAAATTGATCACCATAAATCTTATCGCAAGGTGTGTCTACGTTTAGCCTGTCAATTTCGTTTAAACTTTATTTTTTTTTTAATTTGAAATTTAGTTATAAATTTGAACCTGGTACCTTTTTTAGACATTGCCAGTTTGAATTTTGTAAGTAGCTACATTATTTATCTTTGGTTTGTCTTATCAATACATTTAAGCGTATGTACTATTTTTGTGTGTTCTTCTTCTTCTTCTTCTTCACCTTTCAACTCCCAATGGAGCACAGGTCTTCAATTAACTTCTTCCAGCTATTCCTCTCTCTTGCTATCTCTTCCAATTCTTTCCAAGTCTTTCCTGTCCTTTTAATTTCTGTCTCCCGATCTCTTCTCAGGTATTTCTCGACTCTTCCCATCTCCTCTTTCCTGTGGGTTCTAAAACAATGCTTTTCTTTTAATGATTCCGGTCGGTCTTCTCAATGTGTATCCTATCCCATCGCTAGCGTCTCTTCCTTAGCTTTTCTCCACAGGTATCTGCTTAGCTCTTTCTCTCTGAGTTCCTCGTTTGTAATCTTATCATACCATCTCAATCCCTCTATTCTACGTAAACATCCATTTGTGAAGGTCTGTAGTTTTCTTATGGTTTCTTTTGTTGTTGTCCTCCATGTTTCCGAGCCATAGAACAGCACTGACTTCACATTTGATTGACAGATTCTCAGCTTTGTGTTTGTTTTGATCTCCTTTGACTTCCATATCTTACTCAATGCAGTAAATCAATGCGATGTGATGTTAGTCTGAGATAATAGATTAACAGATAGACTATTTTGTGGTGTTAGTCTCAGACAATCATCATCAAGGTGCGTATCCTTTATAGGACGTTGCTCTCTTTGCAGAACATCTGAAATTCACTCTGTCTCTTGCCAGTTCGCCCACTTCGTCGATGGTCATATTCATGGTTTCTTTAATATCTTGTAGCCATCTTCTTCTTGGTCTGCCTCTGCGTCCTGGGACCCTGCCCTCTAGTATTGTTCTTTCCAGGTCATCGTGAGATTTGATGTGACCAAAGTATGTAATTTTTCTGTATAGTATGTTGTTTATCAGCCAATTCTCTTTAACATTTAGTTCTTTCAGGACATCAGTGTTCTTTCTTTTTCTGTCCATGGTATTCGTAGGATCTTTTTGTAGCATTTAGTTTCGAAGGACAGGATTTTCAATAATAGATTCAATAATAGACTCAGACAATAGATTCACAAAAAAGACAGACTATTTTGGGATGTTAGTCTATATATAGAAATCTTCATGAACAATTTGGGTTTTATTCTGTCAATGATTATGCCACTGTTAGCTTTTTTATTTTTTAGACCAGTGTTGAGTGGCAGGACCAACCTCAAATCCATTCAAAGCCGGCTATTACGACATGTGAGAGTAGACAGTGGTTTTACTCTTTGCAACCATGGAAACACCACGGGGGATATTTCCACGTCTCTCTCTCTCTCTCACACTCTAGTCGTTGACACGCTTTGCGCTTAGGGCAGCAACAAGTGGACATCAATCTTCTATGTTTTTGGCCGTCTTCTCTACTGTGTTCTCTTCTTTCTTCTTTTGTCGTCACACTGTTACCAGGTTGTTGCCCAGTGTCGTGGTTTTCTGCTTTTGTCTTGCGCTGTTCTGGTGGCTTGGTTAATTGTTATATTTGTTCTTTGACAGGATTCTGCTATGCCATCTAACCATCTTTTCGTGGTCTTCCTCTCGCCTTCTTTCCTGATGTTCTGCTGTAGAGTTTGGATGCATTCTTATTAAGTGACCAAACCACTTCATTCTTTGTTTCTCAATGTAATTCAAGCAAGGTTCTTTACCAACTTACTTTCTTATGCTGATGTTGGTAACTCTGTCTTTTCTGGTGATGTTGGTAACTTTTCGCAGGCAGCGTATTTCATTACGTTCTAGCTGTGATTAATTTCTTCTGTTTCCTGTACTACTGTTCTCTTCTAGGTCGTTTTAGGTCATCCCTTTTTTCATTTACCCTCTGGTGTCCATCTTAATGCAGTTATAGTGACAGAGTTAGTATCTATGCGTTTCACGTGTGCGATCCATTTCCAGTTTGTCTTGTGGATGAGTAGTTCCATACAAATATACTATTTTTGTTGCTAGTCTCTTCAGTATGAAATTGAACTTATAGGAAAACAAAGATCAGAATACTAAGAGCATGCATATTCTCAGTGCCTAGTAGCAACGTATGGGTATGAAGCATGGACATTTAATAATGCAGTAGAGAAACATATGTGTATTTTTGAATATAAGTGTCACAGAAGAGTACTCCGTATATCATGGACAGAGAATATTCCGAATATATCTATCAAGTAAGACTCAAAAACAAAGAAAACTGGCTAATGCTACAAATAATGAGAAAATTAAAGTATTTTGGACAGATAATAAGACACAAAGGATACATCTTTGGTCTGATGTTCAATTTGAGCACGTAAAAAACATATAGGAAGTTTAAAATCTAGAAGAGAAGGGCTGGAAATCCGCTGCCTAGGCAAAATTGATTGGACAAAAGCAGAAATAAAATCCCTACAAAATATCTGTGCAGCAATTTCAATACCTCTGAGTCCTGGTAACATCAAATGGCAGATGCCGAGCAGAAATAAAGAGCAGAATAGGACAAGCGAAAACATCATTCCTGAAAATGAGAAGCATTATCTGCAACACGTCCTTGTCAATCCCGATCAGAATGCGAGTTATTTAGTGCTACATAGAACCAATACTGACATACAGATGCGAGTCATGGACAATGAACACACAGATAAAAAAATCTCTTAGGGCCACAGAGATGTGGTTTTACAGAAGAATGATGAGAATCCCATGGACTGCTAAAATGACTAATGTTGAGGTGCTGAATGAGATCAAGAAACAGAGAAAGCTTATTATCAATATAAGAAAGAGCATCATCATTTTAGGGCATGTGATGAGGAGGGAGGTTTAGAACACATTGCGACAACGGTAAAATCAAGGGTAGACGAGACAGAGGAAGACAGAGATAGAAAATGTTGGATGGTCTGACTTCATGACACGGTAGAGCGTCAACATCTGAGTTGATAGCAAACACCAACGACAGAGATTTGTGGAAATCCATGATCGCCTACGCCAGCCGGCACGGCACCTGATGAAGATGACAAAATATCTTCACCATCTTCTAAATTACATTGGGCCTCTCGTCGGGGCTACGGAGTTCGTGAACTGCCGTTGAGATCTTCCTGTGTAAGAAAGAGACTGGAGTTTAAAGTGTTTAAAGCCGAAGAATTGACTTCATTGCACCGGGTTTTAACCCATACGGCTCGGTCCTTCTCCGCAGAAATGGCACGCCACCTGCTGAGAGTATTACACAAAGCACGAACTCCGTAGCTCCAGCAACAATCCTAATATGGTAACTCACCGAAGTGAAATGAAGATGGTAATATCAATAAATTAACCAATCGAATATGAGATTGCAAGATGGGAGACAACTTTCTTGTGAACGAGAGTTCCTCATGTAGCCAGTGATTAGACCGACGTTCTGTGCAGGAAATGATACTTTACGATTTACAGTCTACCTCTGTAGCTAAGTAGTTAAGCGTGCGCTTTTCGTGTGGAAGATCGTTGGTTCAAATCCGTGCCATTCCGTTCTGTTCACGTGAACATTTTTTCTATAGATCCCTAAGAATTTTGCCGTAGCTACGAAGCTGTTTGTGCTTTGTGCAACGTACTCAGCTGATGACGTGCCATTAATATAGAAAAAGACTCCCGATGTGCTGAAGTCAATTGTTCGTCTGCATATCCTTTAACTTCCAAAGGAAACATGGAGAAGAACGGTGAGAGAGAGTTGAAAGAGTGTGGCCTGACGTGGGAGACGGTTAGTAGAAAGTCAGAAGAAGGGCAACAGTGGAAGTCTCTTGTGGAAGCCTTATGTGCCAATCAGGGTCTAACGAATAGGTGTTAGGGCTTCCGGAAAAAACACATTACCAAACACAGAATTTGAACCACAAACCCTATTTTGTTTAATCACACATTGTCTAGTTCTACAATACGAGCAGTTTAATCACACATTGTCTAGTTCTACAATACGAGCAGTTTAATCACACATTGTCTAGTTCTACAATACGAGCAGTTTAATCACACATTGTCTAGATCTACAATACGAGCAGTTTAATCACACATTGTCTAGTTCTACAATACGAGCAGTTTAATCACACATTGTCTAGTTCTACAATACGAGCAGTTTAATCACACATTGTCTAGTTCTACAATACGAGCAGTTTAATCACACATTGTCTAGTTCTACAATACGAGCAGTTTAATCACATATTGTCTAGTTCTACAATACGAGCAGTTTAATCACACATTGTCTAGTTCTACAATACGAGCAGTTTAATCACACATTGTCTAGTTCTACAATACGAGCAGTTTAATCACATATTGTCTAGTTCTACAATACGAGCAGTTTAATCACATATTGTCTAGTTCTACAATACGAGCAGTTTAATCACACATTGTCTAGTTCTACAATACGAGCAGTTTAATCACACATTGTCTAGTTCTACAATACGAGCAGTTTAATCACATATTGTCTAGTTCTACAATACGAGCAGTTTAATCACACATTGTCTAGTTCTACAATACGAGCAGTTTAATCACACATTGTCTAGTTCTACAATACGAGCAGTTTAATCACATATTGTCTAGTTCTACAATACGAGCAGTTTAATCACACATTGTCTAGTCCTACAATACGAGCAGTTTAATCACACATTGTCTAGTTCTACAATACGAGCAGTTTTATGAACACAACGAGATAGCGATTTAAAAAAAAAAAAGCTTGGGTCAGTCACGTTGCTATGATACCTGATAAACACATCTCAAAACAGTTAATGTATGACGAGCTTGAAGGGGGCAGACGTTCTGCTAGTGAACAGACATAATGCTTTAAAAACTCTTAAAGTGTCTCTGCAATGCTTTGATATAGACACCACGTGCTGGGAATCCCTTACGCAAGATCACCAAATGTGACGCTGTAACTATAGAAGAGGAACTCGCATAGTTGAGAGTCGTCATGCCGTTGAAGCACAGAGAAAACGAGTCCATTTATATATCCAACCATTTACCAATCCCTCTATCCACGAATTCATTTAACAGCCCAATCAGTGGCGGCTCGTCATTAAAAGCCAGTGGGGCCGAGCCCCACCAAAATAATGTGTAACGTGTATAAATTAAAATATAATCTAACCCAATACCACGATTTTTCACACAATAATATGTCTGGCCCCACCAACAAAACTTAACACGAGTCGCCACTGAATCCAATCATTTATATATCCATCAATTGATTATTTCATTTATACACGGATGGTTCCTCTATCGACTAAAATACCAATATTTGTCTCACATCTTCCAATAGCAACGTGAAGTCACACAAAATGATGCTAATCATTCTCAACATCTGCCTTCTGGTCACTGTGGGTCTGGTCAAGGGAGATGACGTCCAACTGCTGACCGCTGCATCGTCTGATTTCTCCCAGAAACTCTACCAGAAAATCGCGTTGGACACACCAAATGTTGTCTACTCACCTTACAGGTAACTCATACATATGTGGTGTACCTGCTCTCCTTACAGATAACACATACATAAGTGTAATACCTGCTCGCTTTACAGGTAACACATACATAATTGTAGTATATGTTCACCTTACAGGTAACACATACATAAGTGTAGTATCTGTTCACCTTACAGGAGTAACTACATACATAATTGTAGTATCTGTTCACCTTACAGGTATACACATCGAATCCGGTCCACAACGTTCTGTTCACGAGTGTTTTTTTTTCCAGAGACTTCTAGGATTGTTGCTGGGGCTACGGAGTTCGAGCTTTGTGCAATACTCTCAGCAGATGGCGTGGAGAGAGACCGAAAGGGACCGAGCTATGAGGGGTAAAACCCGGTGCAATGAAGTTAATCCTTCGGCTTTAGACCCTTTCAAGAAAAAAAGGCGAAACAACACCTCGCGCGGAATCCAGTTAAATTGAGACTTCATGGAGTCTCAAATCTATTTATCTATCTATTACTTGCGTGGAATCAGTAAAATGAGACTGTATTAAACATTAATTATCTATCTATCCACAATCCTGTTAAACTTGAATTTCAGTAGAGTTCAAATCGATATCTATTATCTTGTGAATCTTCCTTAAATTGAGACTTCATCAGAGTCTCAAACTCATTTATCTATCTATCACTTGCGCGGAATCCTGTTAAATTGAGACTTCGTAGAGTCTCAAATCTATTTATCTATCTATCACTTGCGCGGAATCCTGTTAAATTCAGACTTCATGGAATCTCAAATCTATTTATCTATCTATCACTTGCGCGGAATCCTGTTAAATTCATACTTCATGGAATCTCAAATCTATTTATCTATCTATCACTTGCGCGGAATCCTGTTAAATTCAGACTTCATGGAATCTCAAATCTATTTATCTATCTATCACTTGCGCGGAATCCTGTTAAATTCAGACTTCATGGAATCTCAAATCTATTTATCTATCTATCACTTGCGCGGAATCCTGTTAAATTCAGACTTCATGGAATCTCAAATCTATTTATCTATCTATCACTTGCGCGGAATCCTGTTAAATTCAGACTTCATGGAATCTCAAATCTATTTATCTATCTATTTATCACTTGCGCGGAAGAAAGAAGAAGAAGGAGAAGAAGAAACAAAATGAATATTTATTAACAACAAAAAACAGATGTATTACCAGTACTATCCCCACCCCTGTTAGCTTGCAATTAATTCAAGCGTAGTCAAGGTCTAATAAGGCACATCTGATTGATTTTTGTGTAAAGCTTGCTTTCCTTATAATCAGTGTTCCTTGCCATTCAGGTGAGTCTTACACCGACTTGTGTGGTACTTGTAATTTAGATTCCCAAAATAAAGAATCAGGAAGCATGTAGTCTAACCGCTTACCGTGTGCACACCGAGAATTGGGGGGTGGGGATCCAAATTGGACTCCAACTACGTAATTAGCGCTGCAGGTGACTACAAGCCAAGCGTGTACACTTAAATATTTGTACAAGCCAAGCGTGTACACTTAAATATTTGTACAAGCCAAGCGTGTACACTTAAATATTTGTACAAGCCAAGCGTGTACACTTAAATATTTGTACAAGCCAAGCGTGTACACTTAAATATTTGTGGACAAATATGTGCAAGCGTGTACATTTAAATATTTGTGCAAGCCAAGCGTGTACACTTAAATATTTGTACAAGCCAAGCGTGTACACTTAAATATTTGTGAAGAGTATCAGAAGAAACCACACCTAAAACTTCTGTTTTCTTTTACTTTCATTTTACTAATTGACATTCTTGTCGGCGTCTGTAGCTTAAGCGGTAGGAAGTGCGATCACAACCCAGGAGTACCTGGTTCAAACCTCACGGCGGGTAGTTTGGAGGCAAATTTGTTCCTGTGGATTTTTATCTTCTTCTTTTGTCGTCACATTGCTACCGGGTTGTTGTCCAGTGTCGTGGTTTTCTGATTTTGTCTTGCGCTTTTCTGGTGACTTGGGTGAATCTTATTTTTACTCTTTGACAGGATTCTGCTACGCCATCTAACCATCTTTTTCGTGGTCTTCCTCTCATCTTATTTCCTGATGTTCTGTTGTAGAAGACTCTGTATACTGTGGAGCGTGGATGATTCTTATTAAGTAGCCAAACCACTTCCTCATGTTTCCCAATGTAACTCAAGCAAGGTTCTGTCCCAACTTTCTTTTTTATGCTAATGTTGGTGTTTTCTAGTGTTGTTCGTAACTTTTCGCAGGCAACGCATTTCACATGTAGTTATTTTTGTGACTGCGCTTTGCTCATTGTCCATGTTTGGCTCTGGTAACACAAAGTAGGTATAAAATGCTGTTGATCATTTTCGTGTGGATTTTTATAAACGATAAAAATAGACATCATCGTTCAGAAATCGATGACAAGCTACTGAACGTATAAGTGATGTGTAGAAAATCAACGACTCGTTTACTGTGGTTGATGGGCTGGCCTGTAAAGGATATGCCACGATTTTTCATTTTTCAATTGACGAAGTACACACAAGGAGAAATAAGACGTGTAACAAAGTAAATAGTATCACATTATATGTAGTATTCTCTCCCTTGTATTCTTTATTTAATGTCATCATCATCAGGTGCCGTGTCGGCTAGCGTAGGCGATCACGGATCTCCACAAATCTCTGGTGTTTGCTATCAACTCAGATATTGACGCTCTACTGTGCCATGAAGTCAGTCTATCCAAAATTTTCTCTCTGTCTTCCTCTGTCTCGTCTACTCTAGATTTTACCAGTTGTCACAATGTGTTCTAATATTATTTAATGTAGTTATTTTAAAATCATGTAGCATACATTCGGCCTTGACCATGACCTTATTTGGTGCTCGGGAAGAAACAGCCAGACAAATGTCCACTGCTCTGAGCCTGTCATCACTACCAGGAGACTCGCCCAATGTAGCTTATCGTGATCTTAATGTTCAGGTACTTGTTTGATTCCATTCAAATTATTGATTTTAACTTTCTTTTTGTTGTGTATGTTTGAAAACTGTTAGTTTTTGTGTGTGATATTAGTTTGTAAAACTAACTAACGAAATCCAACATAGATGCAATCATCATCATCGGGTGCCGTCTCACCATCGAAGGTTGGCTGCAATGAATCTCCAGCATCCTCTGTCTTTCGCCTTGGTGTTGCACTCAGCCAGACTGTATCCTGTCTATTTCTTTAAATTTCTCTCTCACTTATCTCTCAGTCTTCCTCTTGCTCTTCCCCCTCAACTTTCCCTCTAGTAAATGTTTTATCATGGTGTCATGCCTTTTATGTGCCCAAAATACTTTACTTGTCTGAATTTTATTTCTCTCAATAGTTGTTTCTTCATTCCTCGTTTTGCTAAAACTTGTTTATTTGTCTGTTTTTCTGTCCATGAAACTCTGCCTATTCTTCTATATATCCACATCTCAAATGCATCAATTCTGTGTTCTAACTGCTTATTCATTGTCCATGTTTCCAAGATAGATGCAATAAATAAAATCAAATAAAATGAAAATGGCGCCAATTTTGAAATGCAAACATGTTATTATGAGAAAGATAAACACTGGATATGATTATGGGAAAAACTTCCTCAAAAACCTAAGCAGAACAGACCAGGTCATTATACTTCGACTACGTACCAGACACTGCAGATTCAACAAACAACTTACATAGACTAGGGATAAGTCAAACAGACACCGGAGTTTGTCTTATAAGACTGTCCTGTCTTGTGTGAGCTGAGAAGCAACATGTAGTCACACCCAGTTGACCTAAAAACTAAGATTTGGGGAAACCTGGCAGACCTGAAGCTGACTGTCCAGTTTGTGGTCCACAGTAAACTAAGCATGACCAGAGATCGCTGAGTAGGTAACTGACAGCCTGGTCCTGACGGGTAACCTGACAGACCTGATCGCTGAAGTAGGTAAACTGGCAGACTTGAAGCTGACTGTCCAGTTTGTGGTCCACAGTAAACTAATAGCATGACCAGAGATCGCTGAAAGAAGAAAAGAAGAAGAAGAAAGAACACTAAAAGAGTAGTGGTCAACATAATTTTTCTTCTAACAATATTTTACCAGATCGAAACATGGACACTGACATCAAATGATAGAAGAAAACTAGTCACGACAGAGATAAAGTGTCTACTCTGAATGATGGGAGTATCAAGAAGAAATCGGTTTAGAAATGAAGACATCAGGAAAAGGAAAAAAAATGGGTACAACATCAACACTGAACTTCATCAAGAAACAACAAATTAAATGGTTCGACCACACAAGTAGATTACAACAGACAGTACATCCCACGAGCAATGTTACACAGTGTATACAAAGCAAAAAGCTGGCCACGCAAAAGGTGTACCTCAAAGATAACAGAGGCGATGAAAGACACTGTTTATGAAGCGCACACAAAAGTCCATTCTATAAATCTCTTCTTACCCTGAAGCCGTGATGAAAATCAGGACTGGAGAAAAGAAAGAAAAACAATGCGTAAACAAAGGCTCGTTCCATATGTCTCCTTTTTCGAACTAACACTGAAAGGCAAAACAGGATTAGAGAATAGATAGAATTAACAAGCAATTTCTTCATACCACTCTATCCTGTGCAACTCGATCTATTTCTACTATGTCCGATATGTATCGTCTCTCTCTTAGTAAACTTCGTTTCAGGGTTTCCCTTGATGTTCTTCTTTTCTGGAAACATTTTACTTCCATATCAATGTCTGCTTTGATATTCTGTGATCACGTCTTCTCAGAGTATCCTCAACATACTTCCATCTTATCTTTTTATAACAGTTGTTACTAGTTGCTGATAATAAAAGGTGTGTGATTTCATCCCTTCTCATGAACTCGCCCCATCTGTGCACTCTATCTATTCTCTGTTTTGCCTTTCGGCGTTAGGCTTAAAATGAAACACATGGAGCGAGTGTCCTTCAGTTCATTTTCAGTTTGTAAATATTTCTTTGTACTCCGGACATGTCCATAAGTGTTCCGATTCCTTGCATTATCTCCAACAGTGACCAGAGACTGATCGTACCAGTTCGATGTTGATTGATGAGCCTACTCATGTATCCTGTTCGCTGTTCTTTTCTCCATATGCGCTTTGTACAAGGTGGAGTTTAATGCCTCGAATATTCCGTTGATCCATCGTTTACGGGATTTTCCTCTGAGTCTGTTGCCATGTATCTGTTAGTGCTCTTTGTGGAGACTGTCTTGAGGGAGACTGTCTTGTGGAGACTGTCTTGTGGGAGACTGTCTTGTGGAGACTGTCTTGTGGGAGACTGTCTTGTGGGAGACTGTCGTGTGGGAGACTGTCTTGTGGGAGACTGTCTTGTGGGAGACTGTCTTGTGGGAGACTGTCTTGTGGGAGACTGTCTTGTGGGAGACTGTCTTGAGGGAGACTGTCTGTGTGAAGACTGTCTTGTGGGAGACTGTTTGTGAGATTACTGTCTTGTGGAAGACTGATCTTGTGGGACTTCTTGGGAGACTGTCTTGTGGGAGACTGCTGTGGAGACTGTCGTGTGCGAGACTGTCTTGGGGAGACTGTCTTGGGAGACTGTCTTGTGGAGACTGTCTTGTGGGAGACTGTCTTGAGGTAACATTGATACGTGTCTGAACTATTTGACCTGTTGTTTATTTATATATTGTAGTATCAGCAAGGATCGCACTTTTTCTGATTTCATCGTTTATGATTTTATCTCTTGTTACATTTAGAATTGGTTGTAAATTCTTCATCTTTGTTGTTTGGATTCTTCTTTGGGCAATTTTACCAGATTAGATGATTTTTTTGGGGAGAGGGGGCACTTACCCTTAAATGCGCAGAGTGTGCTACCCGTCGCGTTTTAAAATTGTTTTCTAATCCGGAGCATCGTCATCTTTTCGAACAAGAGCTGCTCGGAATTTTTTTATTTGATTCAGTTGCCTAGTGAGATGAGAACAAGGAGGCCTTTTTGCAAGAACCCAGGGGAAGCAACGGAAGCAAAGAATATCCCAGGTGAAGCTACGGCAGCAAAGAATATCCCAGGTGAAGCAACGGAAGCAAAGAATATCCCAGGTGAAGCTACGGAAGCAAAGAATATCCCAGGTGAAGCAACGGAAGCAAAGAATATCCCAGGTGAAGCAACGGAAGCAAAGAATATCTCAGGTGAACAACGGCAGCAAAGAATATCCCAGGTGAAGCAACGGAAGCAAAGAATATCTCAGGTGAAGCAACGGAAGCAAAGAATATCTCAGTGAAGCAACGGCAAAGAATATCCAGTGAAGAACGGAAGCAAAGAATATCCCAGGTGAAGCAACGGAAGCAAAGAATATCTCAGGTGAAGCAACGGAAGCAAAGAATATCCCAGGTGAAGCAACGGAAGCAAAGAATATCCCAGGTGAAGCAACGGAAGCAAAGAATATCTCAGGTGAAGCTACGGCAGCAAAGAATATCCCAGGTGAAGCAACGGAAGCAAAGAATATCGTAAACAACAACAAAGAATCCCGGTAGTACAAGCAAAGAATTCCAGAAAACAACAAATTGACAAAACAAAAGGATCCAGTAAGCTTACCTATATCTCTAACGAAAACCAGGTGACAAGAGCAAGCCTAGGGGAGCAACAATGCAAAGATTATACCGTTTCTGGCCGCAGAAAAGATGGGGAAAATAAGAGGTACTTGATTCCCCTTATCTAACGACAATTGTCTGCTGTCAAATGAAGATCATACCTTATATAAGATTTGATTTCAAGGTGGAACATCTTACCATATATATTTTTTTGGGGCACTTACCATATATATTTTTGTTTGGGGCACTTACCATATATATTTTTATTTGGGGCACTTACCATATATATTTTTATTTGGGGCACTTACCATATTATTTTTTTTGGGGCACTTACCATATCTATTTTTATTTGGGGCACTTACCATATATATTTTTTATTTATGTTTGGGCACTTACCATATATTTTTTTTGGGCACTTACCTATATATTTTATTTGGACTAATTCTATTTTTTTTGGGGCACTTACCATATTATTTTTGTTTGGGGCACTTACCATATATATTTTTGTTTGGGACCTTTACAATTTATTTTACCAGATGGAGGGAGAAACGAGAATATCAGAAGCATCGTTGGTACTATACCATGCATACAGTACATCGAGAAGCAAAGAATCAAGTGGTTCGGTCATCTGATGAGAATAGAACCACATTTACTACCATCACGTGTCTACAATAATCGACACTCAGGGCACAGAAAACGAGGCAAACCAAGAACACGATAGATAGATAACATCTCAGAGTCCCTGCGAAAGCATGGACTGGCAAGGTCAAGCGCAACACACCTGGAACGAGATAGAGAACTAAATCTCCCTACGACGCTTCACGGCAAATGTAGTTAAGATTAGAAGACCATTTATTGCCGCAGAGAGTGGTACCCGATCGCGTTTTAAACATGTTTTTTAATCCAGAGCTGCGTCATCCTTTCGAACGTAAGCTGCTCGGAAATTTTTAATTTGGTTTAATTGTCTATTAGCTCTATGAAGGCTTCCACCCTTTGGCCACTATCGAGTGAGCACTAGCCGTTGAAACTTAGCAAAAAATGCAGAGAAGCAATCCTTACCAGATATTTCATAAATATGTTGTGTTCTATTTCAGTTGAATGATGCGACCAATGTTACACTTCACACAGCCAACGCACTATTTGTTAACCCAAATATATCAATTGACGTTCAGTTTGAGCGTAATGCTCATGAAAACTATTTCGCCACCACTTCCAACTTTGACCTGGCCGCTGTGGGAGGTCCTGAGAAAGAGATCAACGATTTTGTGGAGAATAAAACCGAGGGATTGATTACGAATATCGTTGAACCAGGTACTGTACTACTAACTTATTGTTAATGTATGGATACTTTCCTTTCTTCTTCTTCTTCTGTGTTCTCACACTAGATTGGGATTTCGGATTCTCTAATAAAGGCAGCCGTCTGTCTCTGATTATCAGCCACGTAATACAGTTAGTCTTCTGTATTCTCACTAGATTGGCATTTCGAATTCTCTAATAAAGGCAGCCGTCTGCCTCTGATTATCAGCCACGTCATACAGTTTGTCTTCTGCGTTCTCACTAGATTGGGATTTCGGATTCTCTAATAAAGGCAGCCGTCTGTCTCTGATTATCAGCCACGTAATGCAGTTTGTCTTCTGCGTTCTCACTAGATTGGGATTTCGGTTTCTCTAATCAAGACAGCCGTCTGCCTCAGATTATCAGCTTAACATACATTTTGTCTTCTGTGTTCTCACTAGAATGGCATTTCGAATTCTCTAATAAAGGCAGCCGTCTGCCTCAGATTATCAGCCACGCAATACAGTTTGTCTTGGATGCTAGTATAAGTGGGCTACCTCTTTCTTCTCAAGTCTGCATACTGGGGGCAGTTCTGTAGGATATAATTTCTATGATTTCTGCTTCCCGTTTGTGCCGACCTCTTCCCGCAGTAAGTTTTGGCCACCTTCGTGATGGTAAGTCTGACATTCTTACTGCGTGGTTAAATAAATCTCCGAGGCAGATTGACGACCGTAGAATCCGTTATCCCATTCCTCATTGTGAGGGGTCGTTGCACCATGTTATGCGTCTTTTTTTTTTTTTTCGATCCAGAAGCACTTGGGCTTTTCAGCTCTTCGGTCGGTGCCATGGACATCGTAACCCTTCGGTTCGGTGCCACGAACACCGTGAATCTGGGGAATCTGTGGCTTTTTCTGCCTGCCCACGGAATTGAACCCGTACACACAGAGGGCTAGTCACCCACAGTCCAACGCGCTACGAACACGCTGGGCACGCGGGCATGTTATGCGTCTTACTGCCTGGTGCATCCGTTTTTTGCAAGCATTTATTTCAGGTTAGCATTTCCCTAGCGGACACGTGCATACGATTTCAGCCAAACCTCCTTAGACGCCTCTTACGACATGCGTGGCAGGTAACAGTGGTTCTATTTTTACAACCCAAATTTGGGTCCCGGTAACCACCTTGGCGATATATGGATACAGGGCCTTATATTTCAGGGGAGATAAAAAACATTTATATGTTACAATAAGTGCTATTTACTTATCATGATTTGCCTCTTTGTCTCAGGAGATAATAGGTCTTGCGTCACGCTGCGCTGTCTCAGGAGCTAATAGGTCTTGCGTCACGCTGCGCTGTCTCATGAGATAATAGGCGTTGCGTCACGTAGTATGTTTTGCACTGTCTCAGGAGATAATAGATCTGCGTCACGCTGCGCTGTCTCAGGAGATAATAGGTCTTGCGTCACGTAGTATGTTCTGCGCTGTCTCAGCAGATAATAGGTCTTGCGTCACGCTGCGCTGTCTCAGGAGATAATAGGTGTTGCGTCACGCTGCGCTGTCTCAGGAGCTAATAGGTCTTGCGTCACGCTGCGCTGTCTCATGAGATAATAGGCGTTGCGTCACGTAGTATGTTTTGCACTGTCTCAGGAGATAATAGATCTGCGTCACGCTGCGCTGTCTCAGGAGATAATAGGTCTTGCGTCACGTAGTATGTTCTGCGCTGTCTCAGCAGATAATAGGTTTGCATCACGTGTCACGTTTTGCGCTGTCTCAGGAGATAATAGGTTTGCTCACGCTGCGCTGTCTCAGGAGATAATAGGTCTTGCGTCACGCTGCGCTGTCTCAGGAGATAATAGGTCTTGCGTCACGTAGTATGTTCTGCGCTGTCTCAGGAGATAATAGGTTTTGCGTCACGTAGTTTGTTCTGCGCTGAATCACAACGTTTCTTGTGGCTGTGATGTCCTATTCTGAAGTGGCAATGCTTGCCACAGTTGCTGCAGGTAAGACTGGAGACTGGAGCTGATACATAGGATGTTCTTTCTGCGCTCTGTTTTACCTCCATATGTGATGGTGTTTTTCTTCTTTAGCCACCCCTCACTGTCGCTCGCCATGTTTGCCTGTCTTTGGCCAGCCACTACCAATGTTCTGTGTCTATGTCGCATGAAATTTCAGTTTCAGTTTCAGTTTGGAATATCTTCACTGCACTCCGGACATGTCCATAGGTGCTCCGATCTCCTTCGCAATATCTCCAACAGCGTCCAGCGATTGACCGTACCAGTTCGATTTTGATTGATGAGCCTACTCACGTTATGATGTTCTTTTCTTGTTACTCCAATCTTCAAGCCCAGCTCCTTCAATCTAGTAGTTGACGTGGATTGATGTAAATGAAAATCTTCTTTGCGGCCACACTCTATGAGGGTATTAACTCTATCCATTGGCTGGCCCTCTGATATGGTGGCGGAGCCACCCAGCCTGTCTGCTCTCTCATTGCCAACGACACCCATGAAGTTAGATAGCGCTTGCAGGTGTCAATAAAGCGTAATAATTGGTGCCCATGCTGTCTAGTACCAATTGCGAGTTGACCATACAGAATGTTCTTTACTCACTAACAATTATAATAATAATAGTGTCATGAATACTGGGCCCTTGATAAAAGGGGAGATAAATCATTTTAAATTAATATTTATACAATTAATTTTGGAGAGACATTTTTAAAAAAAATAACTATTTAAAAATAATGTTTGTTTGTATAATGATTATTATTGTTATGATTGTCAACATATAGTTATTATTTCTTCTCGGCTTATTTGGCTAAGATCAAAGAGTCCACTTGATCGCGGTCAAAGAGTGGGAGCCTTTATTGAGCCAATTGGCAACTAAACAAAATTTTAAATTCCCAACAGCTGTCATTCGAACGTTCGAGATTTTTCACGGTTAAAAACGTGACCCGGTACCACCTTCTGAGGCACTAAAGAGTAAGGAACCACAAATAAAATTGTAAAATAATAAGTAACCACCACATGGCCAAAAAAAAAACTACAATTAAACAAATTCCGAGTTCTCTTATTCGAAAGAATTGCGACACTCGAAGTTTTAAACGACTCTACGTTCACTCGTATTGGTTCCACCGGTTGTGACACTTCAGGTTAGGGTCTAATAAAAAAATTAATTTAAAACACCATGTAGCTATTATTCAGATATCAGAGGACTATCATTATATCCCCCCGGACATGTTCATAGTTGCTCAGTTATCAGAGGACTATCATTATATCACCCTGGACATGTTCATAGTTGCTAAGTTATCAGAGGACTATCATTATATCACCCCGGTCATGTTCATAGTTCTCATTATCAGAGGACTATCATTATATCACCCGGTCATGTTCATAGTTGCTCATTATCAGAGGACTATCATTATATCACCCCGGTCCCTGTTCATAGTTGCTCAGTTATCAGAGGACTATCATTATATCACCCCGGTCATGTTCATAGTTGCTCAGTTATCAAAGGACTATCATTATATCACCCCGGTCATGTTCATAGTTGCTCATTTATCAGAGGACTATCATTATATCTCCCGGTCATGTCTATAGTTGCTCAGTTATCAGAGGACTATCATTATATCATCCCGGACATGTTCATAGTTGCTCAGTTATCAGAGGACTATCATTATATCATCCCGGTCATGTTCATAGTTGCTCAGTTATCAGAGGACTATCATTATATCACCCCGGTCGTGTTCATAGTTGCTCAGTTATCAGAGGACTATCATTATATCACCCCGGTCATGTTCATTGTTGCTCATTTATCAGAGGACTATCATTATATCATCCCGGTCATGTTCATAGTTGCTCAGTTATCAGAGGACTATCATTATATCATCCCGGACATGTTCATAGTTGCTCAGTTATCAGAGGACTATCATTATATCATCCCGGACATGTTCATAGTTGCTCAGTTATCAGAGGACTATCATTATATCACCCTGGACATGTTCATAGTTGCTAAGTTATCAGAGGACTATCATTATATCACCCCGGTCATGTTCATAGTTGCTCATTTATCAGAGGACTATCATTATATCACCCCGGTCATGTTCATAGTTGCTCATTTATCAGAGGACTATCATTATATCACCCCGGCCATGTTCATAGTTGCTCAGTTATCAGAGGACTATCATTATATCACCCCGGTCATGTTCATAGTTGCTCAGTTATCAAAGGACTATCATTATATCACCCCGGTCATGTTCATAGTTGCTCAGTTATCAGAGGACTATCATTATATCATCCCGGTCATGTTCATAGTTGCTCAGTTATCAGAGGACTATCATTATATCATCCCGGACATGTTCATAGTTGCTCAGTTATCAGAGGACTATCATTATATCATCCCGGTCATGTTCATAGTTGCTCAGTTATCAGAGGACTATCATTATATCACCCGGTCTGTTCATAGTTGCTCAGTTATCAGAGGACTATCATTATATCACCCCGGTCATGTTCATTGTTGCTCATTTATCAGAGGACTATCATTATATCACCCGGTCATGTTCATAGTTGCTCAGTTATCAGAGGACTATCATTATATCATCCCGGACATGTTCATAGTTGCTCAGTTATCAGAGGACTATCATTATATCACCCCGGTCATGTTCATAGTTGCTCAGTTATCAGAGGACTATCATTATATAACCCGGTCATGTTCATAGTTGCTCAGTTATCAAAGGACTATCATTATATCACCCCGGTCATGTTCATAGTTGCTCAGTTATCAGAGGACTATCATTATATCATCCCGGTCATGTTCATAGTAGACTGCTCAGCAATCCCGAGGACTATCATTATATCATCCTGCGACATGTTCATAGCTTGTCAGTTATCAGAGTGACTATCATTATATCGATTTCGGTCCCTGTCACCAAGCTGGCTCAAGGTTATCAAGGACTATCATTATTCACCTGGTCATGTTCATGTTGCTAGTTATCAGAGTGACCTCATTATATCACCCCGACATGTTCATAGTTGCTAGTTATCAGAGGACTATCATTATATCATCCCGGTCATGTTCATAGTTGCTCAGTTATCAGAGGACTATCATTATATCACCCCGGTCATGTTCATAGTTGCTCAGTTATCAGAGGACTATCATTATATCATCCCGGACATGTTCATAGTTGCTCAGTTATCAGAGGACTATCATTATATCACCCCGGTCATGTTCATAGTTGCTCAGTTATCAGAGGACTATCATTATATCACCCCGGTCATGTTCATAGTTGCTCAGTTATCAGAGGACTATCATTATATCACCCCGGTCATGTTTATAGTTGCTCAGTTATCAGAGGACTATCATTATATCACCCCGGTCATGTTCATAGTTGCTCAGTTATCAGAGGACTATCATTATATCACCCCGGACATGTTCATAGTTGCTCAGTTATCAGAGGACTATCATTATATCATCCCGGTCATGTTCATAGTTGCTCAGTTATCAGAGGACTATCATTATATCACCCCGGTCATGTTCATAGTTGCTCAGTTATCAGAGGACTATCATTATATCATCCCGGACATGTTCATAGTTGCTCAGTTATCAGAGGACTATCATTATATCACCCCGGTCATGTTCATAGTTGCTCAGTTATCAGAGGACTATCATTATATCACCCCGGTCATGTTCATAGTTGCTCAGTTATCAGAGGACTATCATTATATCACCCCGGTCATGTTCATAGTTGCTCAGTTATCAGAGGACTATCATTATATCACCCCGGACATGTTCATAGTTGCTCAGTTATCAGAGGACTATCATTATATCACCCCGGTCGTGTTCATAGTTGCTCATCAGAGGACTATCATTATATCACCCCGGTCATGTTCATAGTTGCTCAGTTATCAGAGGACTATCATTATATCATCCCGGTCATGTTCATAGTTGCTCAGTTATCAGAGGACTATCATTATATCATCCCGGTCATGTTCATAGTTACTCAGTTATCAGAGGACTATCATTATATCACCCCGGTCATGTTCATAGTTGCTCAGTTATCAGAGGACTATCATTATATCACCCCGGTCATGTTCATAGTTGCTCGAATCTCCGCCTCAACAAATCCAGCAGACATAGCTATTATTATTATTAGCGCGTTGGACGACAGATGACAAGCCCCCTGTGTGTGCGGTTCAATTCCGCGGGCTGACAGACAAGCCACAGGTTCTCCAGATTTACGGTGTCCATGGCACCGAGCCAAGAGCTGAAAGCTCAAGTGCTTCTGGATCAGAAAAAAACATTATTATTGCTATTGTTATTGTGCACAAATGGTCTACTCCGCTTCTTGGATTTTGGCTAAGTTCAAAGTGTAGTTTCCTGATAGCCCAGAAAGTGAAGCTAGATAAGTGTATGTCCGTTTGATGCAGCCAGAAGTGAAGTCATTAAGGTATCGTTTGATAGAGCCAGAAAGTGGAACTTCATTAAGATAGAGTCGTGATTGGCGAAAGTGAACCTCATTAAATTAAAGTATATCCGTTTGATAGCACGAGGCATTAAGATAAAGTAGATCGTTTGATAGCACAGTGAAGCTTATCAGAATTCCTGATTGCGGCCAGAAAGTGGAACCTTCATAAAGATCAAAGTGTAATGTCTGTTGATTGCGCCAGAAAGTGGAAGCCTTCATTAAGATCAAAGTGTAGTATCCGTTTGATAGCAGCCAGAAAGTGGAAGCCTTCATTAAGATCAAAGTGTAATGTCTGCTTGATTGCGGCCAGAAAGTGGGAACCTTCATAAAGATCAAAGTGTAATGTCTGCTTGATTGCGGCCAGAAAGTGGAAGCCTTCATTAAGATCAAAGTGTAATGTCCGTTTGATTGCAGCCAGAAAGTGGAACTTCATTAAGATCAAAGTGTAATGGCCTGCTTGATTGCGGCCAGAAAGTGGAACCTTCAGATAAGATTAGGTAGCGTCGTTTACGTTGAACAGAAAGGGGCTCATAACGAAATGGCACAATCAAATACAATCCCGAGCAGACTGATTAGAAAGTTCACGCAAAAATCTCGGACGCGTTTAACGCTGAAAATCACGCGGCGCAGTGAATAAACAACTGATTGATTATAATTAGCTTTCAGTTTCAATAATATATTTGTCTTGCACACAGGAAAAATAGACAGCTTGACAGTTGCTCTCTCATCAACACCATCTTCTTCAACGGAACATGGGAGAGACAGTTCTCAGAGCAAAAAACAAGGAAACAGGATTTCCAGCAGTTAGCAGGGGCAAAGACTCAGGTAAAGATTATGTTTGGATTGTGAGCGTCTGTAGCTCAAGCGATAGTGAGCTCGATCACAAACCCAAGAGTACCTGGTTTAAACCCCACGGCGGGCAAGTTTGGAAGCAAATTAGTTTCCGTGGGATTTTTACAAAAGGTAAAATAGACCTCACCGTTCAGAAAGCAATGGCAAACTACTGAACGTATAAGTGGTGTCTAGAAAATCAACGATTCATTTACTGTGGTTGATGGCTACGCCCTGTAAAGGTTATGCTACGATTTTCAAGGATTATGTGTAAACACTTAACTGCGATAACTGTATTAAATATAACAACATTCACTCATGCATGTTGTGCTCAGCGACTCTATGAGCATGATACAGAAGTTCAAGATCGGTTATGTATGAAGGCAGTGTATGCAAATAATACAAAATGTAACAGTCCAGACACTTACCTTCATCTTTGTCAATGCCATCTGCCCGTGTGGTGCCGGAACCCGCAAAGGAAGTAAAGAATAGTTCGACCTAAATAGCATGTCGTAAGAGGCGACTCTCTCTCTCTCTCTCACGATCATTCTTAGGCCGCTTTTATCATTCTATTGCGATATATACTGAAGCACATTAATAACACACCACCTGTATAATCCAGGAACAGAATGGGAAATGTAAATATAAGTGTTTACAAGCTTACATATTTGGAATCCTTATTCATTTTCCTTTCAATGCATGATGGTAATTAATTTGTACATTTGATTGTTATGAAATTAATTGCATTTTGTGCAGGCAAGGGGGAACACCAAAATGTAACCAATACAAAAAATTCAAATTACACTATTCTCAGTATCTGGTATGTCCACCGTTGCTTGCAAACAAGCTTGGCAGCGCTCCGCATGGAATGCACAAGTCTGTGAAGGAAATTATGTGGAATCAAGTCCCATTCACGTGTAAGAGCATCTTCCAGCTGTTGCAGATTAGCTGCCCGGGTGTGCCTGTAGACTCTGCGTCCAAGCTCGTCCCAAAGATGTTCTATAGGGGACTTGTCTGGTGATAGGGAAGGCCAATCAATTGTCATAATGTTCTACTGCTGTGATATTGCTGCGTTAAGCGTGCGGTGTGCGCACGTGCGTTAGCCTGCTGGAGAAGCTGCAAATCTGGATAATTTCTGAACGCAGGAGCAACCAATGCATCCAGAACCTCATCTCGATATGTCACAGCATTAACATTTGCACGGAAGACGTGAAGAGGCAAGCGATGGTGAAAACTGAATCCTCCCCAAATGTGAATACTACCACCTCCAAATCGGTTGTGTTGACGAATACAGCAACCTGCAAAGCGCTCTCCACACCATCACCAAATCCGCACACGTCCATCAGCAAAGGATAGCTTGAATCTGCTCTGGTCTGTGAATAGGACAGCATTCCACTGCAGTCTAGTCCATCTGACATGTTGTTCTGCCCATTGCAGGCGCTGCTGACGATGTCTGTGAGTCAAGTTTGGCCCAACATAAGGTCGTCTTGCAGTAAGGCCTGTATCTCTGAGTCGTCGTATGACTGTCATTCGAGAGACTTGCCCATGTCTACCCACTATTGCTGTTGCTGTTCGACTTGCCGGGAGAGAAAAATTCCTTAGGTGACTGAGCACAATATGGCGATCTTGCGCAGGGTAGTAACTCGTGTTTGACCACCCCGACATATATCCCGGCACTGCTGGTGGCTCCGTAACGTTCATTGAGACGTACAATAGTGCTGTGGTGGCAATTCATCCTTCTGGCAATGGCCCTCGAGCTCATTTCGGTAGACAACATACCAATGGCTCGTTGGCGGTCATTTTCGATTGTCGTGGCATTGTAAGAACATGTACCGGGTGTTTTGTCTCAACGCCCTTTTTTATACAGAGTATACTGCCACAACGCCTACACACTTTCAAGGTTCTAGCTGTTGGGAATCGTGTTGTACGTGTAACTTTCATTGTTTTCTTGTAGTCTGTACACAAACCCGTGGGTTTGAAAATTCACTTTCCATTCCAGCAGCCATTCGCTCACTACCTCATGACAAACACAGGGAAAATACATTCCCACACTTTTTGCTCACCTCTCTAGCAACAGTATTTATCAGTGGTGCGTTTTTAATGTGCTTCAGTATAAGCAGTCAAACATCAAGAACGGGTGTGCGTGCACAGCCTTCGGTACATTTTGGAGCTCAGGTGCTTATCCTTCGGTGGTGTGTTCGATTTCAACCAGCATTTACTGGGTTCGCTCTCCGTTAGACTTTTGCTGTCCCCAGACAAAACGCACAAGTCAGCAGGGGTTTATTTTCTTTTAGGGCAACAACCCTTAGACGGCCTGCCCTCCCGGGCTTTTGAGCACCATCTGCATAGCGAAACCGGTCGTTTTGTGGATACCTTGGTTTGCCGCCTGTCCAGTTTTGTGTACGGTTTGCTCCGCTAGCCTTTGATTGTCCCCAATCAAACTACAAGGCAGCAGTAGTAAGGGGCGACTGATGTAGGATAAGCTGATAAGCTACCCTAGTAAATAAAAAGCATCGCAGAAATCGAATGTGCTGGCCTACTTGTAGGCCATAACTGGAAACATACAACCTAGTCAATCATGCAATCACGTGGTACAAGTGATGGATATGGAGCGTTCAAAGTAAAAGAAGAAGAGGTTCCCGCAAACATTCACTTGTGCATGCATGCTCGGCGACACTATGAGCAGGATACAGAAGTACAAAACCGGTTATGTATGAAGACAGTGGATGGAATTTATACAAAATGCGACAATCCAGATACTTACCTTCATCTTTGTCCTAGATCATGCTGACGTGAAGGGCAATGAGACAGCGGATGCACTGGCAAGCAATGCTACGATCGAGAATGGAAATTATATGGACAAAAACGATATCATCAGCGCTCTATTAGAAACCATACACTCTGAAGATTTCGAAGAAGAAGATAAAGGGTATTCTCTATCTCGGTTACGCAAGTTATGCAAACCGATAGGTGCGGCATGATGGGAAAACTATGAGAGAAACCCCAATAGATATATCAACAAACACAGAAAGGGAGTTGTTAGTCTCATTACCTCATTACCTCATTACCAATTAGCTTGTCCCTTCCGGAACTTGGCTCCCATGATAGCAGTCATGAAAACTCTGTTCTGTGCAAGTTGACCGGCGTCAGCAGCAGTCATTCTCAGAACGTCAATGACATCTTGCACACATCGTCTTCTAAGTCTTCCTCTAAATCTTCTTCCAGGCACCATTCCCTCCAAAATTATCTTCTCTAGGCACTCCTGTCGATTAATGAGTCCGGAATATTTAATTTTCCTTAATGTTATGCTCTTTAATAACATTTAATATGGAGGTGTTAGTCTCAAGACACTGACATACACGCTTAGGAGAAGATTGGAGCAATAATGGACATGTACAATGTGCGATGAAGATGATCCTCAAATTAGCGATGCTCTCGAGTGGTTACCGGGGCCCATTTTTGGGGTGTAAAGAATAGAACAACTGTTACCTGCCATGCATGTCGTAAGAAGCGGCTAAGGAGGTTTGGCTGAAATCGGATGCATGTGTCCGCTAAGGAAAGCTAACCTGAAACAAATGATTGCAGAAAACGGAGCCACCAGGCCGTAAGGCGCATAACATAGTGCAACAACCTCTCACAATGAGGAATGGGATAACGGATTATACGGTCGCCAATCTGCCTCGGAGATTTAGCCACGCATTAAGAATGTCAGACCTACCATCATGAAGGTGGTCAAAACTTACTGCAGGAAGAGGTCGGTACAAAAGGGGATGCAGAAATCATAGGAATTCAATCTTACAGAACTGCCCCCAGTATGTAGACTTAAGAAGAAAGAGGTGGCCCACTTACACTAGCGTCCAAGACAAACTGTATTGCGTGGCTGATAATCTGAGGCAGACGGCTGCCTTTATTAGAAAATCCGAAATGCCAATCTAGTGAGAACGCAGAAGAAGAAGATATTAACGATGAACAATTAACAATAAAGTTATAGCTAACTTTACTAGCCAGCTTAAAATAAAGTTATAGCTAACTTTACTAACCAGCTTAAAATAAAGTTATAGCTAACTTTACTAACCAGCTTAACTGTAATGACAAACTCCCTTCATAACGATAAAAACTATAACAAAATAAGACAACGCATTATTAAAACTTACTTTTTACGGCCCCAAAAAAAATTCACTAGATTACAAAAAGAAAATATGATAAAAGGAGACATTCTGTGGCAAAAGCAGAAACTGTGGAACAAAATGAGACACTGTGGGACAAAACGAGACACTGTGGGACAAAATGAGACACTGTGAGACAAAATGAGACACTGTATGATAAAAGGAGACACTGTGGGACGAAATGAGACACTGTGGGACAAAATGAGACACTGGGGGACAAAATGAGACGCTGTGTGACAATAGGAGACGTTATGTGACAATAGGAGACGTTATGTGACAAAAGGGGCGTTATGTGACAAAAGGAACGTTATGTGACAAAAGGGACGTTGTGTGACAGAAGGGACATTATGTGACAAAAGGGACGTTATATGACAAAAGGGACGTTATGTGACAAAGGGGACGTTATGTGACAAAGGGGACGTTATGTGACCAAGGGGACGTTATGTGACAAAAGAAGATACTGTGTGACAAAAGGAGTCACTTTATGACAAAAGGAGACATTGTATGTATAACAAAATAGACACCGTTTGATAAAAAATGGACAGACATTGACTGTAAATGACAAAAATAGACAGCATATACCCCAATGATACTGTATAATATAACAAAGCAATATATAGCAGACATAGCTTGGTGGAAAACATATACAGACTTTCTTTCTTTTTCTGTCTCCATTCCTGTTTTGCCTCACAGCATCAGGATAAGAAGAGATTTCTAGAACGAGCCCTTATGTGCGCTTCATAAATAGTGTCTTTCGTCGCCTTTGTTTGAGGTCCACCTTTTACGTGACCGGAATTTTTGCTTTGTATCCACCATATCGAAGCAACATTGCTCGAGATATGAGTTATGAAAATATACAGTATGGCTAACAAATATGATAACAGAAAGAAAATATAACAAATATGATAACAGAAAGAAAATATAACAAATATGATAACAGAAAGAAAATATAACAAATATGATAACAGAAAGAAAATATAACAAATATGATAACAGAAAGAAAATATAACAAATATGATAACAGAAAGAAAATATAACAAATATGATAACAGAAAGAAAATATAACAAATATGATAACAGAAAGAAAATATAACAAATATGATAACAGAAAGAAAATATAACAAATATGATAACAGAAAGAAAATATAACAAATATGATAACAGATAGAAAATATAACAAATATGATAACAGAAAGAAAATATAACAAATATGATAACAGATGCGCATGGTAGGGTTGTTGCAGAGCGAAGTGGGGCATACAGGATAACTACTTCTAGTATGAGGATGGAGGTTGAGGCCGTTACTGCTGCCCTCCATTGAATTTCTGGGACTTCATTTACTGGGGCAGTTGTTGTATCTGACACTCAGTCGATGCTTCACAAGATCCAGAAGGGCAGGTTTCGGTATGAGTGGATGTCGTCTATAGAAGTTTCTAACCTCCAGCGGCTTACGTGGATATACTGTCCTGGGCATGCGGGTGTTTACGGTAATGAGAGAGCGGACAGGCTTGCATCAACAGCATCTATTGTTGGGGAGTTGAAGATGGATAAGGGGGATATTCTTCGGTCTCTTCACGACTCTCTGTTGGATGAGGACACTAAAATCGATGTTGAATCGATCAAGCGATTTAAGCAGTTTGGAGTTACCCGTTGTTCAAGTCGAACTGCATGCCTTAGAGGCAGAGTGAGAGGTGTGTTTAATCAGCGAGCCACAGGAACCATCAGTATGCATACTCTTCGATATCTGTTGGGGAGACTGAGCACCTATGGGTCTGCCCGGAGTGCAATGACGTCAGTTTAGTAACTAATTACAATAACCAACCGATAACAGAAAGAAAATATAACAAAGATGATAACAGAAAGAAAATATAACAAATATGATAACAGAAAGAAAATATAACAAATATGATAACAGAAAGAAAATATAACAAATATGATAACAGAAAGAAAATATAACAAATATGATAACAGAAAGAAAATATAACAAATATGATAACAGAAGGAAGATATAACAAATATGATAACAGAAGGAAAATAGAACAAATATGATAACAGAAAGAAAATATAACAAATATGATAACAGAAAGAAAATAACAAATATGATAACAGAAAGAAAATATAACAAATATGATAACAGAAAGAAAATATAGCAAATATGATAACAGAAAGAAAATATAACAAATATGATAACAGAAAGAAAATATAACAAATATGATAACAGAAAGAAAATATAACAAATATGATAACAGAAAGAAAATATAACAAATATGATAACAGAAAGAAAATATAACAAATATGATAACAGAAAGAAAATATAACAAATATGATAACAGAAAGAAAATATAAGAAATATGATAACAGAAAGAAAATATAACAAATATGATAACAGAAGGAAAATATAACAAATATGATAACAGAAAGAAAATATAACAAATATGATAACAGAAAGAAAATATAGCAAATATGATAACAGAAAGAAAATAACAAATATATGTTACTTGTGTTAGCTTTGAAAAACTGTGGCTGAGTGGTTAAGCCCTTTGCCTTGCGAGTCGAAGGTCGTGGGTTCGAATCCGGACCGCGGCCTTCTGTTCACGAGTGCAGTTTTTTCCAGAGACCCCTAGGGTTGTTGCCGGAGCTACGGAGTTCGTGCTTTGTGCAATACTCTCTGCAGGTGGCGTGCCATTTCTGCGGAGAGGAACCGAGCCATATGGGGTAACCTGGTGCAATGAAGTCAATCCTTCGGCTTTTAAACCCTTTTTAAGCTTTGAAAAAATATTTTTGAAATATCGTTTGTTGTCCTCCTCTCCAACTATTTCCCTTCCACATCCTCCTCCTACTTGCAGGTTTACATGATGAATGATGTAAGGACTGTCAACTACAAAGCAAACGTTGATGGCAACGACGTTGTTGAAATACCTTTCACGGATAGACGTTTCTCTTTATACATCGCTCTTCCACAGCAACTCGATGGAATAACAACGCTGGGTAATTATATATTTTTATATACTTGTATTTTATTGATTGATTGTAGGACTGTGCCCTGCTACGGCGCAGAGAGGCGGCCGCATCAGGCGGAACCGTAAGAAGGGCGGCATAAGCAGCCAAAACACAATTACAATTGTAGGTTATTATAAGGAAAAACCATGAAGGACGGCATTTCGAAGACTTGCATCTCTCTTCTCTCTCTTTAACCTGTTACGCCCTTGGAGTTTAGGGCAGCAACAAACGCACACCATTCTTCCCTGTTCATGGCCTTCCTCTGTATTGTGTTCCAGCTATGATTCATTTCCTTCATTCTTGCTCTATCGTTCTCCTCCAGGTCATCTTGGGTCTTCCACGCTTTCGCCTACCCTCTGGAGTCCATCTCAGTGCAGTTTTCGTGTCAGAGCCAGTCTCCATGCGCATCACATGTCCAATCCATCTCCAGCGTCGTCTTCGGATGATAGTGCCCATATTCTCTTGTTGGCATCGTGCAATAAATTCTTGGTTCGAGATAGTAGTCGGCCAGTACACGCGTAAGATTTTTCCAGACAAGTTGTATGAAAGGTGGAGAGTCTGGATATATCCTGTTTTTGTCATTCTCCAGCATTATGATTCTTACAGCAATGTTGACAGCACACAGCTGTTGTAGATAAGACTTGCATCACACTGAGAAAATATGCCGAATGTCCCTGATTGATTGATTTATTGATAGGACTATCATCATTGTACTTATATGAAAATACTCAGTTTTACTATTCTTTACTCCCCCTTCGAGCCCCGGAAGCAGACGTACGGGTGCAACGTATTCACGCTCTCGGCGCAAACCCACACAAATAAAAATGAGGTTGTCAACTTGATTGATAAGAAAGATAGGCCCACTGCCCAGCGTGTTCGTAGCGCGCTGGACTACGGGTGACTAGTCCTCTGTAAGTGCGGGTTCAACTCCGCGGACTGGCAGAAAAGCTACAGGTTCCCCAAATTTACGGTGTTCGTGGCACCGAGCTGAAGAGTTACGATGTCCATGACACCGACCCGAAGAGCTTTCAGCTCAAGTGCTTCTGGATTGGAAAAAAAAAAAAAAATAAGAAAGATAGAAGCTGAGAAGCAGAAGATGATAAATATCATATTTACTTGGCTGAAATCAGATGCATGTGTCCTGAACGTGTAGAAGTCTATACGTTTAGGGGCCTACCAAACCAATGTGCAACGTATACACGTTCTTGGCAAAGATCAAACATATCACAAAGAGTGATTAAAATTGGTTGTAAAGAACGAACGCAAAGAAGAAGAAGAAGATATTTACTGCTCGTACACAATTAAGTTCGAATCACGCTGCGGACAGTTTGCTTGCAAATTGTTTCCGTTGATTTTAACAAAGGACGATGGCGCCACCCGTTCAGAAAGCAATGGCAAACTACTGAACGTATAAGTGGTGCCTAGAAAATCAACGACTCGTTTACTGTAGTTGATATCTACGTCCTTTAGGAGATGCCACGATTTTCATTTCACACAATTAATATTTTTCAGAGAAATATCATATTTATAGTTTGCATAAAATTATGATTTTCCAGAGAAATATCATATTTATGTTTGATAAAATTATGGTTTTCAGAAATATCATATTTATGTTTTGTATAAAATTATGATTTTCCAGAGAAATATCATATTTATGTTTTGTATAAAATTATGATTTTTCAGAGAAATATCATATTTATGTTTTGTATAAAATTATGATTTTTCAGAGAAATATCATATTTATGTTTTGTATAAAATTATGATTTTCCAGACAAAAATAATATTTGTTTTGTATAAAATTATGATTTTCCAGAGAAATATAATATTTATGTTTTGTATAAAATTATGATTTTCCAGAGAAATATCATATTTATGTTTTGTATAAAATTATGATTTTCCAGAGAAATATCATATTTATTGTTTGTATAAAATTATGATTTTCAGAGAAATATCATATTTATTGTTTGTATAAAATTATGATTTTCAAAGAAAACAATTATATCAAGTTTTTTTAAAAATTGTTTCGACCACCTGTAATACCGCTTTTTAAGGCGGTGGAGGACAGGAAGGAGGAGTGGGGGGGGGCATGAGCCTGATGAATTTAATGGTCGCATGGCTAGTGCATTTACCACGAAACTGTTCAGGTTATGATTTTTTCTCTATACCCCGACAGAAAAATAATCATTGACCTTAAAGAAGATTAGAATCCGTGTTTCCCGAATGGGGGCCCGTACACTAATACATTCAGTGAGATGCTTCTCATTATATTTAATTTGGCTGAAATCGGATGCACATGTCCTAAACGTGTACAAGTCTATGTGTTTAGGGGCCTGCCAAACCAATGTACAACGTATACACGTTCTTGGCAAAGATCAAACATGTCACAAATAGTGATTAAAATTGGTCGTAAAGAACGAACGCAAAGAAGAAGAAGAAGATATATTTAAGCTTCTACAAAATGACGACTTTCCGTGAAATATAGTATTCAAAAATCTGTACAAATTATGATTTCAGAGAAATGTCATGTTTACTGTTGATACTTATATGAAATGTCAGTTTCCTGTTGGTACAAAATTATGCTCGAATTATCCATTCCTACTAGCCTCTTATTCCAAAGATATTCGGTTCGCTCCCTCGTGGAGCCATCTAGATATTTTTCCAGAGATCCCTGATTTATGTGTGGGTGAGATCGAGTTTCTAATCCTATCGGAGACGGAAGATAAAACGTAGGTCCCATATTCAACTTTAGCACGTAAAAGAACCCTTGGCTGTTCACAAAAGCGAGAAGAGCAGGCTGGAAATTCGCTGCCCTGGACAAATTCATTAGAAAGATTTTAAAAAATAGCATTCTTCCAAAAATATTTTTTTGAAAATTACATAGGGGACCCTCGCCAGTGTTACGGAGTTGGTGCACTGCCGCTGAGATCTTCCTGTGTAAGAAAGAGATCGGAGCACGTATGGTTATTCATCAAAGTGCAATGCTGATGGTCCTATCAATCAATCACTCAATCACTAAATCAAACAACAAAATTATGATTTTCAGAAAAATCTCATATTTATTCTTTTTCCTACTTTTGCCTTCTCTCTTTTTTTTCCGTTAGCGTAGCAGTTTAAGATTTAACTATATTTATTGCTGTAATTAGATTTTCAGAAATATCATATTTATTGCATGTACAAAGTTATGATTTTCAGAGAAATATCATATTTATTGCATATATAAAATTATGATTTTCAGAGAAATATCATATTTATTGCATGTATACAATTATGATTTTCAGAAAGCTTATTGGTCGTACCAGGGAAAGTAGATCAGCTGTTTGAAGGGCTGACAAGAACCGAGGTTAGACTCAGTGTCCCAAAGTTTAAAATTGAGTCTAGTCTCGACTTGAGATCACCTCTTAAAGATTTGGGAATAATCAATGCGTTTGATCCTAGCAGAGCCAACTTTCAGGGACTGAGCAGCGTTGGTAAGTTATTGTTTTTGTTATATTTCTGCACACGAGTCTTCTTTTTCTTCTTCGAACGCTCCATATCAACCACTTGTTAACCACCCTGTGTGATTTGTATGTGATCTGAGCTTAAGTGCAATTGTACGTTGTGAAAGTTATGAGCCTACAAGTAGACCAGCCCATCCGATTTCTGCGATGTTTTTTATTTACTAGGTTAGCTTTCCTAGGTTCTACATCAGTCGTCTCTTACGACATGCCTTGTAGGTAGCAGTGGTACTATTCTTTGCTTCCTTTGCAGGCCCCGGTACCGCATGGGCGGCTGGATACGAGTCAAACCTGATGTCATTCTCTGTGACAAATCAGATCTGGCAACATGATAAAAGTTGGTTCATCAACTAGGCCGGATGCGAGAGAGATTGGCAACATATGCAGTATAACCCGTAGAGTGGGGCTATTCTCTCTTCTACTAACCAGGCTGCAGTTTTCATCTGGCATGTGGGCATAAATGAGATATCAGTGGCGGCTCTGCTAATTTTTGTTAGTAGGCCAGATCATTTGAGGAAAATCATGGCGTTAGTTATATTATTGATACTAATAAATAAACTTACATTATTTGAGTGAGGCTGTGACCTTTAATAACGATCCGCCACTGGAGATATATATAGTTATATAATCTTGCCCTTAGTTCATCTAACGATTTGGTTAATCAATATCAAACTGGCGTGTTGGGCTGCTGGACGCTGCTGGATTTGTTGAGACGGAGATCGGAGCACCTATGAGCGTAATCGTACTGCTATATTGATAGTCCTCGTATAATTGATGATTTGGGCATGACAGCAGCAATAGCATAACATCTGGTTTATAAGATAGTAAAGCATGGACATTTAACAAGCCAGTGAAAAAACATATTTGTGATTTTGAATATAAGTGTTACAGGAGAGTTCTCCGTATATCATGGACAGAGAAGAGACATGAATAGATCTGTCCAGAAAGAACTCAAAATCAAAGAAAGCTGGCTGATGCTACAAGTAAGAATGAGAACATTGAAGTAAAATAGATTCAGGATGTAACTGTCATGACGCCTGCAGATGCGGAACATATGGCGTATGAGAGAGAGAGAGAGAGCGAGAGAAGAGAGAGAGAGAGAGAGAGAGAGAGAGAGAGAAAGAGAGAAAGAGAGAGAGAGAAAAAGAAAGAGAGAGAGAGAGAGAAAGAGAGAGAGAGAAAGAGAGAGAGAGAGAGAAGAAGAGAGAGAAAGAGAGAAGAGAGAGAGAAGAAGAGAGAAATAGAGAGAGAGAGATAAAGAGAGAAAGAGAGAGAGAGAGAGCTAGAGATATTCCTAAGGACTGTTATGGTAGCAAAGTTCTGACCAGGAACTTTTTGATAATGATGCTGAATCTGGCGATGGAAGATGAGCACAGTAAACCCTACTTTGGCTGCTGTATGCTTGAGCAGCACATAAATTCCCATCGTTTGTAATGCTAAGTCAGTCCAATTCTAGAAACTTGAACTCAACTACATGGAGATCGGGATCACAGGAAAAATATTTCAATCGCTGATAGCAGAAACTAAACCGAATACGCTTGAAGCGAGAGACAAGCAATGTATTTGAACACCACAAAATAAAATAAATATGTGACAAATTACAGACTCCTTTATTTCAATTTGAATGCCCACCTGCCCAGCGTGTTCGTAGTGCGTTGAACGACGGGTGACAAGCCCCCTGGGAGTGCGGTTCAATTCGCGGGATGGCAGAGAAGCCATAGATTCTCCAGACTTACTGTGTTCGTGGCACCGAACCGAGCGGTTACGATGTCCATGGCACCGAGTCGAAGAGCTGAATGCTAAAGTGCTTGTACTAGTAGGTCCGCCTCCCCCACAAGTGGGACGGATTAATATAGAGCATAAACGTTCACTTACAGACTGGGACACCCAAGGACTGTGAGTTCAATCCCACACTCGTCGCTCCACACGTGAGGAAAGGAATTGGCCATTCTACCTCCTGTACAAGAGAACAAATAGATATATCTAGAAAGAACTCAAAATCAAAGAAAACTGGCTGATGCTACACAAAAGAAAATTGAGATATTTTGGATATAAAAAAGACACGAAGGACTGGAGAAGACCATCATGGATGAAGGCATACCGGCAAAGAGAAGAAGAGGAAGACCACGGAGAAGATGGATTCAGAATGTAACTGATGGTTTGAACATGACGGCTGTAGATGCTGGACATCTGACCTATAAGAGAGAGAAATTGCGGAGGACTGTTGGGGTGGCAAAGTTTTGCTCAGAACAAGCTATTTGATGATGATCTACTGTACACTAGGGTCTAGAAATGTGAAGTAACAGACATTTTATATAGTAAACTCTGTAAAGGCTGCGGGAAGTTTTATTTGATTAAATCCCGACAATCATTGCCGTAATACATCTGAAGTCGAGAAAGCACGCTTGTATGACAGGGAGCAATGATAATAAGGAAAGCATGCCTTCACACAAAAATTAGTTAAAAGCACCATACCATGCGCCCTGAATACGCCTTAGTTCATAACGGGGATCACAAGAAGAAGAAGAATTGCCATAATTATTGTCGACACCATTTCTTTAGCTATCATCATCAAGAAGCTTGTCCCTTCCGGAACTTGGCTCCCGTGACAGCAGTCCTTAAAACCTCTCTGTTCTGTGCAATTTGACCTGCGTCAGCAGCAGTCATTCTCAGAGTGTCAATGCAATATTTCACCCAGTCTTTAAGGTCTTCCTCTCTCATTCTTATTCCAGTCACTATTCCGCCAACAATTATCGTCTTCAGTCACTCATGTCGTTTGATGTGTCCGAACAATTTAATTTTCCTCGATGTTATGTTCTTTAATAGCCAATTCTCTTTAATATCAAACTGTTGCAGAACAGAAGCATTTGTTCTTCTTAGCTTGAGCTACTACTTTCTTTACAATATTTTTTCTCATCCCAGCCACCGTACACATAAGCGATGTCTTCACAAGGCTCTAATGAGGTAAAGGAGACAGGGACTGTTGCAGCCGCAGTTACGGCTGTGGTCGCTGATATTAGATCATCTCTGGGTTCCCCAACATCAACGTTTAATGCCGACCATCCTTTTCTCTTCTTCCTAAGAGATAACCAGAGCAAACAGATTTTGTTCCAAGGAAAGTTCTCAGGACAATAATGTTGCCTTCCTGACGTTGAAACTAATAAAGCTTGAAATCTCCGTCTGAAGTTAATTATTATATTTGTGTGTTTGTTGAACAAGATCTACATGACTTGATAGACACTCCTTTGCTTGATAAAGGCTTTTTTGGTCGAAGTATTGCTGTGTATTGTTATTGTTTTTGTATTTTGTAAAACTACAGTAGTTTGTTTTTACATGATTCGCCATTGCTTCATAGTTTTACTCCAGTCTTCCCTTATATCGATAGACATATTAGTGAGAGAATTGCTAAAAAGGGAGCAGAATGTGAACAAATAGATAATGAAATCACATACTTTGAAAAAAAGAGCTATCATGGACATTAGAAAAGAACCTACGCCATCCAACGATGACTACCACACACTTGACCGACAAGGACAGACTATCATCTTCCGACTCAGGATAGGTCATAACAGACTGAACAAACACCTACACAGGTTGCGATTGTTTCCAACCCCTCTGTGCCCCTGTGGCTCCGCTGAACAAACCACAGAACATGCCCTGTATGTCCTGCCAAAAAAGCAATGCTGGCCCTACAACACAACACTACATTCAAAACTACATGGCACTAGAGATGAGCTCCAGACTACAGTCGATTTCATCATAAGAACGCGTCTAACGGTATAGTCATCAAAACTACATGGCACTAGAGATGAGCTCCAGACTACAGTCGACTTCATCATAAGAACGCGTCTAACGGTATAATCATCAAAACTACATGGCACTAGAGATGAGCTCCAGACTACAGTCGATTTCATCATAAGAACGCGTCTAACGGTATAGTCATCAAAACTACATGGCACTAGAGATGAGCTCCAGACTACAGTCGATTTCATCATAAGAACGCGTCTAACGGTATAATCATCAAAACTACATGGCACTAGAGATGAGCTCCAGACTACAGTCGACTTCATCATAAGAACGCGTCTAACGGTATAATCATCAAAACTACATGGCACCAGAGATGAGCTCCAGACTACAGTCGACTTCATCATAAGAAAGCGTCTAACGGTATAATCATCAAAACTACATGGCACTAGAGATGAGCTCCAGACTACAGTCGACTTCATCATAAGAACGCGTCTAACGGTATAATCATCAAAACTACATGGCACTAGAGATGAGCTCCAGACTACAGTCGATTTCATCATAAGAACGCGTCTAACGGTATAATCATCAAAAAGCGATCGCAAAGAAGAAGAAGAAGTGAGAGAATGTGAAAAGAAAGGATTAAGCATGAATATAAATGAAACAGGTTATGGTTGTCTCCAAGAAACAGGAAACACCAAAATGTAATATCAAAATAAATAACACAACACTGAAACAAGTCCATCGATTCAAGTACCCGGGAGCAGTCCTAACATCAGATGGCAGGTGTAAAACAGAGATTAGGAGCAGAATAGCTCAAGCGAAAACATCTCTTATGAAAATAAAAAACATAGTATGCGTGAATTCACTATCAATCTTCTTCTTCTTCTTCTTTTGTCGTCACACTGCTACCGGGTTGTTGCCCAGTGTCGTGGTTTTCTGTTTTTTTCTTGCGCTGTTCTGGTGGCTTGTGTGATTGTTATCTTTGCTCTTTCACAGGATTCTGCTACGCCATCTAACCATCTTTTCCGTGGTCTTCCTCTTGCCTTCTTTCCCGATGTTCTGTTGTAGAAGACTCTGTATACTGTGGAGTTTGGATGCATTCTTATTAAGTGGCCAAACCACTTCATTCTTTGTTTATCTATATAATTCAAGCACGGTTTTGTGCCAACTTTCTTTCTTATGCTGATGTTGGTGATTCTGTCTTTTCTTGTGTTGTTGGTAACTTTTCTCAGGCAACGCATTTCACATGTAGTTATTTTTGTGACTGCGCTTTGCTTAATGTCCATGTTTGGCTCTGGTAACACAAAGTAGGTATCAATGACACTGCGAAAACGAATACTCCAATTCTATATTGATCTAATACTTCTGTATGGCAGCGAATAATGGACAAAGAAAAAAAAAGAAATACTGTCATTTGAAGCTACAGTGATGTGGTTTTACAGAATAATGATGAGAATTTCATGGACAGCAAAGAAAACAAATGAGGAGGTTTTAAATCAGGCTTGCACACAAAGAAACCTTATCAAAAGAATAAGAATCAATCAAGGTTCTTCGGGCATATAATGCGAAGAGAAGGTTTAGAACATTTGGTAACTACAGGTAAAATTCAGGGAAGGAGAGATTGTGGAGGACAGAGGGAGAACATGTTGGATGGCCTGACATCGTAGTTCGACAAAAGATCGATGTCAGACGAATAATTACATACACCAAGCCGAGAGAGTTGTGACGAGACATGATCGCCTACGCCGGCATGTCACTTGATTGTTGCCTTACACACTGTCTGAACTCCCCAAGTAAAACTGTCTGTGTAATACAAAAAACGTATGTGAAGACAAATTACAGACTTCTTTATTTCAATTTGAACTCGTATGTCTCCCACAAGTGGGACGGATTAGCGTAGTGCATACGCGTTCGCCTATCGACTCTGACACAAGAAGGTTGTGAGTTCAATCCCACACTTAACGCCCAAAATGTGAGAAAAGGAATTGGCCCTCCTATCTCCTGTACACACTAGAAATATGAAGTGAGAAGCAGTTCATACCATAAAGTCTGAAAGAGGAAGTTTCTACGCAGAATGCTGGGTGTAACAAGAAGAGACCGGTTGAGAAATTAAGACATCAGGAAAAAGTGGGTACAACATCAGTACTAGACTTCATCAAGAAACAACAAATTAAATGGTTCGGCCACATAAGCAGATTACCAACAGACAGTGCACCCCAATGAGCAATGCTGCTCCGATACAATGGGTACAAAGCAAAAGGCCGGCCACGCAAAAGATGGACCTCAGAGATAACAGAGGCGACGAAAGATACCATCTACGAAGTGCATACTAGGGCCTGTTTTAGAAATCTCTTCCTGACCTGACGCTGTGAGGCATACAGGATTCGAGAAAGAAGAAGAAGAAGAAGAAATGGTTCAGACACATAAGCAGATTACCAACAGACAGTCCGCCTACAGAGCAATGTTATCTGATATAGTGGATACAAAGCTAAGGGCAGTTCACGTAAAACGTGGGAATCAGAGCTAACAGAGGCAGGAAAAACAATTTTTATGAAGCACAACAGTAAAGCCCGTTCTATAGAAATCTGACGCTGTGAGGCATGAGAGAAAGAATGTAGGAAAATGGTGCTTCGATTTATATGTCCCTAGAATCATTTCCACAATACATCTGAGAAGACGCGCCTGTATGACGGGGAAACACTGATAATAAGGAAAGCATGTCTTCACACAAAAATCAGTTAGAAGCACCACACCAGGCGCACTGACTACGCCTAAATTCATAACTAGGTAACGCAAGAAGAAGAATTGCCACAATTACTGTCGACAAATTTTCTTTAGCTACCATTATCAAGTAGCTTGTCCCTTCCGGAACTTGGCTCCCATGACAGCAGTCCTGAAAAACTCTCAGTTCTGTGCAAGTTGACCGGCGTCAGCAGCAGCTATTTTCAGATCGTCAATGACATCTTGCACCCATCGTCTTCTAGTTCTTCCTCTCATTCTTCTTCCAGGTACCATTCTCTCCAAATTATCATCTCTAGGCACTCATGTCGTTTGATGTGTCCGAAATATTTCATTTTCCTTGATTGTTATGTTCTTGAATAGCCAACTCTCTTTAATGATGGATTGATTCATTGGACCATCATCAATGCACTTTGGTGAGTAACCATGTGTGCTCCAATCTCTTTCTTATACAAGATCTCAGCAGCAGTGCATGAACTCCGTAGCACCAACGAGGGTCGCTGATGTAATTTTGAAGATGATGAAGATATTTGGAGGAATTTTATTTTTTAATCGTTTCTAATTAGTTTTGCCCGGGCAGCAGCTTTCCAGCATGTTCTTCTCGATTTTGAACTGCCGAGGGTTCTTTTACGTGCCCTAATTGAACAGGAGTGTATGTTTTATCGTCCGTTTCTGATAGCATTAGGAACTCGATCTAACTAAATGTGTGTAACAATAGGAATCTTTTAGGATTCCGTTCTAAATTATTTGAACAAGATTAAATTGAAACATTTTAACTCTCTAGAAAATACTACGGGTCCCGCGTTTCTGGAGATCCTGCGCCTAGAGCAGAAAATGTTTAGCTTGTAAAACTATCAAACAAGTTTTGGATGACATCTCAAATAACATGGATCAAAAGCTAGAGTGTTGTAATCAGGCGTACGGACTAGCTTTGAAGATGAGTAAGTTGGAAACGGGAATAAAGAACATTTTATGGAACGGAATTCTAGAAAGCTTGCAAGCGGAGAACGTTCTTTTTCGACATTAAAGCTTATAAAAAGTGAGTTAAGGAACATGATGGGACAAGATCGTCTAAATAACCTCACCTTAATGAACATTGAAAGTAATTTACTTAGAGAAATTGATTGGTCTAGTGTTATCTCTAAATTTGCTTACATTAAATCGAGAAAAGTTTGTTTGTAAAAGTTGTGTTTTATTATCATACAAAACCTAGGGCCTCTTGGTAACATTTGCTACAGGCCCGGACTGGCTTAATTAGGCACTGTCAAGCTGTTGCAGAACAGAAGTATTTGTTCGTCTTAGCTACCACTTTCATTACAATATTTTCTTCTCATCCCAGGCGCCGTACACATAAACGATGTCCTTCACAAGGCTTTAATCGAGGTGACGGAAACTGGTACTGTTGCAGCCGCAGTTACGGCTGTGACGATTGCTGTTTTATCAGATCCGTATCCCTCACCACCAACGTTTAATGCTGACCATCCTTTTCTCTTCTTCCTAAGAGATAACCAGAGCAAACAGATTTTGTTCCAAGGAAAGTTCTCAGGACAATAATGTTGCCTTCTTGACGTTGAAACTAATAAAGCCTGAAATCTCCGTCTGAAGTTAATTATTATATTTGTGTGTTTGTTGAACAAGATCTACATGACTTGATAGACACTCCTTTGCTTGATAAAGGCTTTTTGGTCGAAATGTTGCTGTGTATTGTTATTGTTTTCGTATTTTGTAAAACTACAGTAGTTTGTTTTTACATGATTCGCCATTGCTTCATAGTTTTACTCCAGTCTTCCCTTATATCGATAGACATATTAGTGAGAGAATGTGAAAAGTAAGGATTAAGCATGAATATAAATGAAACAGGTTATGGTTGTCTCCAAGAAACAGGAAACACCAAAATGTAATATCAAAATAAATAACACAACACTGAAACAAGTCCATCGATTCAAGTACCTGGGAGCAGTCCTAACATCAGATGGCAGGTGTAAAACAGAGATTAGGAGCAGAATAGCTCAAGCGAGAACATCTCTTATGAAAATAAAAAACATAGTATGCCTGAATTCACTATCAATGACACTGCGACAACGAATACTCCAATTCTATATTGATCTAATACTTCTGTATGGCAGCGAATCATGGACAATGAACACACAACCAATCCGGTCATTGGAAGCCACAGAGATGTGGTTTTACAGAATAATGATGAGAATTTCATGGACAGCGAAGAAAACAAATGAGGAGGTTTTAAATCAGGCTTGCACACAAAGAAACCTTATCAAAAGAATAAGAATCCGGAATCAAGGTTCTTCGAGCATATAATGCGAAGGAAGGTTTAGAACATTTGGTGACTACAGGTAAAATTCAGGAAGGAGAGATCGTGGAGGACAGAGAGACAACATGTTGGATGGCCTGACATCATGGTTCGACAAAAGATCGATGTCAGACGAATAATTACATACACCAAGCCGAGAGAGTTGTGACGAGACATGATCGCCTACGCCGGCATGTCACTTGATTGTTGCCTTACACACTCTCTGAACTCCCCAAGTAAAACTGTCTGTGTAATACAAAAAACGTATGTGAAGACAAATTACAGACTTCTTTATTTCAATTTGAACTCGTATGTCTCCCACACGTGGGACGGATTAGCGTAGTGCATACGCGTTCGCCTATCGACTCTGACACAAGAAGGTTGTGAGTTCAATCCCACACTTAACGCCCAAAATGTGAGAAAAGGAATTGGCCCTCCTATCTCCTGTACACACTAGAAATATGAAGTGAGAAGCAGTTCATACCATAAAGTCTGAAAGAGGAAGTTTCTACGCAGAATGCTGGGTGTAACAAGAAGAGACCGGTTGAGAAATTAAGACATCAGGAAAAAGTGGGTACAACATCAGTACTAGACTTCATCAAGAAACAACAAATTAAATGGTTCGGCCACGTAAGCAGATTACCATCAGAGAGTGCACCCCAAAGAGCAATGCTGCTCCGATACAATGGGTACAAAGCAAAAGGCCGGCCACGCAAAAGATGGACCTCAGAGATAACAGAGGCGACGAAAGAGACCATCTACGAAGCGCATACTAGGGCCCGTTTTAGAAATCTCTTCCTGACCTGACGCTGTGAGGCATACAGGATTCGAGAAAGAAGAAGAAGAAGAAGAAATGGTTCGGACACATAAGCAGATTACCAACAGACAGTCCGCCTCACAGAGCAATGTTACTCCGATATAGTGGATACAAAGCTAAGGGCAGTTCACGTAAAACGTGGGAATCAGAGCTAACAGAGGAAGGAAAAACAATTTTTTATGAAGCACAACAGTAAAGCCCGTTCTATAGAAATCTGACACTGTGAGGCATGAGAGAAAGAATGTAGGAAAATGGTGCTTCGATTTATATGTCCCTAGAATCATTTCCACAATACATCTGAGAAGACGCGCCTGTATGACGGGGAAACACTGATAATAAGGAAAGCATGTCTTCACACAAAAATCAGTTAGAAGCACCACACCAGGCGCACTGACTACGCCTAAATTCATAACTAGGTAACGCAAGAAGAAGAATTGCCACAATTACTGTCGACAAATTTTCTTTAGCTGCCATCATCATCATCATCAAGTAGCTTGTCCCTTCCGGAACTTGGCTCCCATGACAGCAGTCCTGAAAAACTCTGTTCTGTGCAAGTTGACCGGCGTCAGCAGCAGTCATTCTCAGATCGTCAATGACATCTTGCACCCATCGTCTTCTAGTTCTTCCTCTCATTCTTCTTCCAGGCACCATTCCATCCAAATTAGCATCTCTAGGCACTCATGTCGTTTGATGTGTCCGAAATATTTCATTTTCCTTGATTGTTATGTTCTTGAATAGCCAACTCTCTTTAATGATGGATTGATTCATTGGACCATCATCAATGCACTTTGGTGAGTAACCATGTGTGCTCCGATCTCTTTCTTATACAAGATCTCAGCAGCAGTGCATGAACTCCGTAGCACCAACGAGAGTCGCCGATGTAATTTTGAAGATGATGAAGATATTTGGAGGAATTTTATTTTTTAATCGTTTCTAATTAGTTTTGCCCGGGCAGCAGCTTTCCAGCATGTTCTTCTCGATTTTGAACTGCCGAGGGTTCTTTTACGTGCCCGAATTGAACAGGAGTGTATGTTTTATCGTCCGTTTCCGATAGCATTAGGAACTCGATCTAACTAAATGTGTGTAACAATAGGAATCTTTTAGGATTCCGTTCTAAATTATTTGAACAAGATTAAATTGAAACATTTTAACTCTCTAGAAAATACTACGGGTCCCGCGTTTCTGGAGATCCTGCGCCTAGAGCAGAAAATGTTTAGCTTGTAAAACTATCAAACAAGCTTTGGATGACATCTCAAATAACATGGATCAAAAGCTAGAGTGTTGTAATCAGGCGTACGGACTAGCTTTGAAGATGAGTAAGTTGGAAACGGGAATAATGAACATTTGATGGAACGGAATTCTAGAACGCTTGCAAGCGGAGATCGTTATTTTGCGACATTAAAGCGTATAAAAAGTGAGTCAAGGATCATGATGGGACAAGATCGTCTAAATAACCTCACCTTAATGAACATTGAATGTAATTTACTTAGAGAAATTGATTTGTCTAGTGTTATCTCTAAATTTTCTCACATTAAATCGAGAAAAGTTTGTCAAAGTTGTGTTTTATTATCATACAAAACCTAGGGCCTCTTGGTAACATTTGCTACAGGCCCCGGACTGGCTTAATTAGGCACTGTCAAGCTGTTGCAGAACAGAAGTATTTATTCGTCTTAGCTACCACTTTCATTACAATATTTTCTTCTCATCCCAGGCGCCGTATACATAAACGATGTCCGTCACAAGGCTTTAATCGAGGTGATGGAAACTGGGACTGTTGCAGCCGCAGTTACGGCTGTGACGATTGAAGTTACATCAATTTCGTATCCCTCACCACCAACGTTTAATGCTGACCATCCTTTTCTCTTCTTCCTAAGAGATAACCAGAGCAAACAGATTTTGTTCCAAGGAAAGTTTTCAGGACAATAATGTTGCCTTCTTGACGTTGAAATTGATAATTACTAACTAATAAAACTTGGAATCTCTGTCTGAAGTTAATTCTTATTTGTGTTTGTTTGTTGCCTTGCATATTGTGATATCAAGTAGCAGCATGGCCCTTGCGGAACGTCGCATTCATCACAGCCGTCCTGAAACAAATCTGTCTCAGCAAGTTCTCCAGCTTCCTCCAGCGTCATGTTCAAGGTTTTTTTCATGTCTTGCTACCACCTTCGTCTTGATCGTTCCCTGTCTCGTATTCCAGGAACCATGCCTCCCATTACCTTTCTCTCCAGCCTCAGTGACGTTTAATGTGACTGAAATATTTCATCTTCCGGGACATGATGTTATTTATGAGCTTCTTGATATGCAGGTCGTGTAGGATGTCATTGTTTCTTCTCTGTTCAGGATGTTCTAAGAACTTTTCTATAGCATCTTGTTTCAAAAGCTTCAATTTTGTTCTTTAATATTTGTGTTATAGTCCACGATTCGCATCCACATGTTGCCACAGGGAATATGCATGTTCTCTGAACTCTTACTTTCGTTTCTTTGCTTGTGTCGTGCCATAGTTTCTGTCTACCATCTGGAAAGCCATGGCTAGTCTCTTCTAACTTCATGGGAATTCTGCAATATTGTGTTGATGCTTAGGTTCTTTGCTCTTATGAGGACTTTGGTATCTGGAATTTTGTCATGCCAGTTTATTTTTAGTAGTCTGCGTAGACGTTTACGACAGAACAAGAATTGAAAGAAATGAATCATAGCTGGAACACAATACAAAGGAATACCATGAATAGAGCAAGAACTGAAAGAAATGAATCATAGCTGGAACACAATACAGAGGAAGGACATGAATAGTGCAAGAACTGAAGAAAGAACATATGACACAATGAAGTCATAGCTGGAACACAATACAGAGGAAGGTATCATAGCTGGAACACAATACAGAGGAAGGTATCATAGCTGGAACACAATACAGAGGAAGGTATCATAGCTGGAACACAATACAGAGGAAGGTATCATAGCTGGAACACAATACAGAGGAAGGTATCATAGCTGGAACACAATACAGAGGAAGGTATCATAGCTGGAACACAATACAGAGGAAGGTATCAACTGAACACAATACAGAGAAGGCCAGAATGGGCAAGAACTGAAAGAAATGACAATAGCTGGAACACAATACAGAGGAAGGTATCATAGCTGGAACACAATACAGAGAGACATAGGACAAATAGAGGACAGAATGGAAGAATGGGTTTTGTTACTGCCCTAAACGTCAAGGGCGTAACCGGATAAAGAGAGAGAGTAGGCGTTTCTTGGTTGTTATTGGAATAGAATAAAATAGATAACCCACTGTTTATTTAATTTAATTGTTGTGTCAATGACATGTATGTGTTTGTGAATATAAGTGTTACAGAAGAGTCCTTCGTATATCATGGACAGAGAATAGAATAAAAAGATCTAGCTAGAAAGAACTCAAAATCAAAGAAAATTGAATGTTAAATAAGAAAGAGAAAATTGAAGTATTTTGGACATATAAAGAAACATGAAGAGTTGGAGAAGACCATTATGGAAGGATACGTCCCGGCAAAGAGGAGAAGATCCATCTATTTCTTACGCAAGAAGATCTCAGCGGCAGTGCATGAACTCCGTACCACCGGCAAATGTCCCCGATGTAATTTAGAAGATGTTCAAACTATTCTGTATGGATTTTTATTTTATAATCTTTCTCAAGAATTTTGCCAGAGTGGCAGCTTTCCAGTCTGCTCTTCTCGATTTTCTACTGCCATTTCTTTTACGTGCTCGTCTTAAACACAGAACCTACGTTTTATCGTCCATCTCCGATAGGACTAGGAATTCGATCTCACCTACACTTCTTCTTAGTTCGTCCGCTATGAATTCAGGGCGACTGGTATAGCGCTTCTAACTGATTTTTTGCATGAATGCACGCTTTCCTTTTATTAGTGTCCTTGCAATGCATAACAACTTACAACATATACTCCAACTGATAAATGAAATCTGGCAAATGAATCCCCACCACAACAGTGGAAAGATGGTATTATTTTCAAATTACCTAAAAAGGAGATTTGTCTGATTGTAATAACTGGCGTGGATCACCTACTGTCAGTGCCAGGAAAACTTTTTTGTAGCATGTTACTCGAGAGACTGAAAAGTCTATAGATGAAAGGCTAAGAGAAGAACAAGCAGGGTTTAGACCAAAACGAGCATGCATAGATCACATCTTCACACTAAGAGTAATCATTGAAGAGTTCGTAGAATTTCAATCGAATTTAATCATCAACTTTGTTGATTTTCAGAAAGCGTTTGACAGTATTCACCATCCTACGCTTTGGAAACTACTCAAAAACTATGGTTTCCCTACTAAATTCATCAACATCATAAAATCCTTCTACAGTGAATCGCGCTGCAGTGTAAGAACAGATTTCGGTAACTCTGACTGGTTCCCAGTGGAAACAGGAGTGAAACAAGGCTGCGTCTTATCGCCAATGCTCTTTGGAATAGCAATTGACTGGGTCATGCGAAAATGCACCAATAACGCAAATACGGGCATCAAGTGGGTGGATCAAAATTTTAGAAGACCTTGATTTTGCCGACGATATAGCCCTTTGAGTTCATCACATCAAGATATTCAAATGAAAACAAACCTTCTCCAAAATATCTCAGGACAAATTGGTCTCCAAATAAACACCACAAAAACAAAAATTGTTGACCTTACCAGCAGTCCAGAAAATATTCAACTAAAAACTACACTCTTGAAAAAGTCAAAAGTTTTACATACCTAGGGAGTATGATGTCATCTACGGGGATACAGCGCCATAAATTCCACACAGAATCGCATTGGCATCAAGTGCTTTTAACAAATTGTCAAATATATGGAAGTCCAATTCACTCAGCAAGCACTTAAAATTAAAGATCTTTAACTCTTGTGTGATTCCAGTATTAACTTATGGATGCGAGAGTTGGAAAGCAACAAAAGCTCTAGAAAGAAAATTAGATAACTTTGAGAATAAATGTCTTAGAAGAATACTGAACCTCAAATGGTCAGATTTCAGACCAAATACACAAATAAGACAAGAGACCAAGCAAGAAAATGTATCAAATTTTATAAGAAAGCGCCGCTGTAACTACATCGGCCACACACTTAGAATGGATGAGAGAAGACTCTTTTACCAATCCCTCATATGGACACCAGAGGGAAAAAGAAAACGAGGAAGACCAAGAGAGACTCTGCGTAGAACCATCACCAGAGAAGGCTCAACGATGGGCCTAGTAAACATTAAAGACTTAAAACAAATAGCAACGAACCGCGAGACATGGAGAGCTATGACCTCTGCCTATGCGCCGCCCACAGGCCCAAGAGGAAAGACTAACTAACTTGCAATACAGGCGCGCCTTCTCCGACTTCAGAAGAACTTGAAGTGTAGATCCTCAAGTGTGATCTGTTCCCTACACTGGGATCAGGGCAACTTCAGAGGAATTTGAAGTGTAGATCCTCAAGTGTGATCTGTCCCCTACACTGGGATCAGGGCAACTTGTAGTGTAAATCCTCAAGTGTAATCTGTCCCCTACACTGGGATCAGGGCAACTTCAGAGGAACTTGTAGTGTAAATCCTCAAGTGTGATCTGTCCCCTACGCTGGGATCAGGGCAACTTGTAGTGTAGATCCTCAAGTGTGATCTGTCCCCTACACTGGGATCAGGGCAACTTCAGAGGAACTTGTAGTGTAGATCCTCAAGTGTGATCTGTCCACTACACTGAGATCAGGGCAACTTCAGAGGAACTGTAGTGTAGATCCTCAAGTGTGATCTGTCCCCTACACTGGGATCAGGGCAACTTCAGAGGAACTTGTAGTGTAGATCTCAAGTGTGATCTGTCCCCTACACTGGGATCAGGGCAACTTCAGAGGAATTTGTAGTGTAGATCCTCAAGTGTGATCTGTCCCCTACACTGGGATCAGGGCAACTTCAGAGGAATTTGAAGTGTAGATCCTCAAGTGTGATCTGTCCCCTACACTGGGATCAGGGCAACTTGTAGTGTAAATCCTCAAGTGTAATCTGTCCCCTACACTGGGATCAGGGCAACTTCAGAGGAACTTGTAGTGTAGATCTCAAGTGTGATCTGTCCCCTACACTGGGATCAGGGCAACTTCAGAGGAACTTGTAGTGTAGATCTCAAGTGTGATCTGTCCCCTACACTGGGATCAGGGCAACTTCAGAGGAATTTGTAGTGTAAATCCTCAAGTGTGATCTGTCCCCTACACTGGGATCAGGGCAACTTCAGAGGAATTTGAAGTGTAGATCCTCAAGTGTGATCTGTCCCCTACACTGGGATCAGGGCAACTTGTAGTGTAAATCCTCAAGTGTAATCTGTCCCCTACACTGGGATCAGGGCAACTTCAGAGGAACTTGTAGTGTAAATCCTCAAGTGTGATCTGTCCCCTACACTGGGATCAGGGCAACTTGTAGTGTAGATCCTCAAGTGTGATCTGTCCCCTACACTGGGATCAGGGCAACTTCAGAGGAACTTGTAGTGTAGATCCTCAAGTGTGATCTGTCCACTACACTGGGATCAGGGCAACTTCAGAGGAACTTGTAGTGTAGATCCTCAAGTGTGATCTGTCCCCTACACTGGGATCAGGGCAACTTCAGAGGAACTTGTAGTGTAGATCTCAAGTGTGATCTGTCCCCTACACTGGGATCAGGGCAACTTCAGAGGAACTTGAAGTGTAAATCCTCAAGTGTGATCTGTCCCCTACACTGGGATCAGGGCAACTTCAGAGGAACTTGTAGTGTAAATCCTCAAGTGTGATCTGTCCCCTACACTGGGATCAGGGCAACTTGTAGTGTAAATCCTCAAGTGTGATCTGTCCCCTACACTGGGATCAGGGCAACTTCAGAGGAACTTGTAGTGTAAATCCTCAAGTGTGATCTGTCCCCTACACTGGGATCAAGGCAACTTGTAGTGTAGATCCTCAAGTGTGATCTGTCCCCTACACTGGGCTCAGGGCAACTTCAGAGGAACTTGTAGTGTAAATCCTCAAGTGTGATCTGTCCCCTACACTGGGATCAAGGCAACTTGTAGTGTAAATCCTCAAGTGTGATCTGTCCCCTACACTGGGATCAAGGCAACTTGTAGTGTAAATCCTCAAGTGTGATCTGTCCCCTACACTGGGATCAAGGCAACTTGTAGTGTAAATCCTCAAGTGTGATCTGTCCCCTACACTGGGATCAAGGCAACTTGTAGTGTAAATCCTCAAGTGTGATCTGTCCCCTACACTGGGATCAAGGCAACTTGTAGTGTAGATCCTCAAGTGTGATCTGTCCCCTACACTGGGATCAAGGCAACTTGTAGTGTAAATCCTCAAGTGTGATCTGTCCCCTACACTGGGATCAAGGCAACTGTAGTTAAATCTCAAGTGTGATCTGTCCCCACACTGGGATCAAGGCAACTTGTAGTGTAAATCCTCAAGTGTGATCTGTCCCCTACACTGGGATCAAGGCAACTTGTAGTGTAAATCCTCAAGTGTGATCTGTCCCCTACACTGGGATCAAGGCAACTTGTAGTGTAAATCCTCAAGTGTGATCTGTCCCCTACACTGGGATCAAGGCAACTTGTAGTGTAAATCCTCAAGTGTGATCTGTCCCCTACACTGGGATCAAGGCAACTTGTAGTGTAAATCCTCAAGTGTGATCTGTCCCCTACACTGGGATCAAGGCAACTTGTAGTGTAAACCTCAGTGTGATCTGTCCCTACACTGGGATCAAGGCAACTTGTAGTTAAATCCTCAAGTGTGATCTGTCCCTACACTGGGCTCAGGGCAACTTCAGAGGAACTTGTAGTGTAAATCCTCAAGTGTGATCTGTCCCCTACACTGGGATCAAGGCAACTTGTAGTGTAAACTCAGTGTGATCTGTCCCCTACACTGGGATCAAGGCAACTTGTAGAAATCCTAAGTGTGATCTGTCCCTACACTGGGATCAAGGCAACTTGTAGTGTAAATCCTCAACTGTGATCTGTCCCCTACACTGGGATCAAGGCAACTTGTAGTGTAAATCCTCAAGTGTGATCTGTCCCCTACACTGGGATCAAGGCAACTTGTAGTGTAGATCCTCAAGTGTGATCTGTCCCCTACACTGGGATCAAGGCAACTTGAGTGTAAACTCAAGTGTGATCTGTCCCCTACACTGGGATGAGGCAACTTGTAGTGTAAATCCTCAAGTGTGATCTGTCCCCTACACTGGGATCAAGGCAACTTGTAGTGTAATCCTCAGGTGATCTGTCCCCTACACTGGGATCAGGCAACTTGTAGTAGTCAGAATCCCTCAAGTGTGTAATCTGTACCCCTACACTGGGCTCAGGCAACTTGTAGTGTAAATCCTCAAGTGTGATCTGTCCCCTACACTGGGATCAAGGCAACTTGTAGTGTAAATCCTCAAGTGTGATCTGTCCCCTACACTGGGATCAAGGCAACTTGTAGTGTAAATCCTCAAGTGTGATCTGTCCCCTACACTGGGATCAAGGCAACTTGTAGTGTAAATCCTCAAGTGTCATCTGTCCCCTACACTGGGATCAAGGCAACTTGTAGTGTAAATCCTCAAGTGTGATCTGTCCCTACACTGGGCCAGGCAACTCAAGGCAACTTGTAGTGTAAATCCTCAAGTGTGATCTGTCCCCTACACTGGGATCAAGGCAACTTGTAGTGTAAATCCTCAAGTGTGATCTGTCCCCTACACTGGGCTCAGGGCAACTTGTAGTGTAAATCCTCAAGTGTGATCTGTTCCCTACACTGGGATCAAGGCAACTTGTAGTGTAAATCCTCAAGTGTGATCTGTCCCCTACACTGGGATCAAGGCAACTTGTAGTGTAAATCCTCAAGTGTGATCTGTCCCCTACACTGGGATCAAGGCAACTTGTAGTGTAAATCCTCAAGTGTGATCTGTCCCCTACACTGGGATCAAGGCAACTTGTAGTGTAAATCCTCAAGTGTGATCTGTTCCCTACACTGGGATCAAGGCAACTTGTAGTTTAAATCCTCAAGTGTGATCTGTCCCCACACCGGGATCAGGCAACTTGTAGTGTAAATCCTCAAGTGTGATCTGTCCCCTACACTGGGATCAAGGCAACTTGTAGTGTAAATCCTCAAGTGTCATCTGTCCCCTACACTGGGATCAAGGCAACTTGTAGTGTAAATCCTCAAGTGTCATCTGTCCCCTACACTGGGATCAAGGCAACTTGTAGTGTAAATCCTCAAGTGTCATCTGTCCCCTACACTGGGATCAAGGCAACTTGTAGTGTAGATCTCAAGTGTCATCTGTCCCCTACACTGGGATCAAGGCAACTTGTAGTGTAAATCCTCAAGTGTCATCTGTCCCCTACACTGGGATCAAGGCAACTTGTAGTGTAGATCCTCAAGTGTGATCTGTCCCCTACACTGGGATCAAGGCAACTTAGTTAAATCCTCAAGGTGATCTGTCCCAGACTGGAAAATATCACATGACTCAGGAGAAGCAAGTTCCTTTGGAAATTCTTCTTGAACGCTCCATATCGACCACTTGTTATGACTTGTATGTGATCCAAGCCTAAGAGAAATTTTACGTTGTGCCAGTTATACACCTACAAGTAGGACAGCACATCCCAATTCTGCAACGCTTTTATTTACTAGGTAGCTTCCTACCTCAGTCGCCTCTTACGACATGCCCTGTAGGTCGATTGGTACTATTCTTTGCTCCCGGCAACACACAGGCAGTACCTTTGTAACGAGAGGCGAGCACATAGCCTCTATGCCACAGAGACCACCTCCAACATACAACAACAAGAAACAAACAAACAACTGTATCAACATACAAATGTTTATGATACAACCAACCCTGTGGTCCATAATACATCTTTATATATATATATACATTATCTTAAACAAATGCGTACAGGTTGGTGTTACCAAAAACAGTATTGTTAGTAAACAGCTGAAGACGGAACATTTATGGCACCAAGACAAAGGTCTAGTCACGACAGAGATGAAGTGTTTACGCAGAACGCTGGGAGTAACAAGAAGAGACCGGTTTAGAAATGAAGACATCAGGAAAAATGAGGGTACAACATAAGTACTAAACTTCGTCAAGAAACAACAAATTAAATGGTTTGACCACATAAGCAGATTACAAACAGACAGTGCACCTCAAAGAGTGATGTTGCTCTGATACAGTGGATACAAAGCAAAAGGCAGACCACGCAAAAGATGGACCTCAGAGGTGACGGAAGACACTATTTACGAAGCGCACACAAAAGCCTGTTTAGAAATCATTTCTTATCCTAACGCTGTGAGGCAAAACAAGAATAGAGAAAAAAAAAAGCTTAAGATATAACAAAAAACGTGCTAGAACAGTCCTTCTGTGCTGTGGATATAAAACTTGGAAAATAGATAAGAAAATAGATAAGAAAATAGATAAGAAAATAGATAAGAAAATAAAGAAAATAGAAAAGAAAATAGTAGTTATGTTAAGAGGATTCTTCTTCTTCTTCAGCAATTTCTGATCAGGGCAAAGGTCATGTTTTTACAAGCCATTTGTTTTTAGAATTTAAAAACGCCCTTTAGTGTGGCTTCTGGTAAAAGGCACCTAACCCAAAGCCACATAGCGTGGCGTTTGGTACACAAGGAGTTAATGTGGACTACAAACTGGGTAGTCAACTTCAGGACGTCAGGTTTCCTTCTTCAGTGATCCCAGGTCAAGTGTTTAATTCACTGTGGACCAAAATTGGGTAGTCAGCTTCAGGACGTCAGGTTTCCTCCTTCAGCGATCTTAAGTCAAGTGTTTAATTCACTGTGGACCACAAACTGGGTAGTCAGCTTCAGGTCTGTCAGGTTTCCTTCTTCAGCGATTTCTGATCAAGTGCTTAATTCACTGTGGACCAAAACTGGGTAGTCAGCTTCAGGACGTCAGGTTTCCTTCTTCAGCGATCTCTGGTCAAGTGCTTAATTCACTGTGGACCACAAACTGGGTAGTCAGCTTCATGACGTCAGGTTTCCTTCTTCAGCGATCTCTGGTCATGTTCTTAATTCATTGTGGACCACAAACTGGGTAGTCAGCTTCAGGACGTCAGGTTTCCTCCTTCAGCGATCTTAAGTCAAGTGTTTAATTCACTGTGGACCACAAACTGGGTAGTCAGCTTCAGGTCTGTCAGGTTTCACAAAGCTTAGTTTTTAGATTGACTGGGTGTGGTGCTTCTCAGCTCACTCAAGAGAGGACAGTCTTACAGGACATAATCCAGTGTCTGTTCCGCCTGTTGACACTGGCAGAGAGCTGGAAGACTTCTTAGAGAAAACTTGGGTATACCTTGTAGGATAAAAACTGTCTTTATCGCCTGTTTAATACCGCATTTTAGGGTGGTCTAGGACAGAGAGGACATTACACTGAGGAATTTCATGATCAAAGAATTACAAAACAGTCATTGCAGTGAGAGACAAGTGGTTCCAGAAAAACTAGAATGCTCTAGAGAAACCCCGAAACGAGCTTTATGTAGAGAGGCAAAAAATATCAGACTCAATTCCATAGAAGAGATTCAATGAGTTTCCCAAGATAGAGCGGTATGGAAGTCATGATAGTCTCGAAAGATGACATATTTTAGCAACGTTAAACGTCAAAGTGGTTTGGAGAGAATGGTAATGGAATACATGGTTCCTGGAGTACAAGGCAGGGGATGACCAAGACGAAGGTGGCAGCAGGACTTCAAAGAAACATTGAACATGATGTTGGAGGAGGCAGAAGAACTTGCAATAGACAGAGTGTTTCAGACAGGCTGTGATGAAAGCGACGTTCCGCATGGGAAAATGTGACTACTTGAGAGTGGTATGGAGAAACTGCTTGCAGGTCCTAGGTAGCGTGTAATTGTATGGATGGGAATACAAATGAATACAGTGATGAAATTGTTTCTAACACTATGTCTGTTTTTCATTGCAGTTTCTTTAGCATGGCCATTTAACAAAAATAGATTTGGGTTGTTAACCCTAAGGCAACTACTCTCGATAGTAGTAACAACAGATACATGTATAGCTGGCATTATAGTGAGCAAATATTCATAAGCTGGAAAACTAAAATCGATATGTGCACATAGGGTTACGTTACTTTCAGGTAGCTGAGAGCACCCACACCAGAGCACATTCTCAGTGAGATTTTTAGTTTTGCATCAAATCAGAAACTGAATAGATTGGTTACTAAACTGATGGCAAAGCACTCAGGGCAAACCTATAGGTACTCAGTGTAAGATAATGTGCCCCACACACACATGCCCAAGCCAGCAATATCTCCCACCCTCCCCGATTGGGGTTACCAGTGATGTATATTTAATTTTCTTCTAGTGGCTTCTCATTTCCGATCAAAATATTTGCATATCTTCTCAGAGTTTGCATATCTTCTCAGAATTTGCATATCTTCTCAGAGTTTGCATGTCTTCTCAAAGTTTGCATATCTTCTCAAAGTTTGCATATCTTCTCAGAGTTTGCATATCTTCTCAAAGTTTGCATATCTTCTCAAAGTTTGCATATCTCAGAATTTGCATATCTTCTCAAAGTTTGCATGTCTTCTCAGAATTTGCATATCTTCTCAGAGTTTGCATGTCTTCTCAAAGTTTGCATATCTTCTCAAAGTTTGCATATCTTCTAAGAGTTTGTATATCTTCTCAAAGTTTGCATATCTTCTCAAAGTTTGCATATCTCCAAATTTGCATATCTTCTCAAAGTTTGCATATCTTCTCAGAATTTGCATATCTTCTCAGAGTTTGCATATCTTCTCAGAGTTTGTATATCTTCTCAGAGTTTGCATATCTTCTCAGAGTTTGCATATCTTCTCAGAGTTTGTATATCTTCTCAGAGTTTGCATATCTTCTCAGAATTTGCATATCTTCTCAGAGTTTGTATATCTTCTCAAAGTTTGCATATCTTCTCAAAGTTTGCATATCTCAGAATTTGCATATCTTCTCAGAGTTTGCATATCTTCTCAGAGTTTGCATATCTTCTCAAAGTTTGCATGTCTTCTCAGAGTTTGCATGTCTTCTCAAAGTTTGCATGTCTTCTCAAAGTTTGCATATCTTCTCAGAGTTTGCATATCTCAGAATTTGCATATCTTCTCAGAGTTTGCATATCTTCTCAGAGTTTGCATATCTCAGAGTTTGCATATCTTCTCAGAGTTTGCATATCTTCTCAGAGTTTGCATATCTTCTCAGAGTTTGCATGTCTTATCAGAGTTTGTACATCAGCTTGCATATTTTCATGTTGCTGTATTTTATTTTCTCATCGTAGATTGTGCATGACAGTCTAAATCTACCACAATCTTTGATTGCATCATCTAACATTCTAAATACAATCAAATACAATCTTGAACTCATCTAACATTCTAATGTTAGCCAACAACATTGACTGTACCATTTTCCTGCCCCACACAGAAGCACTGTTCCAACATCTGATGGTGTGTACACACTCAGACCCACAATGTAACAATGTTATACTTTGCCCCCTTCATTATACAAAGCATAGTTACCAGTACAACATACATAAAAAAAACAAATAATAAATCAGATGGCACATTTTGAAAACAAGTTCATTAAAATGGAATTGAATGAATCACAGCCAACTATAAACTTATGGGCCTGTGGTCTATGGTAAACATTATGGGAAATCAGACCACAACTGGTCACGTGACCTCGCATTACCGTATTGTTGTATATAGACGAATTCATTTTTAAATCAACACAAAATTCTAAACCAAAGTTAATTATGCAGCAAGTTAAGTTTAACAATAAGGAATATCAATATTATGAATATTTTTCACCAATAATAACCATAGACACAGAGAACTGTGTAAAATTGCACACAAAAAAACAAGCTTGTAGTGTTCTATCAAACATATATAAATTCCAGGTTCCCCCTGAAAGTAGGTCAGGGGTTTCCCTGAGCCCATAAGTTTATAGTTGGCTGTTAATGAATACAGAAATCTCAAGTACAAAATAAAAAAATATAAAAAGTAGCTGACCCCCAAAATATATATTACTGAATGAAAGAGCAAGTAGCTAATTACAATAAACATGGATATAAAAAAACGGGGGAGGGATCTCTGTGGCAAAGTGGTTAAGACGTTGGCCATTATTCTGAAGGTTGTGAGTTCAAATCCAGCCAAGTCACATGTGCAATGTTTTCGTGAGATTCCTAGGATTTTTGCTGGAACTTCTTCTTTAAACGCTCCATATCAACCGCTTGTGCTAACCATTCTATGTCATTTGTATGTGATCTGAGCTTAAGGGTAATTGTACGTTGTGCCAGTTATGCGCCTACAAGTAGGCCAGCACAACCAATTTTTATTTACTAGGGTAGCTTCTATAGGCCACTACCTTAGTCACCTCTTACGACATGCCTTGTAGGCCGCAGTGTTACTATTCTTTGCTCCCTTGTGAGCCCCGGCAACACACAGATGGAAAATAAGGTCAACCAACACTGGAGTCATCTCTCGCTGTTTCCATATTACTCACTACTACATCCCCCCACGTGTCTTGAGATCCCATTCTATTCAATGTCTTTTGTTGTTATGTGTTGTTTTTGTCCCCGTCTCCATAAGTTGAGTAACACACCATAACATGATGTATCAATGTCTTTGTTGTTATGTGTGTTTTCCCGCTCCATATTAGTAACATACATCATTTAATATCTCATTTTACTTGAGGATCTAAACTTCAGGTACCTCTGAAGTCAGAAAATCCTGTGTTCGTGCATAGTCAGCAATTCTTTCCATTTCAAATCCCTGCTTTTAAATATTTATATATTATACTCTTGCCCCATATGGCTCTGCCCCTGTTGGCAGAAATGGCATTGCGCCTGCCGAGAGTGTTGCACAAACTCCGCAGTTCCGAGTATCGGCTATCCCTTTAATATCATTCTTCAGCTATTTCTAAGTCTTCCCCTGTAGGTTTCAAAACAATGTCTGTCTTGCTATGAATATTTCCGTCGATAAACATTAATTTAAGCCAGAAAAAAAACTTTACAAATTTGAGGAGCAATTATTCCCCTCAGGAAATGGAAGAACAAGATTCTATAAATATGCAATAAAGCAAATCAAATCAAATAATGGGAAAGTTCCAAGAAGTATGGAATGAAAATAATGCTATAAAGAACAAAAAACAATGCAAATTAAGAAATTAATCAGAAATAATATAACAAACCTTCTATTAGGTCATTCATTACCGTGTAGCGGTTGTGGTGGTGGGGTGGATTGTGTGTCTCAATGACCCAGAGAGTTGTGCAGAATATTGTTTGTGACAAAAGTTACCCAAGCTGGACAGGTCAAAGGAGAGTGGTCAGACTAAATGTGCCCTCCTGTCCCTCCAGGTTGGAGGGTTGTGCGATGGGCTTTAACTAGTTACCGAAACACCAAAAACAAATTGTTCAAAAATCCTGGGAGACCATAAAAAAAAAAAAACAGAGACCGAGAAAAGTGGAAGCCCTATGCTCCTTGAGGTGCGGAGAGGAATAATATATATTTATGAAATAAAACAGAACAGGGGATGATATAAATGGTAATAGCAGATGACACATGGACATTGCGAGCGGCACTGATAGCAATGCTTGCATACAAAAGTCAAGTAATTATTTACGAGGACAAAAAGGGTTGCAAATTAATGGTCTTATTTGAAATAATGAGTGGAAGATGTCATGGCATCATATGACATGAGAAAAGATTCCATTTGTCATTACAGCATATAACATGAAGGAAGATGTCATTTGTCATGGCATCATATAACATGAAGGAGGATGTCATTTGTCATGACATCATATAACATGAAGGAGGATGTCATTTGTCATGACATCATATAACATGAATGAGGATGTCATTTGTCATGACATCATATAACATGAAGGAGGATGTCATTTGTCATGACAGAATATAACACGTAGGATGTCATTTTTCATGACATCATATAACATGAGGGAGGATGTCATTTGTCATGACAGAATATAACATGAAGGAGGATGTCATTTGTCATGACATCATATAACATGCTGTAATTTGTCATGACATCATATAACATGAGAGGTGATGTCATTTGTCATGACAGCATATAACATGAAGGATGTCATTTGTCATGACAGCATATAACACAAGGATGTCATTTGTCATGACAGCATATAACATGAAGGAGGATGTCATTTGTCATGACATCATATAACATGAATGAAGATGTCATTTGTCATGACATCATATAACATGAAGGAGGATGTCATTTGTCATGACATCATATAACATGAATGAAGATGTCATTTGTCATGACATCATATAACATAAAGTAGGATGTCATTTATCGGGACCATTACAAGATGAAGATGGTTATTGGTTACTAAACTGACATCATTGCACTAGGGGCAGACCCATAGGTGCTCAGCCTACCTCAACAGATATCAAAGAGTATGCCTACTGATGGTTCCTGTGGCTTGCCGGTTAAATACACTTCTTCTTTGTCATCGTTATTTTGATGATAATACCGTTGGACGTGTTTTTATGATGAAGTCAACTGTTGTCTGGAGCTCATCTCTGGTGCCATGTAGTTTTGAATGTAGTGTTGAGTTGTAGAGCCAGCATTCCTTTCTTGGGAGGACATATAGGGGACAGTCTTGCAGGACATGTTCTGTGGTTAGATCAGCGATGTCGCAGGAACACAGGGGACAATCGTAACCTGTGTGTTTGTTCAGTCTGTTATGTCCTATCATGTGATGGAAGTCTTTCCTTGTCTGTCGAGTGTGTGGTAGTCATCGTTGGATAGCTTATGTTCTTTTCTTATGTTTGTTCAGTCTGTTATGTCCTATCATGTGATGGAAGATGGAAGTCTTTCCTTGTCTGTCGAGTGTGTGGTAGTCATCGTTGGATAGCTTAGGTTCTTTTCTTATGTTTGTTCAGTCTGTTATGTCCTATCATGTGATGGAAGATGGAAGTCTTTCCTTGTCTGTCGAGTGTGTGGTAGTCATCGTTGGATAGCTTAGGTTCTTTTCTTATGTTTGTTCAGTCTGTTATGTCCTATCCTGTGATGGAAGATGGTAGTCTTTCCTTGTCTGTCGAGTGTGTGGTAGTCATTGTTGGATAGCTTATGTTCTTTTCTTATGTTTGTTCAGTCTGTTATGTCCTATCATGTGATGGAAGATGGAAGTCTTTCCTTGTCTGTCGAGTGTGTGGTAGTCATTGTTGGATAGCTTATGGTTCTTTTTATGTTTGTTCAGTCTGTTATGTCCTATCATGTGATGGAAGATGGAAGTCTTTCCTTGTCTGTCGAGTGTGTGGTAGTCATTGTTGGATAGCTTATGTTCTTTTCTTATGTTTGTTCAGTCTGTTATGTCCTATCATGTGATGGAAGATGGAAGTCTTTCCTTGTCTGTCGAGTGTGTGGTAGTCATCGTTGGATAGCTTATGTTCTTTTCTTATGTTTGTTCAGTCTGTTATGTCCTATCATGTGATGGAAGATGGAAGTCTTTCCTTGTCTGTCGAGTGTGTGGTAGTCATTGTTGGATAGCTTAGGTTCTTTTCTTATGTTTGTTCAGTCTGTTATGTCCTATCATGTGATGGAAGATGGTAGTCTTTCCTTGTCTGTCGAGTGTGTGGTAGTCATTGTTGGATAGCTTAGGTTCTTTTATGTTTGTTCAGTCTGTTATGTCCTATCATGTGATGGAAGATGGTAGTCTTTCCTTGTCTGTCGAGTGTGTGGTAGTCATTGTTGGATAGCTTAGGTTCTTTTCTTATGTTTGTTCAGTCTGTTATGTCCTATCATGTGATGGAAGATGGTAGTCTTTCCTTGTCTGTCGAGTGTGTGGTAGTCATTGTTGGATAGCTTAGGTTCTTTTCTTATGTTTGTTCAGTCTGTTATGTCCTATCATGTGATGGAAGATGGTAGTCTTTCCTTGTCTGTCGAGTGTGTGGTAGTCATTGTTGGATAGCTTATGTTCTTTTCTTATGTTTATTCAGTCTGTTATGTCCTATCATGTGATGGAAATCTTTCCTTGTCTGTCAGTGTGTGGTAGTCATTGTTGGATAGCTTATGTTCTTTTCTTATGTTTGTTCAGTCTGTTATGTCCTATCATGTGATGGAAGATGGTAGTCTTTCCTTGTCTGTCGAGTGTGTGGTAGTCATTGTTGGATAGCTTAGGTTCTTTTCTTATGTTTGTTCAGTCTGTTATGTCCTATCATGTGATGGAAGATGGTAGTCTTTCCTTGTCTGTCGAGTGTGTGGTAGTCATTGTTGGATAGCTTAGGATCTTTTCTTATGTTTGTTCAGTCTGTTATGTCCTATCATGTGATGGAAGTCTTTCCTTGTCTGTCGAGTGTGTGGTAGTCATTGTTGGATAGCTTAGGTTCTTTTCTTATGTTTGTTCAGTCTGTTATGTCCTATCATGTGATGGAAGATGGTAGTCTTTCCTTGTCTGTCGAGTGTGTGGTAGTCATTGTTGGATAGCTTAGGTTCTTTTCTTATGTTTATTCAGTCTGTTATGTCCTATCATGTGATGGAAGATGGTAGTCTTTCCTTGTCTGTCGAGTGTGTGGTAGTCATTGTTGGATAGCTTAGGTTCTTTTCTTATGTTCAAAATAGCTTTTTTTTTCAAAGTATGTGATTTCATTTTCTACATGTTGACATTTTGTTCCCTTTTTTGCAAGTTTGTCTGCCTTCTTGTTACTTGGTACAGTGTGATGAGGTATCCATTAGAGTGTAACTCTCTTGTTGGCAGAAATCTTTCTGAGCTCTTTTCTCAGGGTTTGGAGTTTACTCTGGAGGGCTTGCAGAATGGATAGTGCATCTGTGACAAAACCCACTCGTTGACAGTCAGAGTTGGTGATCATGACTGCGGCCTTTTGTAGTGTTTGAGATTCTGCTGTGTAGTTTGAACAAAATTGAGCTGTTGGAATGTACCTTGTCTCGTTGTGGTTGTTGGGATATGTAATAAAGATACCAAACACACTCCTAACTCTGCCCTTCAGGCATCAATGTCTACGCTTACAATGGGTAACTCCAGACTGCTTAAATCGTTGGATCGATTGAGATGGACTAGGCCTGTATGTCGTATGTCAGTAGTATGCCAACTGGGCTAGAATATCTCTCTGATGGATGAAATAATAATAAGTGCTCTCCTAACATTATACATTACATAGGGCCTGCAAGCAATTTCTCCACACCACTCTATCCTGGGCAACTCACTCAATCTCCTCCAAGGAACTGAGACCGATATTTCTTGCCTATGTCTGCAACGGTCATTTCAGAGTCTCCTAGGCGTCCTCTCTTTCTTGCACCCTTTGTCTCCCACTTCAATGCCTGTTTTGGTATTCTTTGATCATTTCTTCTCAAGGTGTGCCCAACATATCTCCATCTTCTTCTGACGGATAGAAGATGGGAAAATAAGGCATGTCGAAAGGAAACACAGAGAAGCACTGTGGATAGAGAGATGAAAGATTGTAATCTGATGTGCGAAACAGTTATTAGAAAAATGGTCGAAAAGCTGCAACAATAGCAATCTCTTGTGGAAGCTGAATGTGTCAAATGAGAGATGATGTGGATATAAGTAAAACATGGAGATCACTGCTGCTTCCAGGGCTCTCTCATGGGTGACTGAGCAAAAGGTAACCCATACGGTTATCATGTCAGACTCGATGAATATGCTTCAAATGACTGAATCTGGAAGTATGCGTGTGGAATGGATGGTCATCATTTGGAGATCACATCTCAATAAAATGACTTGACTGTACTCACCTGGACATGCTGGAGTGCAGGGTAAAGAACGTGCTGCTTTCTTGAAACAATGCCCTGACTCAAGCGGCAGAAGTATGGACATGGTACGCTCTCAATTCTGTGACATGGGCAAGTCTCAGACACTGGAACAAGTTCGAGAATGAAGCATTAAGTTTGGAGATGCCAGACGGTGTCGTCTTTGTGGTAGAGAGAGAATATATAGTAAACAACTTCTCATGGGCACAGTGAGCAAATGGACTTTGGGATGGCTGCTGCACCGGAGGACAGAGCACGAATGGGAACGCCCAATGTGCCATGACGTCGATCGCATAACATAGGTAAAACAGAACGATAGATTCTTCTTCTTCTTACGCTCTATATCAACCACTTGACCATTACCTCAGTTGCCTCTTACAGCATGCCTAGTAGGTTGCAGTGTTACTATTTTTGCTCCCTTGTGAGCCCGACAACACACATGCGCATGATAAATTAAATGGATGATGCGCTAAAAATATTCAACTTTTTTAAACATTTCATAAACAAAACAATATACATTAAATAAACTGATGACTGTCGGTCCCAGATGTAATTTTATACAAAATGTTAAAATCTGGATAGCACATCATCAAATTAGAACCAGGAGACAGGTCTGAGAAATTTGTAATGACTACTCAATGGCACAAAGAAAAGAATAAAAGCTTGCCATCTTTTGAGATCAAGAACAACATTTGTGAGCAAGAAATAAAAAAATCTCATAAAATTTGTAACCAAAAAAATCATAATTAAGAGACTGTACAAAATTATAAAATATAAAAAAATTGTTGCTAAAATGTACTAAAACATGTAACGACATTGTTACTAAAGAGAATCAACATTAAACTGGCATGTTGGGCTGCTGCTGGATTTGTTGAGGCAGAGACTTGAGCATCTATGGATGTATCCGGAGTGCTATGATGATAGTGTCCTTACAGAACTGATAACTAAACAGGTCATCGTCAGTGACATATATTCCGGGTATGTTAAGTGTAAAATGAAACTAACAAATTCAACTTTTAATGATATGTTAACAGGGTATTTTTATTAAACAAAAGATAAATTATTTTGCAATTATTTGCAAAACCGGTCACTGTGGCGTAGAGGCTAGGTGCTTGCTTCTCATTTCAAAGGTACTCTGTTCTGTCCCTCATGGAGCCATCAGGATATTTTTCTAGAAGCCCTGATCTCAGTGTAGATCAAGTTCAAAATTGAGAAGAGCAGGCTGGAAAGTCACTGCCCGGTCAAAATTCATTATAAAGATTAATAAATAAAATTCCTACAGAATATCTTCACCATCTTCTAAATTACATCGGGACCCTCGCCGGTGCTACAGAGCTTGTGCACTGCAACTAAGATCTTCATGTGTAAGAAAGAGATCGGAGCACACATGGTTACTCACTGAAGTGCAATGATGATGGTGCAATCAATCATTCAATCAAAATTGTACAGTAGAGTGCAGCGTAATAAAAGCTCTATATTGCATACAAAAAATACAACTTGTTAAAAATCCCCTCCCATACAATCAGTACATTTAATAGAGAGTTTACAGTATCACATCCTGTCGCCACAGCAACCACAGAAAAAACATGGATCAGTATGTAAATCTGTACATATAAATATCACAACCAGAGAAATATAAAAGGGTAACGTTCATCAATCAAACTGCGTATGGCGGTAGCCTATCACCTCTTTAAAAAAAATATTTTAAAATACATAAATAGAGTATTAAAATCTCAGCAGCATCAAAAACTAATTACAGCAGGTAAAAGCAATTTTTAAAATCTTCAAAGAAAACTGAAAAAAAAACCCAAATGGCGTTATTGTCTGTGTTATCGCTTTTTTAAAGGGCCTGCAGGATAGGAGTCTGAAGGATTTAATGGTCGCATGACTAGTGCAGTCACTGTGAAACTGTTCAGGTTACGATATTTTCTTTTATGCTCCTAACAGAAAAAACTCCTTAGCCTTACTGAAGACTGAACCCAGGTCTCCTGAATGGGAGCTTTAATCCAATTGGCCTGACGTAATACAAACAAAATACAAACCAGAAAGTCATATACAACAAAACACACATATTTAAACAGCTGTAAGAAATCAGCACCAAGATGGTCAGAGATATGTCATATGATATGTGTAAGAAAATATTTTGCAAGTGTATACCTATAGAGTATTGTTTGCATTTTGTACGAACGACAATGTTTGGTGTAAATTCAAAATGTTTACACATGTTAACATCATGACAAAATGGACGCAAGATTTGGAAAAGTTCAACTTGTTTGCATCGTACACATGGTTACAAAATAAAGGTAAACATTAAACGTTATCTTTCTCTACAAGCGTGACCTCCGATAACATACGGCCGGCAGGCTCAAGTAAAAACTATAGGAAATAAGAGCACAACTGTCGCGTGATCCTTTCATTCTAGTATTGTTGTATATAGACAAATTTATTTTAAATACAACACGCTAAATCAAGGTTATATTATGTAACAAGTAAAGTATAACAATAAGGAATATCAGTATTATGAACATTTTTCATCAATAAATAACCATGGACTCGTAGAATTGAGTTAAATTGCAAAAAAAAACATACTGTCAAACATATAGAAAACCAGCCCCTATTAAACAGGAATTTTCTATTTCCCATCTGAGCTAGTCGACCTTTTGTTGCGGAGGCCATGCTACATGAAATGACAAGCAAGAGAGATATCCAACCATTTTAATGATGGAGACAATTCTGATGATTTTCAAATAATATTCTACTGTTGACAATTATACTAAAGTATACTTCATCATCATCAAGTAGCTTGTCCCTTCCAGAACTTAGCTCCCATGACAGAAGTAATGAAAAACTTGCTATTCTGTGCAAGTTGACCGGTGCCAGCAGCAGCAGCAGTCATTCTCAGATCGCCAATGACATCTTGCACCCATCGTCTTCTAGGTATTCCTCTTGCTCTTCTTCTAGTCACCATTCCCTCCAAAATTATCTTTTCTAGACACTCAACATATACTCACAACAATTAATCCCATACTTTTGACAATTAATTACATATTTCTGACAATTATACTATCCCATATTTTCAATAGAAGAAAACTAGTCATGACAGAGATGAAGTGTCTCCCCGAATGCTAGGAGTATCAAGATGAAATCGGTTTGGAAATGAAGACATCAGGAAAAAAATGGGTACAACATCAGTACTGAATTTCATCAAGAAACAACAAATTAAATTGTTCTGCCACATAAGTAGATTACCAACAGACAGTGCACATCAAAGAGCAATGCTACTTCAATACCGTGGATGCAAAGCAAAAGGCAGCCCATGCAAAAGGTGGACCTCAGAGATAACAGAGGCGATGACTAACACTGTTTATGAAGCGCACACAAAAAGCCCGTTCTAGAAATCTCTTCTTATCCTACCGATGCGAGGCAAAACAGGATTGGAGAAAAGAAGAGGATACGTCTGACAATTAATTCCATACTTTTGATAATTACACCATTCTATACTTGTAAGGCTTTCACTGCTCAAGTTAGAGGGGATATTGTGAAGGATGACAGTGGTGGTTTGTGCCTTGACTACAAGCAGTCTTGCTACTGAGATCATGGCAGTAACTAAAGCGATGGTCTGGATAGAGTCGCAACGTTTTATTCATGCATGTTTTCTCAGTGACTCAATGAGTATGCTCAGGTAGATTGAAACAGGCTGGGCTTGGAGACAGTGGTTGGAGTTTCTGAAGAGGTCTAGGCTGACAAAAATCAGTTTTATTTTTGTTCCAGGGAAAACAGGTGTAAAGATGATTAAATGTGCTGATAGGCTTACAGGTATGGCTGCTGTAGAAAGCGGGTGAGTAATGGACCAGACTGATATTCTGAATTCCTAAGGAGAGAAGATGTGTAAACAATTCAAGTAATAGTGGTGAATATACAACACTAACCAGACTGCAAGAATATCAAATCAAATGTGATTTAGCTAGACAAGAGCACTATAATCAAATAACATAGAACTGGTGTGTTGAGTCAGCTATATCCTAGAAACATATTGAGGAAGAGATCGAATCACTTATGGACTAATTTATTTGATGTGCAGTGATGATGATCCGACAACTAAACTAAATGACATACTGAGGAAGAGATCGAATCACTTATGAACTAATTGATTTGATGTGCAGTGATGATAATCCAACAACTAAACTAAATGACATACTGAGGAAGAGATCGAAGCACTTGTGGACTAATTGATTCGACAAGCAGTGATGATGATCTGTTGACTAAACTAAACACTATCTCCAACCTCTGACGATCATACTATCCCATAATGTTGACAATGTCATACTTCTATCAATCATACAATCGCATTCTTCCAACAATCATACTCTTCCACACTGTTGTCAGTTTCCTGACAATGATATTACTCTTTGTTATATTACTCCTAATAAAGCTGTCTATATTTTAAAAAATATTTAAATCTGCGTTACTGCCTGTAGTACCGCTTTTAGGGCAGTGTAGGACAGGTGGGACTAGAGCCTGGGAAAATTAATGGCTGCATGGCTAGTGCAGTCGCTGCAAAGCTGTTCAGGTTAGGATTTTTCATTTATGCCCACAACAGAAAAATTCTTGCTTTACCATGAATTGAACATGGGTCTTCCCGCATGGGAGCCGCGCTCTAATTCATTCGACCAGACGCTCCTCTTATATAGTTGTCGAATATCAATGAAAATAATAAAGTTTCAATTGAACAAAACATATTTTATAAGAACCTTCATTTTCTCTTGGAATCGGTATCTGGTCCCAAATACATACAGCAAATGAGCAAGGCACTAATTCTAACAGTCCAAGTGGAGATAATTTCATCCCCCATGATGCATCCGTTGTTAATAGTGAGATCAGTAGAACCTCACAGTCACTAATAGTGAGGAGATATCTTCTCATCACCCATGATGCATCCTGTTGTTAATAGTGAGTGTAGAACTCACAGTCCAAGTGGAGATATCTCATCCCCCATGATGCATCTGTTGTTAATAGTAAGTGTAGAACTCATAAAGTCCAAGGTGGAGATCAGTATCTCATCACCCATGATGCATCTGTTGTTAATAGTGAGTGTAGAACTCACAGTCCAAGTGGAGATATCTCATCCCCCATGATGCATCTGTTGTTAATAGTAAGTGTAGAACTCACAGTCCAAGTGGAGATATCTCATCACCCATGATGCATCCGTTGTTAGTGAGTGTAGAACTCACAGTCCAAGTGGAGATATCTCATCACCCATGATGCATCTGTTTTTAATAGTGAGTGTAGAAGTCAAACACATGGGGTCGTTTTAAAAATGCATAAGATGAATTGGAAAATGTGACACCTTTTCTATTTACAACTCCATTGCCCTCGTGAACGTGCCCAAACAAATGGAGTGTTGGTCTGAGGATTAGAAATGCAGAGTTAAAAAAGTATCTATATGATGAAATGTTGGTGGTAGAGTAGAACCTTGATTAACCTTCACCGTATGAACCAGGGTTGGGACAGATAACCGAAATCTCTTATTGCATACATGGTACCAGGTTCGCTCCCTCGTGGAGCAATCTGGATATTTTTCAGAAGATCCATGATCTCAGTGTAGGTGAGATCGAGTTCCTAGTCCTATCAGAGACGGGCGATAAAACGTAGGTCCCATGTTCAATTTCAGCATGTAAAAGAACCCTTGGCAGTTCAAAATCGAATCAGGCTGGAAAGCCGCAGTCCAGGCAAAATTCATTAGAAAGATTAACAAATAAAATTCCTACAAAATATTTTCACCACCTTCTAAATAACATCGGGAAACTGTGCCGGTGCTACAGAGCTTGTGCATTGCCGATGAGATCTTCCCGCATAAGACATAGATTTGGAGCACACATGGTTATTAACTGAAGTGTAATGATGATGATCCTATGAATTAATCAAAATGTTGATGGTACCAATGGAAACAATGAAGTGCAAAGTAGTGACATGCGTTTCCATTACTTTCAAGCATTTGTCATTATCATCAGTCCTTGCAGTGACCAAGGAGCCATAAAGCAGAGGATAAGATTGGTGATTGGTTACTGAACTGACGTCACATTACTCTGAGCAGACCTTCAGTCCCCCCCCAAAAGCCGAAGGGTATGCAGACTGAAGGTTCCTGTGTCTCGCTGGATAAACACACTCCTTCTCTGCTCCTCAAGTATCCAGCTCCCTAGTTGTAAAACATTCAAATACTTTCAAAGAGAATTAATATCTTGGGAGTATCATCACATCTGATAGTAGACTGGACAGAAAGATCACAACTAAAATCCAGCAAGCCAACAACATTACATACCAACTTAGCCCAATCTTGAAACATCCAGCAATTCCAGCAGAGACTAAAAGCTTTAAAATTGTACTAATGAAAAACTGAATCCTAATGTTATTCTACTACTACTACCACTTTGAATGCTCCATATCGACCACTTGTCAACCACTCTGTGATGTGTATGTGATCTGAGCCTAAGAGCGATTGTACGCTGTCAGTTATGCGCCTACAAGTAGGCCAGCACATCCCGATTTCTGTTATGCTTTTTATTTACTAGGATAGCTTCCTAGGTCCATCAATCGCCTTTACACATTCTTGTAGGTGCAACTGGGCTATTCTTTGCTTCCTCGCGGACCCGGCATCACACAGGCGTAATGTTATTATAAAACACATTTTTTCTTAAAATTAAAATTGTGCGCCAGGAATGAAGAACAGCACTGAAAAGCACCTATCCAGCAGCACAGCTCTATGGTCCCTTGGGACTAAGAGACCTACTACTAATGAGAATAATTAATATGGTCATAACAAGAAATATATAAACATAAACTTACTTTATTCTAATGAGCACTTCCTCTCTAAGATTGGGGCAACCCCAGTGAGTCCGCCCTGGATGTATGATCCCACACGTCTCGCATGGATTGTCAGGTGTCAATCGAAAGAAGGCTCGCGACAGACCAGGCATTTGTTTTGCGCTCCAAGTAATGCCCAAATCTAGTATACCATGTGGAGGTGAATGAGTAATTAGGACATCAGTTCTGGATGGTATAGACCTCCAATGAGCTGCAATTCTGCTTGAAGTGTGGGTAAAGGCTCTTGCCTTAGTCATTAATCTGAATGGAGTGTAGGGAGCACCATAAAAATGTACACCTTCGTAGATAAATGATGAGTCCAACAGATAGACGGCTGACGTCAGCCTATCTTGAACAGTCTGCAACTTTTTTCCATCGAGACATGCCTCATGATTACCAGCGACAAAAATTTTTACCTTGTGGGGAAATCTGTCAAAGAAATCGTTCATTAATTGTACAATTTCTTCAAAATTGTCAGATCGAAATATGCCTCCTGAATGCTTTGACCAATCAAAATCTCCAGAATGGACAAGAACATCCCCACTCGGAATTTCGTAGTCATTTGCCCGCGATCTGCGGATGTTGCTTAAAAATACTCCTCCTTTATGAAAAACATCATCAGAGGGTTCTGTTAGTGAGCCAGATCTTTTCTCGAATGCATCTATTCCTTTCTCATCAACCACCTGGTTTGGAACATCTGAGCCACTGCTTCTTCTAATGGAGATATTACCACTGATTGGACGTGGAGGTGTCAGTACATTGTGTCCCAAGTGTGTGTCTGAGATGTGTACTATACGTACAATATGAGATGAAGATGTTGCTGAGGCAACATATCCGACAGGAATAACATCCAGATTGTGCATTATGGTCAAAATCTGATGACCTGAAATAAAAATAAATTTATGATGGATATTATTTTATTTTCTTAACATAAAAATGCAAATGTTATAAAGCAGTCAGCAAAATATTAGCAGTCCATCACAAGCAAAGAAGTCAACTGTCTCGGATGCATGTCGTTACACCTATCTGGTGTATGCGAAGGTGTCTAGTTTCCAATCCTGGAACACATTCCCCTTCCATAGGTGGGACATACATTATCGGGGTTGGACATGTGGGTGCCACAGGAGATTTTCATTACTGCCACCTATTATTTATGGGCTCTTTACTTTAGAACTTACAGGACAAACCTTGAAGATCATCGATGTCTTTAAGACTTTGACCAGATTTATGTGCAACTGGAAGTTTAGCATGTGATTAAATAGGGCTTTGACAAAAATATAATGGTGTTTTCTGCAAATGTTATAATGGGACTTTAGAAAGATGGTACTTTTTAAAGTAGCTTACTCTGGGTGTTTGTGTTGACTGGCTTTCATTTTTTCTGTACATCTTTTTCATCAAACACTCAATATTGACCACTTGTTAAACCACTCTTTGTGCTTTGTATATCATCCGATCTTAAGAGCGATTGTACGTTGTGCCAGTTATGCCCCTACAAGTATACCAGCACATCTGATTTCTGCAACACTTTTTATTTACTAGGGTAGCTTCCTAGGCTCCTACCTCAGTCGCCTCTTGCGACATGCCTTGTAGACTGCAGTGTTACCATTCTTTCCTCCCTTGCAGGAAACGTAACACACAGGCAAATTACTACTGAGCTTTGTACAAAATTCGAATTATGTTTATGCAAACAATAAATATCATGTCATCTTCAAAATGAGGAGAAAATGTACGTAAGAATTACTGTAGTTATACTATCAGGGATTACCTTTTCAGAAATGCGTAGAATCTACCAATCTCTTGCTCTTGAAGTGACAAGATGAAGATCTTCATTGGTGATCGGATCAGAATCGGACCCTATCCTGTGATTGCCCGAGAGCTCCATATACCTGTAATATGTATAATATTTATTTGTTTTACTGTTTGTTTTCATCTGATACTTAGATTACACAAACAAACGATGTTGATGGAATAAGATAACAATACACAAAGATCCCTGATCTCAGTGGTACACTGAGTGTAGGTGCAATCAAGTTCCAAGTCCTATCTGAGACAGACAATAAAACGTAAGTCCCTTGTTCAAGTTGAGCCCGTAAAAGAACCCTTAGCAGTTCAAAATCAAGAAGAAAGCTGCTATGTCCTGGCAAAATTCATTAGGATAGGAATGCAAAATTATCATGTCTACAGACCCTACTGTCTAAACTGTGCAAGCAGCACAAGGTCGTCTTGCAGTGGATACCATCTCACTGTGGAATACCAGGAAATAAAACAGCAGACCGACTGGCCAAGGAAGGTGCTGCAGAAAAACAACCGGATGTGCCAGTTACCTACCCCCAAAAAGAGAAGGGATCAATCAGAAAGCCACCAATTCCAACACAATGACTACTATATGAGCAGATTAGAACAAGTGGTCATTCTGCGCCTTAGAACAGTACACAATCAACTCCGCAAGCCATATGTATACAAAATTCAAGATTGGCAACTCAGCCATATGTACATGTGGACAGGCACATCAGACTGCAGAGCACATACTTCAAGATTGCCCAGAATATGATATACTGAGGCAAACTCACTGGCCTAACAAAAGAACACTCAACATAAAACTACACGGACCTCTGTGTGAGCTACAAAATACTGCAGTTTATGCAAGAGACAATGTTGGATGTATAGACAATATTTCAAGGACGAAAGGAAGGATTAGACAGGAAGATTACAAAATAAAATTCATTAAAAATATTTTCTAAATTACATCTGAACCGTCATCAGTGCTAGGAGTTTGTGCACAACCGCTGAGATCCTCCTCTGTAAGAAAGTGAATGGAGCACACATCGCTACTCACCAAAGTGCAATGATGATGGTCCTATCAATCAATCAGATAGACTTATGAGACTACTAACTAGTATAGTGAGGTCGAGTTCCTAATCCTATTAGAGACGGATGATAAAATGTAGGTTCCGTGATCAATTTGAGCACGTAAAAGAACTCTTGGCCGTTCAAAATCGAGAAGAGCAGATTGGAAAGCCGCTGCCCGAGCAAAATTCATTAGCAAAGGTTAAAAAAATTCAAAACAAAAATGTCTTCTCCATCTTCAAAATTACATTGGGACCCTCGCGGTGGTACGGAGTTCGTGCCACGCGAACAACACCGCTCTTTAGTAATTTGCACTACTTTTTCATCGCAGTCCCTGACGGAACACAAGTCAGCCATTGTGTTTTTTTATCGAATCGATGAAACAGCGTATAAACGATTGTTCTACGTGTACTGTAACATATTCTACAGATCTGAAAATTCTATGATTATATGTTAAGAAGTATTTGAACAAAATTTTTTCGATGGTCACTACCATTTTTTGGAATCTTGAAATTTTGCTAGTACTACCATAAACATCGTATTTCGGAAACGACATTATTAACTTCTCTTACTCATAAATTTTCATTACTAGAAACATTTTCTCTTTCTAAGGGCAACTTTACGCTGCACTCGTCAATAACCTACAGACTTACCATTTCTCTGTGCTCTAAACGGTTTGCTTTGAGCTCCATAACACCTGCAGTTTGCGATCTTCGTGAATTCTTTTCGTCATTTTCTTGTGTCAACGATATCAGCAATGCTAAATACAAATTCTTAATTTTCTTTTATATTTCAAACATTATTTATGCCTTTCAGTTGACTTTTGTATCGAGTATCAACGGTAATATTAAATATACCACACTAGATCTAGCTGTCTAAAGTGAACCATTCGTCAGCGATAGACGCAATAATAATTGCGATCTTATCGCACACTCATTCAGATTTACTTGAGAAGTCTCATATTATTGTACTGTGATTTCATAATTAAAATAACTAGTGAATCATTTCAGCATTCTTTTAAATTGTCTTTCTTAATTATAGGCATTTCATGTTTAAAAGTTGTGCCATTTAAATTGCACTCATTGCTTAGCTGCAATGTAGCTTTGAGACAAAATAGTCTAGTAGCAATTTCAAATGTAACTATTGCAAGATCATCTACGTTTTCTTTTATAAACTTCTTCTGTGACTTTCAATTTGTTAGTGGTTGAACTAAATGTGATCATTTATATTTACTCAACATATATAAATGATTTACCAAATAAGTATCCAGCATGTTTGTATGTGAGATGTGCATACATAAGTAAATATATAAAACTCACACTATTCAAAGAGTCACTCAGAACAGCACAACATATTGCAGATAAATCAAGAAATATATGAATACAAAAATTAACCTCTGATGCTAGAGTGAATAATTTACCAATATGCTTTTATTATTTTCTAAATTGTTTTGGTTGTGTGGAACATATGAGCACTAGATCAACAGTTTCAATAAATAATATTCATTATGATCTCCCATGCAACTGGCTTCAACCTTGCAATAACATTAAATAGATTTATTACTTTATTTTAGAAACTGGAGATAGAGGTTGTGTGAATAATTTACTCAGAAAGTGTTAAAGCTTGACCATCATTGCAAGACTAAGGTCAATGCATGGGGAAATTAGAAAGGATATTATTCAATGAAATTGTTGATCTAGTAGTCAATACATTTTTAAAACAATCAAGAAAGTTTTTGACAATAATGAAAACACACTGGTAAATCATTTACCTGTACTTCAACTATATAGAAATTAGGATTTATACAAAGATCTGATTTGCTGTATCATTGTGTTTACTGTACCTTTGATTAATCAATTTTACTCAAAGCTCAGGTCCTACACAAAACTTTCAATGACATAAAATGTGCTTGTTCAATGTATGTTCATATAGAAGACATGATGCAGTATTTCATCACTAATTATCACATTTAGTTCAACCACTAACAAATTAAAAGTCACAGAAGAAGTTTACATAAAAAGAAAACGTAGATGATCTTGCAATAGTTACATTTGAAATTGCTACTAGACTATATTTTGTCACAAATTTTCATTGCAGCTGATTGCAGCTAAGCAATGAGTGCAATTTAAATGGCACAACTTTTAAACATGAAATGCCTATAATTAAGAAAGACAATTAAAAGGATACTGAAATGATTCACTAGTTATTTTAATTCTGAAATCACAATACAATAATGTGAGACTTCTCAAGTAAATCTGAATAGTGTACGATAAAGATCGGGCCAATCATTATTGCCGTCTATCGCTGACAAATGGTTCACTTTGGACAGCTAGATCTAGTGTGGTATATTTAATATTACCGTTGATACTCGATACAAAAGTCAACTGAAAGGCATAAATAATGTTTGAAATATAAAAGAAAATTAAAAATTTGTATTTAGCATTGCTGGATATCGTTGACACAAGTAAAATGCCGAAAAGAATTCACGAGAAGATCGCAAACTGCAGCGGTTGTTATGGACGTCAAAAGCAAACCGGCTCGTAGCACAGAGAAATGGTAAGTCTGGTAGGTTATTGACGAGTTGCAGACGTAAAGTTGCCCTTAGAAGAGAGAAAATGTTTCTAGTAATGAAAATTTATGAGTAAAGAGAAGTTAATAATGTCGTTTCACGTAAATACGATGTCTATGGGTAGTACCCAAGCAAAATTTTCAAGGTTCCAAAATAATGGTAGTGACCATCGAAAAAATTTTTGTTCAAAATAGCTTCTACTTAACATATAATCATAGAATTTTCCAGATCTGTAGAATATGTTACAGTTACACGTAGAACAATCGGTTTTACTATATGAATGACACATATTTCATATGAAGCAATTGTTTAGACGCTGTTTCATCGATTCGATCGAAAAAAACACAATGGCTGACTTGTGTTAAATTTATTTACCGTCACGGACTGCGCTGAAAAAGTAGTGCAAATTACTAAAAGAGCGGTATCTCAATGCAAATATGACGCCGTGGTGCATTTACATTGCAGCGGAGATCTTCTTGTGTAAGAAAAAGATCGGAGCACACATGGTTACTCACCAAAGTGCAATGATGATGGTCCTATCAATCAATTATTATAATTACTGTAACTACTTAACTACTACTTAGTTAACTTAGTAACTTACTATAGTTCGTTCCAAAATTCGTGATCACACTAAAGTTTAATTTGTATGAAATCTACCTGATGCACACCAGTTATTTTTTGCAAGCAGCCTTATGCCTTATATATCTCACGACCTTACGAATACACGTTTAACTAATTGGTAGGTAGCTTGGTTGATGCAAAAAACGTTTTTGTTATATAATTTTGCATAAGCACAACAAAATGATCATCAAAGTTTAGAACTTACAGTAATACACAAAATGGTGGAGAATGATTGCAAAGGCGTATTCCTATTACATATTATAAAAAGAAAGGTCACATAGTGAACAAATAATACCATACACTTCTTTAAAGGAAAGTAAATGTTGCGTACATATGACAGTCGGTAGGAAACATTGTGAACTGATTAATTCTACGGGATTCGCGATTTTGACTCGCACTGAATTGCATTTGGAACACGGAAATGCTTAGTTATAGACAAACTTGGTAATCCTACTGTAAAATTTCGACAAGTATACCTTATCAACATCGCTGCAATTTTAATAATAACATAAAAATCTTACAGAACTAAAGGTTTGGGTGGGCAAAAATACTTTTGGAAGGTCGTCACTGTAACAGTCTGAGAGTAGTTGTAACTTATTTAAACTTACTACTATAGTTCGTTCCAAAATTCGTGATCATCGTTACCGACAGATATAAAACATCCCCTTGACATAAATTCTTGATTTTTATATTTTAATATAGGTAACAGTAACACCACTGCAGTGTACTGTTAACTCAAACTGAATATAGAGTCTATATATAATATTATATTACATACAGTATAATATAATATATATATATTATATACAGTATAATATATATTTCCATATATAATTATATATACTATTATATTATATTATATACATATTATATATATATTATGTATATATATATATATATATACTGTATATAATATTAGTAATAGTATTACTAACTAACAGTGTAACACCTCGACTCGTCTGGGGTTCAAGAATCAATCGCTGCTTGAAGATTTAGAAGAAAGCATTGGGTGCCGATTAGAGCTTGATATCCTATTAGTTAAAAATAGCATGAACTATTTAGATTTATGTCACTGTTACCTGCTCTGGGTTCATTAGGAAAGGTCTATCAATCCAACAGTCGGTATTACTTTGTAGTACTCTTTTTTTTATCGTCTCATAACAGAAGTTAACTTCCGGTAAATTTATTCTGCCATATTGCATTATTAGTTAAAGACAAATCAAACGATCGATTTTGCTTGCTAATATACCCTATTCAAATATAGTACGCTTACAATAGATCTATTATTATTTTTAAGGTTGAAGCATTTTATTCAGGTGCACCAAGCGATGTTATAAAAGTATATGTGTTTTTGTATACTTCAAATTCTTTAGTAGATCTGGCCAATGTGGATTCGACTTGGAATATAAGATTTCAAGTTCAAGGGTGATCAAAACTGACTAAACATGAGGCTAACACAAGTATTAAACTTTTACATTCGATACAGAAAAGTACAAGGATTAATCAGATTTGGGTAAATACCTTTTGTTATGATAAATATTCTGTCTTCTGCAACGTCTTGGTACAAATTCCATGATACCTGGGCTGATACTATAGTACTAGTCTGACCTGAGTCAGTTCAGTCAGTGACCGGAGTCCTAACTCAAGTTTTCACAACATGAACATTCAACTGCCTGTTTTGCCATTTTGACTATTTTGAGTCGAATGTAATTGTGAGGTTGAAAAGAGAATATGAAAATGAATGGCCTAACGTACATTCAACGACCCTAGAAAGCTACTAACATTCAAAGAAATCATAAAAAAGATAAAGCTGATCAAGTACTATACTTAACTATACTATACAAATGAAATACTTAAGTTACTTATAGTAAAGTTATACCTATAGTTAATAATAAATAGTGTGCTTAGCTATACTAATACTATATTTGCTCTTCATTAATAATTTTAATGTGCTGGCCTACTTGTACAATCGTTCTTAGGCTCAGATCACATACAAATCACACAGGGTAGTTAACAAGTGGTCGATATGGAGCATTCGAAGAAGAGTAACTCAGCGCTATTACTTTCTTGTGATCACGCCAGACCGATGTACCAGATCTCCCCATAAATACTATTCATGTGGAAATATGATTCATGCAGCCTTAACATTTGTGTGTTTTACGTCACATCTTCAGCACCATTTGGAGTTCTGGTGCTTATCCTTCGGCGATGGGTCCGGTTTCAGCCAGTGTATGCTCGGTTCACTCTCCGTTCTGTAGCCATCTAGTGTTTTTACGGTGTGGGTTAGCTAGCCCCACGTCCAACCTCCTTAGTCGCCTCTTATGACATGTGTGGCAGGTAACAGTGGTTCTATTCTTTACACCCTAATTTGGGCCCCGTAACCACCCGGGCTGGTGCTGTTACAAACTAACTTGTGGGAAATAGCCATTTTGGTTTCTATCCTGGCGTGCTGTGCACAGATAAATCACACAGTGAATTTAGGACAGGTTTTGTAGTTGAGAGACGGGTCCAGAGCATAAACTTTTAAGCCTGCAAATCTAGAGAATCTAAAGGATGGTAGAAATATCTGTATGCAGTCTTATTTTCCGTGGCTTATTTTACCTATGAGCGTAAACAAAAATGATTGAAGTGCCTGTGAAACAACCTGATGCTCATTACTCCAGAAAAGTCACAAAAAACATAAGGTTTACACAATGCCAAATACAGAACTTTGCAGTCTGTAAAAGAACAACCAGTTCTAATTATCGCTCTATCGACATTGCTGTTTCTTAAACCCTGATCCTTTACTCATCATCATCAAATAGCTTGTCCTGAGCAGAGCTTTGCCACCTTAACAGTCCTTCAGAACTTCTCTCTCATAGGCCAGATGTTCTGCCTCTACAACCATTATGCTCAAACCATCAGTTGCATCCATCTTTTCACTGTGGTCTTCCTATTTGCCGGGATACTCCTTCCATGATGATTCTTTACTTGGGGACCTAAATTACAAGTACCTCTGAAGTTTGAGTAAGGTTCACCTGAATGGCGATGAAATATTGGTCATATGAAAAGCATGCCTTCATGCAAAAATCAAAGGCACCATGACTATTCCTGAATTAATTTGCTAGCGAACGATTAAAAAACAAAAGGAAAGAGGATGTAGGTAGAAACTAATTCTCAATCTATATCATGGGGTAAGAATGATGTAATGGTATTGATGAATCAGGTTGGGGCTAGTGTGTTATTTTTTTTTAAACCTGAGACCTGCAATAACGTAGTGGTTAAGGTGCTTCATTGGCGCTTGTTCCTAGGGTGAAATTACAAAGTGAGATGGGAATTTTTTTTTTACCGACTCCTAATGGCTCTGTTGGGAAAAGAAAACGTGGAAGACCTAAGACCTCTCTTCGAAGAACAATCCTACAAGAAAGTAAACTATAGGGATGTAAAACCATACAAGATCTCCAACTGCTAGCAATGAACCACATTACATGGAGCTCTAAAACCTCTGCCCTATGTGCTGTCTTTGACACGAAAGGAACAAACTAACTAATGGCTCAACAAGGAAAGGATTCCTAGGAAACCCTGAAACTAACTTTAGTGAGAGAGAAATATCAGTTGACTCAATTCCATTGAAGAGATTGAACAAGTTGCCCATGATAGAGTGTAGTGGAAAAATTGCTTTCAGGTGCTATGTAAGTATGACGGTATGAGAGGGATATCATGCATGCTATAATAATGGCTGTTGTAAACAAAAGTTTCGTTATTTTGTCTAAGTGTTCAAAGGGGACGACCAAGATGAAGGTGGCAGCAGGAGATCAAAGAAACCGTGAACATAATGCTGCAAGAGGCAGGAGAACTTGATAGACATAGGGAGTTTTTCAGGTGGGCTGTGCTGAAAGCAACGCTATGCAAGGGACATGCTGCTACTTGAAGTAGTTAAAGGCCAAAATTTATTGCAAACAGGGACCAACTGCACTCCTTTTATTATTGTTATTCTCTTTTCTTTGTTCCACAGAAAACATAGAGTGATTCCTCCAATAAGTATTGATTTGAAGCGAAAAGTGGCAGAACTGATGGTCATAGAAAAAGTTAACGTGGATATTTTAAATAAGCCTTACCTGTCATGGTAAGAAAATCTGGCTAATATGTTAAGTGTTTATGAAAAACGTTAGTTAATATTAGTTTACTATGTGTATTTTTTGTTACCAATGTGCTGACAGCAGCCACAAGGGAAGCAGAGAATAGTAACACAGCAATATTTGTACATCCCGAAATGAATGACATACCAAATATGCAAAAAAATATATTAATTAATCAACATTGAACTGGCACGTTGGGCTACTGAACGCTGCTGGATTTGTTGAGGTGAGGATCAGAGCACCTATGGTCCTGTCTGGAGTCCTATGATGATAGTTCTCATATAACTGATCCTGTAAAAAACTTTAGCTGCACCAGCCAGCCATGAAATTGCATGCGTTGATCGTATGGGGCATATTCCCGAATCAGGGTTTAAGGGCACGAGAGAGAGATGCATATTGTTTGTTTATTTCTTGCATGCCATAAATTAGTGCATTTGGAAGGTCAAAATAACAGGTAGCAGCACTATGATTATCCTGGGCATGCAGGAGTTTGCGACAATGAGAGAGCAGACATGCTTGCATCAACACCATTGGTTGTTTAGGAGTTGAAGATGGATAAAGGAAATGTTCTTCTATCTCTTCGCGACTGCCTGTTGGATGAAGACACTAAGGAAAAATGAGTTAACAGTTACAGAATTAATTTTATTCTTTCTTTCTTTTCGAATCTGATGCTTACAGCGTCAGGTCAGGAAGAGATTTCAAACGGGCCTGTATGCGCTTCAGAGATAGTCTCTTCCGCTGTATCTCTGAGGTCCATCTTTGCGTGGCCGCTTTCTGTTGTGCCCATTGTATCGAGCAGCATTGCTCTTGGGGTGCACTGTCTGATGGTAATCTGCTTACGTGACGAACCATTTAATTTGTTGTTTCTGATGAAGTCTAGTACTGATGTTGTACCCACTTTTTCCTGATGCTCATTTCTAACCGGTCTTCTTCTTTTACTCCAGCATTCTGCGAGACACTTCATCTCTGTTGTGGCTAGTTTTCTTCTATCGTTGTTGTCAGCTCCAGGTTTGGCACTGGTAACATAATGTGGGAGAAAGATTGTGTTGAACATTGCTCTTTTTGTGTTCATGGTTACGTGTTTGAATCTTAAAATTGGCGCCATTTGCCCTATCATTTGATTTGCTTTGTTGCATCTGTGTTGAATTTCATTAGTTATTCTTCCATTTGCTGAAAAATGCTCCCTAGGTATGTGAAATCTTTTACTTGATTTAGTAGGTGATTATCGATGGAGATGTTGGTAGTGTTTTCATCTCTGGCGAATGTCATTACTTCTGTTTTGTCGATGTTAATTCTCATGTTGTATTCTACATGCCAACTGGAGTCTGTTGATTAATTTATTGTAGGCAGAAAATAACAGGTAGCAGTATGAGGGGGTGACATCTATCAAGGTTTCCTGGGAAGATGTTGGCGTGGGACTACTGTCCTGAACATGTGGGTGTTCATATGAATGTGAGAACATATAAGCTTGCATCAACAGCACTAATCGTCAGGGAAGTTGAAGATGAATAGAGTGGTGTTCTTTGGCTGTTTTGCCTGTTGGATGAAGACACTAAAATTGATATTAAATCTATAAAGTCGAAAGACAAAAGATTGATTTTGTTGCTCTGAGTTTCCCCATGTGGCTCCATTCCTGTTTGGCAGAAATGGTATGCCAGCTATTAATTAAGAGTGTTGCACACACTCTGTAGCTCTAGCAACAATCTCAGAAATCTTCATGAAAAATTGCACTTGTGACTGCCCTTAAACCCACAATCTTCAGAACGACGGGAGACGCCTTGACCACTTCACCATCGAGACCTCAATATGCCCGATATTGAACCTATTTTAGCAATTCGGTGAGTATGAAATTACACATTGTACAAGCAGAACTAAATGTCTGAGACTAGAATGAAAAGTGTGTTTAACCAGAGAGTTACAGGAACCATCAGTATGCATACCCTTAGACATCTGCTGGGGGAGATTGCGTACCTATGGGTTTGCCCAGAGTGATACAACATCATTTCAGTAATCACTAAACACGATTATAATCATTTTTTCATTTCTGGGTAGTTTTTGATACTTTTAGTTCTATGGTAATTTCATTCCAGCTCTTATGTATATATGTATATTCCTCTCATGCCATTATATGTTACATAGGGCCTGCAAGTAATTTCTCCATACTGCTCTGTCCTGGGCTCAATCTCTTCTATGGAATAGAGCCCCATAAAGCTCATTTCAGTGTTTTCCTAGGGTGTCCTTTCTTTCGTGAGCCATTTGCCTCCCACTTCAATGACTGCTTTGTTATTCATTGATCATTTCTTCTCAGAATATACCCAACATATCTCCATCTCCTTCTTAAAACAGTTGTTATTAGTGGTTGACCAGACATTTCTCTGATTTCATCACTTCTCATGAATTTGTCTCATTTTATGTTCATTATTTTTCACAGACATCTATTTTCAAATGCATTCAACTTACTTTCTTTATCTTTTGTCATTTTCCAACTCCGATGGTATGTGTTAAGTTTGATACAAAATTTGAATTGAAAATTCATAATTTAGTTTTAATACTACATAACTTTGAGTTCCATATTTTATTTAGCAAACACTTAAAACAAGTACTATAGTTCAATACAGAAACAGTGGATATAACAGCAACGTTTTAAAAAGGCTTTTTCAAGCAAACGAACAACAGAGTGAGAATATAGAGAACACTTACAAATGGAGATAACGAAACATGCAAATTGATCTGTTGTGTGTTGTTGATAAAGGCCTTTGGTCAAACGTTGCTGTTATCGTCATGTTTCTGATTTTGAAACATAGTACTTGTGTACTGTTCTATTTAATTTTACTGCAGTCTCTCCTATTTTGATATTTTATTTAGACTTTTAAAGCTGTTGTTGTTTGACAATTGAACATAATTTTTATATTTCCATGAATACAAATTGTTACCCAAATAAGTAAACTGTCCTGTTATTTTTATCCTTTGGATTCTAGGCGATATCTGCATTAGTTGCCATATGTGTCTGCATTATATTTTTCCTTGCTTATCTGCAAGTCCAACTTTATATGCTTATAGATAAGTTGTCTGTTTCTCTTTGTATATCTCTTATATATAGTTAGTTCCTTTCGTGCCAAAGTGCGACATAGACAGAGGTTTTGGATCTCCGTGTGATGCGTGTTGCTAGCAGTTGGAGATCTTGTATGGTTTTACATCCCAATAGTTTTCTTTTGTTATAGGATTGTTCTTCGTAGAGTGGTCTTAGATCTTCCACATTTCTTGTCCCAACTGATGACCACATAAGACTTGCGATTTAGCTCTTCGTCTGATCTAAGAACATGCCCTAAATATTCACCTTGTTTAAGTCTCTTTTCGTCTGATCTAAGAACATGACCTAAATATTTCCACCTTCATTTCTTATACTATTTGATGCCCGTCTGCCCAGCGTGTTCGCAGCACGTTGGACTACGGGTGAAAAGCTCCCTGTGAGTGCTGGTTCAATTCTGCGGGCTGACAGAAAAGCCACAGGTTCACCAGATTCACTGTGTTCGTGGTACCAAACCGAAGAGTTATGATGTCCACGGCACCAAGCCGAAGAGCTGAAAGATTACGTGCTTCTGGATCGGTAAAAAAAAAAAAATATTTGATACATGTTGCTGTATTCTATCTCTCACTGCGTTGTTTGAAACGAAATCACTCCATTTTTCTTTTAGTGATTTTCTGAGCCATTTATTCTGAAAGCTGTCCAGTTTCTAATCAATTTTATGTATGCTTCTATCTATATCCTTTTCTTGTCCTGTTTGACACATACAGCTTCCTAAAGATTTCCATTGTTGCTGTTCTGCCGCCCTTCTGTTAGTTGTTTCCCACATCAGGCCACAATCTTTCAAATCACTTTCCACCATTCTTCTCCAAGTTTCCTTTGGATGTCTAGACCTTCTCTTCCCATCCGTTATCCATTGGAGAACTGTCCTAGCTAATGCCACTACAGTCATATGACATAGAGACCTAATCGATTTATCTCTTGTAATAACGGTTCCAATAGTTTCCAATGATGCTCAATTTGTTTGGTTTAACAGCTCTTCATTTGCTATCGATCAAGCGATTTAGGCAGTTTGGAGTTACCTGTTGTACATGTCGAACTGGATGCCTGAGAGACAGAGTGAGAGGTGTGTTTAATCAGCAAGCCACGGAAACCATCAGTATGCATACTCTTTGATATCTGTTGGGGAGACTGAGCACCTATGGGTCTGCCTGGAGTGCAATGATGTCAGTTTAGTAACCAATAACCATTTGCTATCATATTTGGCCAGAAAATTTGCAGACTCTTTCCATACGCAGTTATTTCCTCAATTTTTTAGTTAATTCAAGGGATGCAAAAAGGACTATTTAAAAAAATGAATCATAACCACTCGTTAATAAATAAATAAATATATATAATCTTATTATATACTAATTTTAAGAAACTGGACACCCTATTAGAATAACAAGGTTACAATGTAGTAGAAGCAAAACTAGAAAGACTTCTTATAAGGAAAGAAACTCGAATGACGCAGTGTACAGCGAATAGCATGGAAAAAGTTAATCATTTATTATTTTGGTTTAGCCTGTGTATAATGTTGGTGATCATTTCCCAGGACATAGCTTCTACAGGGTGTTCAACTTAAAAGCAGCCACAGTGATAAATAGAAATTTGCCAGGTACGCATTGCATCTCGTCTATTTACTATTTAAACCGGTTCTGACTAGCTTGTCCTACGTCACATTTGTTCATCGCCCCTTCCGCACTACAATTACACACCATCACACAACCTTGACCTATACTACGTCATAACTGAACCTTTCCATTTCCATACATATATGCTAGATTAGCTCCATTCACAGGCTGCTTTTAAGTTGAACACCCTGTATATATTTTTAATTTCATTGTAAGATTAAAACCTATTGCTTTCCAGTTTTTGTTAACAAAATATGTATTCATGTATGTTCTTATTCAGGCTGAAGAGAATGCCTACTACAATGTGGTAGAGAGGGTGCCATTCAAGAATGATAAACAGCTCAAGCGGGAACAGAAACTGGAAAAGAGACTAGGCTTACCTCCCACATTCAGAACTGAAACCTTATTAGAGAATTTGAACAAGAATAAAAAATGGGAATAATTTCTATTTTATGTGTTAGGTTCTGTGATATAAATTAAAATCTTTTGTTGATGTACTTCTCCTTGTATTGCTGTGGCCATTGTTGTATCTGATTCTCAGTTAGAAGAAGAATTTTAAAATGGGATTAATTTCTATTTTATGTGTTAGGTTCTGTGATATATATGAAAATCTTTTGTTGATGTTCTTCTTGAATTGCTGTGGCCGTTGTTGTATCTGACTCTCAGTCGATGCTTCACAAGATCCAAAAGGGCAGTTTTCGGTATGAGTGGATGTCGTCTATAGAAATTTCTAACCTCCAGAGGCGTACATGGATCTACTGTTTGTGGCAATAAGAGAGCAGACAGTCTTGCATCGATTGTTTGGGAATTGAAGATGGATAAAGGGGATGTTCTTCTGTCTCTTCACGACTGCCTGTTGGATAAAAACACTAAAATAGATGTGGAATCGATCCATTGATTTAACACTTTCGCTGCCAGCCATTTTTCAACAAAGTCTGGCTCACTGCCACGCTATTTTTCGGCATGATCAGTTTTCAGAGTGATAACTTCAAAAAATCGTTAAAAATAAACTAGTAAACTTAGAACTTTTAAACTATGGAATAGTGTTCATATATTAATGAGCTACTAACTTGTCTATATGTGAAATCTATTCTTTATAATCCACAAGCTATTGTAGTAACTGATATCGCCATACCTATCCACAGTATGATATGCCGTCGTTTTCGAGTTGGGTGTCAGTCACCTACTCCTGTACCCCTGGGAATGTCTGCTATCGATCTATAAACATTGTCACATGAATCACAGTTCAAATTCATATCACATTCAGAATTCATTTTAACACTATCACTAGCTAAAATGTCAGAAAAAGAGTCATTTTGGACATCACTATTCATCAGCTACCATCGTCCATTTTGAAATTTCTGTTTACTTATGAAAAATCAGACTTATACCGACATTTACCACATGTGTTAGATCCACCATTTTGGAGAGTTCATCAGAACAATACGGAAGTAGTGCGACACAGGGCCCCTGTTTTTGGCAAGCGATACTCCCGTTTAAAAAAGACATCGTCGACGGCACATGTCGGTCGACAAAAGTCAATGACGGCAGCGAAAGAGAGTTGATATTTCGCTGACTTTTGTCGTAGGTGGCAGCGAAAGTGTTAAGCAGTTTGGAGTTACTCGTTGTACAAGTAAAACTGGATGCCTGAGGGGAGGAGTGTGTTTAATCAGCAAGCCAAAGAAACCCATCAGTATGCATCAATCAAGTGCCATGCCTGTCGGCGTAGGCGATCATACTCTTCGATATCTGTTGGAGCACCTATGGGTCTGCCTGGAGTGCAATGACATCAGTTTAGTAACCAATCCTTCTATTGTTTAATAATTTCCTTATTTTTAAAAATGAGTACAGTTGAATTAATTTCATTGTAGGCCTAAAATTTTTTATGTGCTTGTCCTGCACATGTAGAAGCCTATGAACCAAGGTGCAGCGTTTAGTCACTTTTGGCAAAAACCAAACATAACACAAGAATGATTAAACTGGTTGATAAAAACGAATCTGCACCAGATTTCCTCACATGGCTCTGTCACTCTCCGCAGAAATGGCACGCCATCTGATGAGAGTGTTGCACAAACTTCATACCTCTAGCAACAATACACTTGTGAACAATTCATACAGTCTTGATTTAAACCCATAACTTCAAAGTGCTAGGCACACTGCTTCGCCACTGAACCCCATTCAAATATAAGTTTTTATCCTGTGTATTTATCATTTGAATAGTTAATATCTCCATTGACAATCGCCCACTAAATCAAGTAAAAGACTTCACATCCCTGGGGAGCATTTTTTCAGCAAACGGAAGAATAACTAATCAAATTCAACACAGATGCAACAAAGCAAATCAAATGATAGGGCAAATGGCGTCAATTTTAAGATGCAAACACGTCACCATGAACACAAAAGAGCAATGTTCAACACAATCTTTCTCCCACATTATGTTACCAGTGCCAAACCTGGACGCTGACAACAAACGATAGAAGAAAACTAGTCACGACAGAGATGAAGTGTCTACGCAGAATGTTGGGTGTAACAAGAAGAGACGGGTTGAGAAATGAAGACATCAGGAAAAAGTGGGGACAACATCAGTACTAGACTTCATCAAGAAACAACAAATTAAATGGTTCGCCACATAAGCAGATTACGATCAGACAGTGCACTTCAAAGAGCAATGCTGCTCCGATACAATGGGTACAAAGCAAAAGGCCGCCACGCAAAAGATGGACCTCAGAGATAACAGAGGCGACGAAAGAGACTATCTACGAGAAGCCATTTAGCCTCGCTTTGAGGCAAACTGGATTGGAGAAAGAAAGAAGAGAAAGATAGTTAATTACTGAAACAGGTATAATTTATTACTCTATGGCGTAGAAGTCAGGTGCTCGCCTCTCATGTTAAAGGTACTTGATTCGTCCCCTTGTGGAACCATCAGTATATTTTTCCAGAGATCCTTAATCTCAGTGTAGGAAGTGGTGCCTAGAAAATGGACTCATTTACTGTTGTCAATGGCAACATCCTGTCAAGGATATGTCATGATTTTCATGTCATTATTTTGTCATTAATTTTGTTTACCCCAAAGAAGGAGAGGGTTGATTGAAATTAGTTTAAGAATCCAAAGGCCTGAAATTTAGAGAACACTGATTTAAAATATTGGCAGAGAAGCACTGATTTAAACATACGTGGCAGAGAAGCACTGATTTAAACATACGTGGCAATCATCAGAATTGCTGCAAACTGTCCACGTGTATTATAACCACTGCGTTGAATGTAAAACTTCCACGTGTAATATAGTCAAGCGTTGAAATTAATTTATAAAACATGTCCTACCGAACTAATTGTATCTCACTTCAGATTTTATTCAACATTTGATGTTAAGAGTTGTACTGTTTTGTTTCTAGAAGACTTAGACCATTCAGCTCAAATATGCTAGCATGAGTAATATTTGATCCGTATAATTATCATCATTATCGTTGCTACCCCTTTGAACTTGCTCTATGACAGATCTGAAATCTCTTCTATCAAGTTGCGTTAGCTCCCTGAGATCATCAATGACATCTTGCCCTTTGCATCTAGGTCTTCTCTCATTTCTTCTGTACCATTCTCAAAATTATCTCTGGCACCATGTCATTTGATGTCGAATATTTATCTGATGTATGCTTTTAATAGCCAATCTTTAATATCAAGTTGTGCAGACAAAGCATTTGTTCTTTCTCTTCCATGATATTAATTTATGCTAATCTATAATAACCAGGAGCATCTAGAAGAAGAGGAAGCCAGGAAAAGATGGATTCAGGTTGTAACTATGGTTTGAACATGATTGCTGCAGATGCAGGTCATCTGGCCTAGGAGAGAAATTTGGAAGGACTTTTAGGATCGCAAAGTTCTGCTCAAGACAAGCTATTTGATGATGATGAATAATAACCAGAGTCAACACATTCTACTTCTTCACCTTTCAACTCCCAATGGAGCAGAGGTCTTCAACATCCTCCAGTCCCCCACCTCCTGCCAACCCTTCCAATTCTTTCCACATCTTGGCCATCCTTTTAATATCAGTCTCCGTGTATTTCTAGACCTTTCCCTACGCCTCTTTCCCTGTAGGTTCCAAAACAGTGCCTGTCTTGCAATGCTTCTTGTCTGCCTTCTCAGTGTGTGTCCTATCTAGCGTCTCTTCCTTAGATCTTTTTCCACTGATATCAGCTTAGTTCTTTCTCTGAGTTCCTCGTTCGTAATGTTATCATGCGATCTCAGTCCCTCTATTCTACATAAACATCCATTTACGAGGTCTGTAGTTTTCTGGTAGTTTCTTTTGTTGTCCTCCATATTTCCGAGCCATAGAACAGCACCGACTTCACATTTGATTGAAACATCCTCAGCTTTGTGTTTGTTTTCATCTCCTTTGACTTCCATATCTTACTCAAAGCAATAAAGTTTCCCTTGCTTTTTCTGTCAAAATATTATTAAAGTAGAACTCAGTAGATGTGGTACTGGTAAATAAAGAGTTCTCATTGAGCCCAAGGATAAGCACCAGAGCCAGCAAACATGAAGATAAGCATTCTAACACCGGAGCCAGCAAACATGAAGATAAGTAGTCTAACACCGGAGCCAGCAAACATGAAGATAAGCAGTCTAACACCGAGGCCAGCAAACATGAAGATAAGCAGTCTAACACCGGAGCCAGCAAACATGAAGATAAGCAGTCTAACACCGGAGCCAGCAAACATGAAGATAAGCAGTCTAACACCGGAGCCAGCACACATGAAGATAAGCAGTCTAACACCGGAGCCAGCAAACATGAAGATAAGTAGTCTAACACCGGAGCCAGCAAACATGAAGATAAGCAGTCTAACACCGAAGCCAGCAAACATGAAGATAAGCAGTCTAACACCGGAGCCAGCAAACATGAAGATAAGCAGTCTAACACCGGAGGCAGCAAACATGCAGATAAGCCGTCTAACACCGGAGGCAGCAAACATGGAGATAAGCAGTCTAACACTGGAGGCAGCAAACATGGAGATAAGCAGTCTAATATGCATCTTCCCTCTATCTTTCTCTAGTCCTGATTTGCCTCAAATCCTCAAGGTGCGTATACTTTATAAGACGTTGCCATCTCTGCAGCGCATCTGAAATTAACTTTCTCTATCCAGTTCACCCACTTCATCGATGGTCATATTCGTGGTTTCTTTAATTTCTTCTAGCCATCTTCTTCTTGGTCTGCTCCTGGACCCTGCTTTGATAATGCTACATCTAACTCATAAAATAGTGGCTAGTCTCAACGATAATCAAAGCTCATTTAGTAAAAACTAAGAACAGCTGAAGTGAACAGAAGAAAAAGTATAAATATTTATTTCCATAGTCTGCCCGTGTGGTGCCGGAGCTCGCAAGGGGAGCAAAGAATAGTACCACTGCAACCTACAATGCATGTCGAAGAGGCGACTGATGTAGGCCCTATGGATGCTACCATAGTAAATAAAAAACATCGTAGAAATCGGATGTGCTGGTCTACTTGTAGTCGCATAACTGGTACAATGTACAATTGCTCTTAGGCTCAGATCACATCAGACAGAGTGGTTAACAAGGGGTCGATATGGAACATTCGAAGAAGAATACATCCATAGAGTGCATTTTGACTGACGACTAACATTTATTATGTTCTCATTTGTTGAGGAGCTTCTGGCCTAATGGATTAGAATGCAGGTTCCCATTCTGGATAACCTTGTTCGATCCTTGGTAAGGTCAAGGTGGGAGTTTTTTTTTGTCGTGGGCATACAGAAAACATAAGCAGAGAACATAAAGATATCAACATACAAATAAATGACCAAATGCTAAAGCAGGTGAGAGAATTCAAATACCTTGGAAGTATCTTCACATCTGATAGTAGACTGGACAGAGAGATCGAAACTAGAATCCAGCAAGCCAACAACATTACATACCAGCTTTCCCCAATTTTGAAACACCCAGCTATTCCAGTAGTGACTAAAAGACAGATTATAAATTCAATCTTTATACCAACACTGTGCTACCAGAGCCAAACATGGGTACTGACAAAAGAACAAGAAAGGAAAATTACCACATGCAAAATGAGATGCCCGAGGAAAGCAGTAAATAAAACAAGAGACCATATAAGAAATGAGGAAATTAGAAGAACAGTCGGAACAACACCTGCTATTAGATTTATTGAAAAAAAGAGACTCAAATGGTTTGGCCACTTGGTCAGAATGAACCGATACACCAGTTGCAAGAGCATACAACCTGAAAATGGAATCATCAAGAGGAAAGGGCAGACCAAGAAAAGATGGGTTGATGGAGCTACAGACATCTTAAAACTCCACAATACCATATCAAGCGACCAAGCGTGTATTATCTCGGAAACCAATCATCAGTTAAACCTGCTACGCCTAGCGGCAAAAAAGCAGTGAAGGACAAAAGAAGAAAGAAAGATACAGAAAAATTCATTACCTGAACATTTTTGCAATGACTGCACTTGCCATTAAATTCCTAATGTTCTACACCGCCCTAAATAGTAGTATTTATTCATTCATTGGACTTTGTCTTAGGAGACAATAGGTTTTGCGTCACGTAGTACTGACGCCGAGAGACAAAACAAGGATAGAAAATAGATAGATATATAGAGTAAAGACAGTATTACCTGGTAAGTTTATGTGGAATAGATTGCCCCACAATGTCAACCGTGTGACTATTCAGAAGAAACTGTAGCACACCATATCTTCCAGTGCCTACGCCACAAGTACCTACCTCCATACCCAGATGTTGAAAAAACACTCAATTTTAACACACCACAACTCAGACAGATTTTGTAAATTTACTGCGATGGACTCGAAGTCGAAGGGCAAATGTTCAGAGGACTGCTGGATCGGAAAAATTAAATGATGATGTAGAATACATACTTCCGTGCCTCATTGATACTACACAGTCAGCAGTAATCCCAACATGTTGTTGACATGTCTGTGTCAATGGATGTTGTTATGAACGTGCCATTTTCTTTACGTTTCAGGTGTTTACCCTTTTGGTGACAGGTAAGAATATTTGTTGTCCTTCTTTTGCTTAGTTTCACGTGTTAATTTTTAAGACCGCTACCGCAATCCTCTTTAAACATAACTTCTTCAGCTGACTGAACATTGGTCATTATCGTCAAATAGCTTGTCCTGAGCAAAATATTGTCAGTCTAAAAGTCCTTCAAAATTTCTCTCTTTCATAGGCCAGATGTCCCGCCTCTGCAACCGTCATGCTCAAATCATTTCACATCCTGAATCCATCTTCTCGTAGTTCTTCCTCTTCTCCTCTGTGCCGGAATGCCTCCTTCCATTATGGTTTTCTCCAACTTTTCGTATCTTTTTCTATTGTCTTTCTCCAGGTGGATGATGGAGTTGGTTGTCCACTCTTGTTGTTAAGCGTAGGGGTAGGAGCTTTAATTTGAGTTCCAGGACCAGATGAGTCACCATTTTTGTGTTATATCCATGTTTATTTAATGTTGTCTTGATATTGTCTATCCATCTTATTCTTGGTCTTCTTTTGGCTCTATTACATTCTCTTTTTATTGTATGTTGTTATTGGGAGTTGGTTGTATTCCATTCTCATTAAATGTCCATTTGTTGCATCTCACTGTCTTTTGTCTGTCAAAAATATTTCAATTTTCTCACTCTTATTTGTATTAGTAATTCTGCTGAAGTGAACAGCTTACTATATAGCAGTAGCCAACTAGAAGATTTGGATTTTGCAGATGATATTGCCATGTTAAGTAGAAACAACCAAGATATGCAAAAGAAACAACTTGGCATCTATAGCATCAAAGTTCGACTGCAGATAAGCTATGAAAAAACAAATATAATGAAGACACCTATGGCAAGTAATGCAGATATCACACTGGAATCTAAAATGATAAAAATAACAGAGCAGTTCACCTATTTGGGTAGCAATTTTGATTGCACAGGAAATGTTAAAAATAAATTTTGATACGAATTGGCAAAGCAACATCAGCTTTTAAAAATCTAAATAAAATATGGAACTGCAAGTTATATAGTACTAGCTGTACCCTGGCGCGTTACTCGCCTCCAAAAGAAATTGAATTTAAAGGAAACTCGGTATAACAATATTTAATAATTATTTTGGATCATTGTCCTTTTGTTCGTTTTCTTGGAAAAAAACTTACAATTTAACGTTTCATTTTAATTCTGTTTATTGAAATGCTCTTTGATATACAATATTCTTTGTTTTTCCGCCTGGTGCGTACACAAATAAATCAGAATTTTTTCCCGACGCGTGAACAGGCCACATATAGTCATCCATGTGAAAAGCATGGATATTCCAAATGTAGTCCACACACTTGTAGCGATTGTCCTTGTGATTTGTTGATGGTCATTGCACAGGCAAGTCGCACAGGAAGACTAACAAGCGCTTCATAATTACTGAATGGGCATGTCTGTTGGAATCATTGGGATGCCTGGCAATAGTATATCTTCTCCTTTAAATTTTCCATTTAAAATTGTACCTTAGATGATATTGTTCATCATATTTTTCACTAAAAGCCTGGTACCATTGCAAAGTTGTGGTGGATTGATGTTTCGGAGAAGAATGATAGGCACGCCAATTATCAATGTTCAAACATGGTGGCATGCCTGGCAAATCAAGTGAATTCAAGAATTCAGTTGGATAATTGATAACTTCGTCTTGATTCATTACAGTATCGATGGACATACGTTGTCACTTCGCATGGTATTTTATTTTGAATGCTCAAATTCATGGCATATACATCCTTGTTTTTCTGCTGCTAATATTGCACGTGCACTGAGCCACTGATGATTTTTGTAATTATGTGCAATATTTTTTCGAAATCTTTATGAATCAATTCGTCTGTGGTCGCTATGATGTTACAGAAGTTTGTTGGCAATGTGATACATCGTGTGGAATCATCGATTGACATTTTACCATTCCCAATATCCAACAATTGTTTTGCAAAACGTTCAGCGGTTTCATCATGTTGTAGTTGTATACGCATATTGGTCTTCAATGTCAATTTCTGTATGTGTTGCCATAAAACTGATGATTTCAGGCATGCATTAAGTTCATCAGCGGGTGTTGATCTTGGTATAACTGGTAGAGTTTGCGGAATTTTCCCCAAAATGAACACATAAAAGGGAGGTTAACGGGCCCTTTACCGAAGAGCTGGTCATTTCCTCTCAAATCTTTTAGTGTGCGATGAAGCGCTTCTAATGCTTTTTTGTGCGCCATAGTACATTCATCCCATATAATGAGTTGACATAATTGAAGTACTTTACCCACTGCAGAATTTTTGTTGATATTGCATGTTGGTGTCTCAGTGATTTGCATATTCAACGGCAATTTCAGCGCTGTTCGGCCACCATCTAAAAAAGTTGCCTCAATTCCAGAAGATGCGATTGCCAGTACAATATTATTTCGTGATCGCATGGTTGCCAAAATAAGTGAAATGAGAAAAGTTTTGCCTGGCCTCGGGCGATCTATGAAATACAATCCACCGTTTTGGCTTGTAATTGCATGCATAATTCTGTCATATGCTATGCGTTGTTTTGGAATAAATTTTGGAAGATTCGTTTGAACAAATGTACTCAATTCGTTGATATCAAAGTGTGTTTCTCATTCCAACACAATCGAAAAGGTTGTTTGCAGATCGTTCTGGCGCAGCCATTCCCAATTGCACCAGTGCTTTATTAGTGATTGCCAAACATATGTCCTCAATCGAAACCAATGCCTCATTATATACGTTTGGTGTGAATTGAATGTCACTATTTTGATTCGTTATGCAGCGATGTAGGATGTCTTCACTCATGTAGTCTTTGTATTTTTCCCAAAGTTCTTTTGGATTGGATGAGAAGCATGTTGTTAATATTACTGCAAATAATGTGCGTATTTGCTGTGGTCGTGCAGTATTGGGTGCATCAGCGAGTGAAGTGTCCCAATGTGCATCGTTTTTAAGAAGATTTAATTCTTGGCAAGCTTCACGATAAGTAGCACATACGTGACCGTTAACTGTTCTCAATTCTTGGAAGGATGTTGGATGTTTGTTGATTAACAGTAATCGCAAGTAAAAGCATTCTGCATTGTTTGGATTAACAGTGTACAAACGGCCTAACGTGTTGGTCGAATATAAATTGGAATGTTCTTCAACTGCTTTACCTTGTTTACGACGTTGAAACTTTTCGCTGCTGCATTCCATGTGTAGTATGTTGGCAGTTCAGAGCAAAGTAGCATCTTTGCAAATATATCATCTCTACACAATGAGAAAAATGCAGTTAACGTTGTTGGCGATGGTGACAATGCTCGTGCATGTGCATTTTCTGTTGTGAAGTACATGCGCTGTCCATTTTCAAGGTGCACTGCCAAATGAACAACTGTTGGATGTGATTCATGGATTGGAAATTATAAAATGCGCCATACTGCTTCATTGCTACTAATGTAACGTCCCAGTTGATAATGCTCCATTTCATCGATGGATGCAGTTATATTTGCCACTCCAAAAACTGCCATATCGCTTCATTTGTTGACATATTTGCAAATGTACTTGATCGATTTCACGGTTGCAATACTCGATCAAATGTACTTGATCGAGACAAACAGATGATAAACAACGAATGTCAGGATTTTGATTAAAACTGTAGCAATACATGCATAATCTATCCATTTTTCCAATAACCACATTTGGATGAAGACTGTAATCATAATTAGTATTGTAATGAAATGCACCTAGATTTAAATTAGTGTGCAGTGTTCGTCTGGATAGAGTAGTGCGTATCCGAACGGTTTGCAGTCTTGCTTTCTGTTGCTCATCTGTTTCTGAAGCTAGTAATCGCGTTCTTTCTGCTTTCGTTGCTCTAGGTTGTAAGATCAGCTTGTTCGTCTTCACACACGGAATCAAATATCACTGTTGATGTTTCGCTGGAATAAATTAAAAAAATTAGGCATTTGAAATTCATTAGAATGCATAAACTGGTAGTTTTGAAAAATCAGGTAAACTGTATATCTTTGCAACTACTCACACTCGACCTATTGAAATGGTTGTACTAATTTAGAATTGCGGCTAAAAGGGTCAATGGTATGGATTGTTAAATAATAAATGGTCACCCGTTTCTGTCATGTAACTATTGTATTAGAATTTCAAAATTTGGTCTGAGAACTGTAAAACTCTTTCGACGGCCACGTTGATGTTGCGAAATTAAATTGGCTTGAAACACTCCAATAGTCTTTTGAATTGTGCCCCCGCCCAAGGGCTATAACGCATAGGTCAATGGTATGGATTGATTTACAAAATAATAAATGGTAACCCCGTTTCTGTCGTGTAATCTAATATTGGGTAATATCCATGCATATAACGTGTACCTCAGGTAAACGTTGATGGCAAAATAACCATCTTGCAATAGTTGTTTGCCTTGCCATCTATAGCAATACCAATAGCTTCCCTCAAATGAACGTATTCCTCTGATCGTAGATTTGTTTGGTTTAATCGAATATAGAGCAATTTTTGCCAACATAGCTAACAAACATTGATGGAATAGTTGGCGATAACTTAAAATATGATTTGCAGTATCTATGATCATGATTAGAAATGAGTAGAAACAAACCTGGATTGTGTATTTTAAATTCAGCTTGTTTGAAAAATTGACTTAATCGTACGTCATCGAATCTTGTAGACTTCCGGAAGAAACTCTCGATGAAATTTGCGTGTTTTTCGATTTTTGTTAGATTTTTCTCTAAAATTGTCAGCGCTACCTATTTTAAACTATGACAGGTAGCATCTCGACATCAAAATAAAGATAAACAAACACATCCTGTAAATTTCAGCTAAATCTGATGTGTATATATTAATACGTACACCGTAGACTTCCGGAAACGTTAATGGCAATTTGGTTAGAAACTCTCGATGAAATGAGCGTGTTATTATTTTTTAGATTTTTACGAAAAGCTTCAGCGCTACCTATTTCAAACTATGACAGGTAGCATCCCGACATCAAAACAAACATATCCTTTAAATTTCAGCTAAATCTGTTCAGTAGTTTCCGAGTCTATAGGTAACAAACAAGCATACAAACATCCAATTTTTTTAATATGTATAGATTAAAACTAAATTATGAATTTTCAATTCAAATGTTGTATCAATCCCAACATATGCCAGCGAGAGTTGGAAAATGACTAAAGATATGAAAAGCAAGTTGAATGCATTTGATAATAGATGTCTGCGAAAAATAATGAATATAAAATGGAACGATTTAGAAGTGACGAAATCAGAGAAATGTCTGGTCAACCACTAGTGACAACTGTTATAAGAAAGAGAAGATGGAGATATGTTGGACACACCTTCAGGAGAAATGATCAACAAATATCAAAGCAGGCATTGAAGTGGGATGCAAAGGGTTCAAGAAAGAGAGGACGACCTAAGGAGACCCTGAAATGAACTATGCTGAGAGAGGCAAGAAATATCGGTCTCAGTTCCATGGATGAGATTGAGCGAGTTGCCCAGGATTAAACGTTATGGAGAAATTACTTGCAGGCCCTATGTAACGTATACCAGTACGAGAGGAATTATTATTATTATATAGTAAGCATCTAAAGACCACAGTCATGTCAAAACCGTTGCCAATGTTACTTCTTTTAGGACACGTAATGAACCTTCTGTGCCTAGAATACAGACGTCCGCTTGCCCGGCGTGTTCGTAGCGCGTTGGACGACGGGTAACAAGCTTTCAGAAAAGTCACAGGTTCTCCAGAGTTACGGTGTTCGTGGCACTGAACCGAAGGTTTGCGATGTCCATGGCACCGAGCTGAAAAGCTGAAAACTGGATCGAAAAAAAAAGAATACAGACCGATAAAAATCTGCATATACACTGTTTTCCGGCTGATCTATTTCGGTGTTGCTAACACACTCTATTTAACGCAGATAAAAATCTTGAACACTGTGGTCAAAAGTCACCATAGCGTAAGACTCACCCATCACATGTGTACTTACAAAATGTCTGCGGACAACTTTGCCTATCTTGGCAGCATCCTATCCAGAACGGCAAACATAGACTCTGAGGTCAACAACAGGACATCCCAAACCAGTGCTGCGTTCAGAAACATACGTGTCATTGTATGAGAGCGGAAAGGGATAAGCGTAGCCACAAAGCTGAAAGTTGACCAGGCCATAGTGCTAGCCACGCTGCTGTATGCAAGCGAGATATGGGCAGTGTATAGCAGACACGCAAGAAACTACACCACTTTCACACAAGCTGTCTACGCAGAATACTAAAAATAAACTGGCTTGACCAAATTCCAGATACCGAAGTCCCCTCCAAGAGCAAAGATCCCAAGCGTCAACACCCTGTTGCATAAGACCCAAGTGAGATGTGCTGGTCACGTTACTAGGATGCCTGATAGACGCATCCCAAAACAGTTGATGTTTGGCGAGCTTGAAGTGGGCAGACGTTCTGCTGATGGACAGACAAAACGCTTTAAAGACACTTTCAAAGTGTCTCTGAAATGCTTCAGTATAGACACCACATGCTTGGAATCCCTGGCGCAAGATTGCCATATGTGGCGCTGTAACAACACAAGAGGAACATGCATAGCTGAGAATCATCGCGTCGTTGAGGCAAAAAGAAAACGAGCTGCGCGAAAAGACAGAACACACAACACTACATATCTAACCTTGATCATGTATGCCCCACATGTGGTAATTGGATTGTGTTTTAGGATTGGACTCTACAGTCACTTCCGCACACACCAGACAGGTGTAGCAGCACACGCCTGAGGCTGTTGTCATCATCGCTTGCGATAGACGGCTATTAACTTGATAAGTATACTTCATGTGTGATTCACATTGAGTCAAGATATCCTTTGTTATTAAGTTTGCACTATATGGTCCTACATAAATGACATAAAAGACTGATACCGGACCAGTTCAGCTAAGATATGTGGTGTAGCTTTGATTTGAATATATTGATCTGATGACTAGGATGCTTTAAATAGTACAAGACAGCAACAGAAGGGAGATATTTATAAATGATAAGACTGCATGCTTTAAACTTGACTTTCATGCATGCTTGACTGCATGCGTTAAGGATAAACTTGTCTAAGTTATCACTTGACATTCCTCTCCGCTTTCCTGAACATAGGATCTCAACAGTTATTCTCGACTTTTCTTGGTCTCTATTTTCTTTATGGCTTCTCTGGTTAGTCCAGCATTCTTCAGTTCCTCAAGAAGACTTCGTCCCCAGGTCTGTTTTGGACATTCCGTTGTCCTTGCAGGTTCAACCTGAGAGAACTATAAACTTATGGGCCTTCGAACTCAGGTAAGAATTGTGGGAAATCAGACCACAACTACACTACGTGACTTCGAATTCCAGTATTAGTGTATATAGACGAATTCATTTTAAAATCAACACAAAATGCTAAATCGAAGTTATATTATGCAACAAGTTAAGTTTAGCAATAAGCAGCGCCGGATTAGCCTAGTAGCAGAAGTAGCAAATGCTACGGGCCCCGCGCTTCTGAGGGCTGTCACTAGTCATAAACAAGGAACAAAGGTTGGGAGGTGGGCAATAATATTATCTTTCTTTTTTTTTCTTATTCTACTATTTCTTCCAACGTTTTCAGACATGGATTTGTACACTTTTAAAGTAGTTAGTGATCAACAGGTGTCCATGTACATCTCCACAGCGCGCCGGATTGGCCTAGTAGCATAAGTGGTAAATGCTACGGGCCCTGCGCCTCTGGGGGCCCCGCGCCTATGTGACAGAGCTAAGCTGTCACTAGTCATAAACAAGGAACAAAGGTTGGGAGGTGGACAATAATATCTCCGTTTCATTTTTTCTTATTTATGTTATTTATTTTTCTGGCTCAGCATATAAATACTTATACAAATAAAGGAAAGGGACATACATCATACTTATCAAAAACAACATGTGAGGAATGTATCCATCTAATTACATTATCTTACTGGATCATATTATTTGCGAAATTAAGAAATGCAAGTACTATTCCGTATCACTGGACTCTACTCCAGACATTTCGTATGTGGACCAGCTCACTGTAATAGTGCGCTATGTGTTACCATCTGAACCAGTGGAAAGGTTTTTGAAGTTCTTGGTTATGGAAGGTCATACTGCTGAACATCTCGCCCAAAGTTTACTTGATGTTTTAAAGAAAAATGGCATTGATATCAAAGACTGTCGTGGTCAAAGCTATGACGGAAGACCCACCCAGAACTAGGGTTGTCTTTTTAACAATTCACAGAAAAAAACTACCGAACATATTCTCATACAAGTTGGCCACATGATGAAAAACAGCGTTTAGTGTATGCATTATAATTATTGATTTTAAAAATTCGTCACTGATGTTGTTCGTTTGCTTGATAAAGGCCTTGTTGGTCGAAATGTTGCTGTATGTTGTCATTGTTTGTGTAATTTGTAAAACTACAGTACTTTGTGATTACGTGCGCATAACTCGCATAACGTACACACGCTCTCAGGCTCAGATCACATACAAATCACACAGAGTGGTTAACAGGTGGTTGATATGGAGCGTTCTATGAAGAAGAAGAAGATCCTTTAAGTGTTCAGCAATTGTATGTAAGCAAATGTGTATGTAAGGAGCTGTTATACAGATAACAAAAACTCTAGACTGACATCGTTTGATTCTTCTTCTTCTTTTGTCGTCACACTGCTACCGGGTTGTTGCCCAGTGTCGTGGTTTTCTATTTTTGTCTTGCGCTGTTCTGGTGGCTTGTGTGATTGTTATCTTTGCTCTTTCACAAGATTCTGCTACGCCATCTAACCATCTTTTTCGTGGTCTTCCTCTTGCCTTCTTTCCCGATGTTCTGTTGTAGAAGACTGTATACTGTGGAGTTTGGATGCATTCTTATTAAGTAGCCAAACCACTTCATTCTTTGTTTCTCAATGTAATTCAAGCACGGTTTTGTGCCAACTTTCTTTCTTATGCTGATGTTGGTGATTCTGTCTTTACTTGTGTTGTTGGTAACTTTTCGCAGGCAACGCATTTCACATGTAGTTTTTTTGTGACTGCGCTTTGCTCAATGTCCATGTTTGACTCTGGTAACACAAAGTAGGTATAAAAATGCTGTTGATCATCTGTTGCTTAGCTGCCTGTGAAATTTGTGGGTGCCTTAACAATGGGGCTAGTTGGTAGGTTACAGCATTTACTTTTTGTACTCTAGCCTGATTACAGTATGAAATATACATTTTCTGCTACAGAATAATATTGAAGGGCAAAATACAGAGGAATGAGCAAATACTGACTCCAATTATCTCCTTCATTGTGCAGTCATGGAGACTAAAATCAAATTGCATCAAACATAATCAAATATTTTAAAACCTGTTTTGTACTGTGTTCAACCTACCTTGGACTGTGTCTTACCTACTTTGCACTCTATCTAACCTACTCTAGACTGTATCTAACCTACTCTAGACTGTATCTAACCTACTCTAGACTGTATCTAACCTGTTATAGACTATATCTAACCCATTTCTAGACTGTATCTAACCTATCTAGACTGTATCTAACCTACTCTAGACTGTATCTAACCTACTCTAGACTGTATCTAACCTTTATGACTATTATCTAACCTACTCTGACGTATCTAACCTGTTCTAGACTGTATCTAACCTACTCTAGACTGTATCTAACTTGTTCTAGACTGTATCTAGCCTACTCTAGACTGTATCTAACTTACTCTAGACTGTATCTAACCTACTCTAGACTGTTATCTAACTCTACTCTAGACTGTATCTAACCTACTCTATACTTATCTAACTACTCTAGACTGTATCTAACCTACTTGACTGTATCTAACCTACTCTAGACTGTATCTAACCTACTCTAGACTCTATCTAACCTACTCTAGACTGTGTCTAACCTGTTCTAGACTGTATCTAACCTGTTTTAGACTGTATCTAACCTACTCTAGACTTGTCTAACCTACGTCTAAAACTGTGTACTAACCCGTCTGGACTGTATCTAACTGGTTTAGACTGTATCTAAAGTCTACTCTATACTCTATCTAATCTACTCTAGACTCTATCTAACCTACTCTTGACTGTATATAACCTACTCTAGACTGTATCTAACCTACTCTAGACTCTATCTAACCTACTCTAGACTGTGTCTAATTTGTTCTAGGCTGTATCTAATCTGTTTTAGACTGTATCTAACCTACTTTAGGCTGTGTCTAACCTATTTTGCACTGTGATTAACCTACTTTAGACTATGTCTAACCTAACAGTCACATGATACAGTGGGAAACCATGATAAGAAGACTTTATAACCCAGTCTGGGAGTATATATGGTGAAATGGTTAGAATGTTTTTTTCATTCTGAAAGTTGTCGGTTCAAATCCAGACCGAGTCACATGTGCATCTTTTTTTCATGAGATTCTTACGATTGCTGCTCAAGCTACGGAGTTCGTGCTTTGTCTCTCAGTAAATGACGAGCCATTTCTACCGGATATGGACGAAGTCATATGGGAAAAGCTGGTGCAATGAAGAAAATCCTGCGCCTTTAGATCTGGATTGTATTCAGTACACCATGAACCCATCATCTCCGCGATCCTCCTCTTTGTCGGGTTGTCTCCTTGCATAATGATCTTCTCTAACCCATCGTATCTTTGTATATATTCAAAATACTTCAATTTTCTCATTCCTTTTTGTAGCATCAGCCAGTTTTTATAAATAGTGAGTACTTTCTAGATAGATCTATTTGTTTCCTTCTCTATCCAGCTGGAGCGTCGATAGTGAAGTGGGCAACACGCTTCGCTAGCCACCCCATGCTGTGCTAATTCCAGGTTTCGAGGCCAAATTGCATATAAATTTTTGGTGGTGCACACAGTATACAATTGTCGGTGGTGCACACAGTATACAATTGTCGGTGGTGCACACAGTATACAATTGTCGGTGGTGCACACAGTATACAATTGTCGGTGGTGCACACAGTATACAATTGTCGGTGGTGCACACAGTATACAATTGTCGGTGGTGCACACAGTATACAATTGTCGGTGGTGCACACAGTATACAATTGTCGTTGGTGCACACAGTATACAATTGTCGGTGGTGCACACAGTATATAATTTGAGTACAGGTTGACTGATTCTTTACTTGGGGATCAACATTACAAGTACTTCGAAAGTCTATGTAAGGTTCGCCTGAATGACGAGGGGCACTAATGATAAGGAAAGCTATCCTTCACGCAAAAATCAGTCAAAGTCGATATATTAGGTAGGCTACGTATGAATTCATAAAGGGGCAAAAGAATAAAAATCCAGTTCAGTTCAATTGCCGTTGAATATCGGGCGTCACGAGTTGTCTTCCACGATGTATGTACTGATTGAATCTGGAAGTATGCGTGTGGAATGGGTGGACATCATTTGGAGATCACATCTCAAGAAAATGACTTGGCTGTACACACCTGGACATGCTGGAGTGCGGGGTAACGATCGTGCTGACTCTCTTGCAAACAGTGCCCCGACTCAAGTGGGCAGAAGCATGGACAGAGCCGATATCATCAATGCGGTACGCTCTCAATTGTGTGACATGGGCGGGTCTCAGACACTGGAACGAGTTCGAGAATTAGGCGTTAAGTTTGGACATGCCAGACAGTGTCGTCTTCGTGGTAGAGAGAAGATATATTAATCAACTTCTCATGGGTACTGTGAGCAAATGGACTTTGGGATGGCTGCTGCAACGGAGGACAGAGCACGAATGGGAATTCCCAATGTGCCTGACGTCGATCGCATAACATAACATAACATAACATAACGACGTATGTGGGAGTCTTTCTATTGAACCATTGTGTGCTGGAATTGCAAAGAAGAACTGTGCTATCTTCACAATTTCAGAGTACATTTTACTACTCCTACAGTTTTCAATATAATCACACCACTCTTTTGCGATGGCACTTGATTTTTGTAGATAGATACACATTTCTCCAGATTGCAGTACTAATCACAGTACTTTGAATAATCTATGTGCACATCTTTGTCAGTCAAAAATCTTTTAATTTTTTCTTGGCTTGTTTGTTTGTTTGTTTGTTTAGTAGGGGATTAAAGCCTCTTTAAGCCGAGGCACGCCCCTTTCAACCTAAGGCGAACCTTTTATTGGTTATATCAGAGCGTGTAGGCCAACAAACATGAAAAATAAGAATTAACTCCTTTCGGAGAATCCAAGTAGTTTTATGTACATAAGTACTCTTCTTGGCTTGTAAAATTGCGGACAAATTTACGAATTGTTTGCGGACGCTCAGATTTATTCTTGAAATGATGACGTGTCCATAAAAATAAAGACGTATAACAACCGTAAACCATACCGATGTTGCAGATATCTCAAGTAAACACTCTGGACATCTACAATACATGTCAACAGCCAATAACATAAGTGTGATACTTCAATCAACTCTCATCCTGTCACCAGGATATTTCAATCAACACGGTAGCACCATGTGTGTGCTCGTGTGACAGACCAAATTAAATTTCACACCTTTAACACATCAAAACCTGATGGTCATCCAAAATTCAACATTCAACAAGTGAGAACATCTCAAACAACTAATTCGATTTTTAATAAACGTTCAATATGGTGCACAATCTGGACATACTATCAATAAAGCAATGTTGAACTTTACTCAGGAAAAAACTGGTGACGTGGCTGATAACTGAGACAGAAGGCTGCCTTTATTAGAGAATCCGAAATCCCAATCTAGCGAGAACGCAGAAGAAAACTTTTGAAAAAGATATGTTCACGTTTTCTCAAAATGTCTAGTACACATTATTGTCGATTAACTTAAATTAGAGCTCGGCTTCCATGCGAGAGACCCGGTTTCAATCAACCATAAGGTCGAGGAGTTTTTCGAGGAGAAGATGTTGGATGGTCTGACATTCTGGTTCAACAAGAGATCATGGAAGACATAGGGAGATTTTGGATGGTCTGAAATTCTGGTTCGACAAGAGATCATCGTCAGAACTGATAAACTGCACCAAATAGAGAGAGCAAGAGAGAGCGAGTTGTGGAGAGACACGAAGACCCACACCAGTAGATATGACACTTGAACGACAGCCAAGTTCCACACCTGAAGAACAAAATAAAAATGAACTTTCATACCTCCAAACAAAAATATAGCCATAACATGTGACTAGTTGATTAAATACACTACTTAATACTTAAGTATAGGGAAGCTCACAACATGTTACATTTCTAACAAAAATATATTCCTTTGAAGTCTTACCCTAACCAATACTAGCATATGGCAGTATACATGGACGTGCTATAATACAGAGAAGCGGCCGCATAAGCAGCAAAATCAAAATTACAATTAAATCTTAAAAAACATTTAAGGGGCGACATTTTGAAGACTTGCATCATACTAAGAAAATATACCACACGGCCCTGTCTACATTTCGAAGACTTGCATCATACTAAGAAAATATACCACACGGCCCTGGCAGTATACCATTTCTTTCACCAAATTCCACAGCTTTTCAGTTTGTTTTTCTTTCTCAGTGAACACAAAACAAACTTGTAACAGAGAGCCTTCAGACTCCCTATTCACACTCTCCTACTATGCTCAGCGGACACACAAAACAAACTTGTAACAGAGAGCCTTCAGACTCCCTATTCCCACTCTCCTACTATGCTCAGTGGACACACAAAACAAACTTGTAACAGAGAGCCTTCAGATTCCCTAGTCACACTCTCCTACTATGCTCAGTGGACACAAAACAAACTTGTAACAGAGAGCCTTCAGACTCCCTAGTCACACTCTCCTACTATGCTCAGTGGACACACAAAACAAACTTGTAACAGGGAGCCTTCTGACTCCCTATTCCCACTCTCCTACTATGCTCAGTGGACACACAAAACAAACTTGTAACAGAGAACCTTCAGACTTTCTATTCACACTCTCCTACTATGCTCAGTGTACACACAAAACAAACTTATAACAGAGAGCCTTCAGACTCCCTATTCCCACTCTCCTACTATGCTCAGTGGACACACAAAACAAACTTGTAACAGAGAGCCTTCAGATTCCCTAGTCACACTCTCCTACTATGCTCAGTGGACACAAAACAAACTTGTAACAGAGAGCCTTCAGATTCCCTAGTCACACTCTCCTACTATGCTCAGTGGACACAAAACAAACTTGTAACAGAGAGCCTTCAGACTCCCTAGTCACACTCTCCTACTATGCTCAGTGGACACACAAAACAAACTTGTAACAGAGAACCTTCAGACTTTCTATTCACACTCTCCTACTATGCTCAGTGTACACACAAAACAAACTTGTAACAGAGAGCCTTCAGACTCCCTATTCATTAGAGCCGTGTTTCCCATATAAAGACAGTCTACATTTCTGACAAGAATGCCCTACCACAGATAGCAACACAGAAAAATTATAATGAGTACAAAGCAAGAGGAAGACCACGCAAAAGATGGAGCGACGTCATCAAGAACAGCCTTACGAAAATGAATATCAGCTTACAAAGTGCCTTAGAACTAGCACACACAGATCACTACGCCCCCAAACCCCACTTTCATTATTTCTATAAAGAAGTAAATGGTGGAAGAGAAGAAGAAATAGTCGACGAGTTTACTTGTCTTTAATGATTACTAACTGCAGCGGAGAACATTCTTTCTCGACATTAAAGCGTATAACAAGTGAGTTAAGGAACATGATGGGACAAGATCGTCTAAATAACCTCACCTTAATGAACATTGAATGTAATTTACTTAGAGAAATTGATTTGTCTAGTGTTATCTCTAAATTTGCTTACATTAAATCGAGAAAAGTTTGTTTGTAAAAGTTGTGTTTTATTTTATTATCATACAAAACGTAGGGCCTCTTGGTAACATTTGTTACAGGCCCCTCGCTGGCTTAATCCGGCACTGATAGCATGTCAACTGATTTATTTTTCTTTCAGTAACGGACAGGACGGCAGGACACTCGTATGATGTAAAAGGTCAGTTGTAATATTTATCAATTCTCTCCCACTTTCATACCACTTTTATAAATATTGTCTAATGTCTTTCCCCAGGCGGATGATTAAATTAGTTGTCCATTCCTAAACATTCTAGGAAATAAGACCCCAATTGTCACGTGACCTCGCATTCCAGTATTGTTGTTTATAGACGAATTCATTTTCAAATCAACACAACATGCTAAATCAAAGTTATATTATGTAACAAGTTCAGTTTAACAATAAAAAATATCAGTATTATTAATATTTTTCATCAATAAATAACCGTAGACTCATAGAATTGAGTTAAATTGCAACAAAAAAATCTTGCAGTGTTCTATTAAACAATAATATCCAGCCCCCTCCCCCACCAACTCAAACTAGATCAGTGTTCCCCGGTCAGTTATGCGGCCCAATATTAGAATTCGCTGAGGACCAGCCATGTGAGTTCAGCTTTTTAATTTTATACATGATGATCTCAAATGCAATAGATCCAAATCACCAGCAAGGCTCTACGGTAAAACTTACTGATATTGATAACTTGTAGCTCTACGATAAAATGTACTGTTGTTGATAACTTGTAGTTCTACGGTAAAATTTACTGATATTGATAACTTGTAGTTCTACGGTAAAATTTACTGATATTGATAACTTGTAGTTCTACGGTAAAATTTACTGATATTGATAACTTGTAGCTCTACGATAAAATGTACTGTTGTTGATAACTTGTAGAATTTTTGCTAAGTCGGCATTACTTATTGTTGCCAGCGCAACGTCTTTCCTACTCTGATATCTCTCCCTCTCTCTCTCGCGCGATCACCGCCCAGACCAATGTACCAGATCTCCCATAAATTCTATTCATGTGGAAATCTGATTCATGTAACCTTAGCATTGGTGTGTTTTACGTCACATCTTCAGCACCATTTGGAGCTCTGGTGTTTATCCTTCGGCGATGTGTCCGGTTTCAGCCAGCGTTTACTCGGTTCGCTCTCCGTTCTGTAGCCATGTAGTGTTTTTTACTGTGTGGGGTAGCTAGCCCCACGCCTTACCTCCTTAGTCGCCTCTTACGACATGAGTGGCAGGTAACAGTGGTTCTATTCTTTACACCCCAATTTGGGCCTCGGTAGCCACTCGGGCGCAACTCTGATATAAACTAAGACAGTTGTTAAACTGTTGTAATGGAGCTTAGCTCAAGCGGTAGTGAGCTCGATCACGAACCCAAGCGTACCTGGTTCAAGCCCCACGGGGCAAATTTGAAGCAAATTCGTTTTCGTGGATTTTACAATAGGTAAAAAAGTCAAATCACGCTGCGGACAGTTTGGTTGCAAATTGTTTGCGTGGATTTTAACAAAGGACGATGGCACCACCCGTTCAGAAAGCAATGACAAACTACTGAACGTAATAATGCCTAGAAAATCACAAACAGCGTTAAAAGCTGGGGTTGATTCGCAAAGTTCTGTAAAGGATATGCAATTAACTTTTTCTTTAAAAAGATCTCACCGTTCAGAAAACAATGACAAACTACTGAACGTATAATAAGTGGTGCCTAGAAAAATCAACGATTCGTTTACTGTGAATGATGGCTACGTCCTTTAGAATATGCCACGATTTTCATTGATTGGTAAAACACGTAAAAATAAAGTAATGTAATTTTACAAAAATGCAAAAACAATATTCAGCGACGTTTTGACCAAAAGGCCTTTCAGGTAAAGGATACAACAGAAGTGAAGAAGGTCCGCCTGCCCAGCGCGTTCGTAGCGCGTTGGACGACGGGTGACAAACCCCCTGTGAGTGCAGTTCAATTCTGCGGGCTGGCATAAAAGGCTCTCCAGATTAGTGGTGTTCGTGGCACCGAACCGAAGGGTTACAATGTCCATGGCACCGAGCCGAAGAGCTTAAAGTTCAAGTGCTTCTGGATAGAAAAAAAAAAAACAGATGTGAAGAAATTCCGAATTCTTATACAGCAGACATAACATAAACAAGCAAACAATAAATCTGTAACGGCTCTAACATGAAAATATATGACTAAAAACGAAATAAATGTTAAAAAAACCCTAGACATGGGAAAAAGAAGAAAAACCAATAATAATCAAATTATATACCTACAGGACCGTGAGGTATGTTTTCTCAAAATGATTCAAGTCATCGAAATGCCGTGCCTTCAATTGTAATTTTGATTTTGCTGCTTATGCCGGCCCCCTTACGGTGCTGCCGCTTCTCTGTATCATAGCACGGCACGGCCCCTGTATAAATAATATTCATGTGAAATTATTATTCATGCAGCCATAGCATGGGTGTGTTTCGTCACATCTTTAGCGCCATTTGGAGCGCTGGTGCTTATTCGTCGGCAAAGTGTCCGGTTTTAGTCAGCGTTCTACTGGGTTTGCTCTCCGTCAGCCGTGGGCCAAAAGTGTTCACAATTGAAGGGACAAGTTACGTTTGGTTTTTTGAAGGTAATTTCAATAGCCTCATTCCTTTCAGAGGTGTGCACATTGTAGGATCTTTACAAAGAGTATAAGGGTAAATTATGTGACACTGTAAAGCATTACAATGAAGATGTATCAATATTTTTGTAGAGAAGCTAAGAGTGGGAACATTTCTAACCCTGAGCAGACGGCAATGTTCGTTTTGGGAGTAAATCGACGTACATTCAATCGATGGATCCAAGACTTTTCAAGTACATGTGCAATGCAACCAAGAACGCAAGGTAGAAAGAAAGTCGTAGATAGTTTTGATGGAGAGCTTATTCGAAGAAAATTGTGTAGAATGTTTGAGTTGACGAGTTGAAAGAAACAGTGGCATTAAGGAAATTAAATATGGGAGCCTAGAAAGAACAACGACATCGATGTGTCAAAATCTACATTATGGAGAGCTAATAGGAGGAGGCAAGGAGGGGAGGCTTCACATTTAGAAAATAAGCGGGTGGAAGAAACATTATCTGTGAGAAACCGCATCTACTTGTGATGAGAAGCAAATATTTGCGTGCAGTTAGAGAAATGCGTCTACAAAACCATGCCATTGTGTATTTAGACGTGACATGGATTAATGCTCACCACACTAATGAAAATGAATGGCAGTCATCAGATGGAACTATTAAAAATTAGTACCAATTGTCAAAGGACAGCTTTTTATAATTGCACATGCAGGCAGTAGACAAAATGGGCTGTTGAACAATGTTCAATTCTTATTTGTTTCAAAATCGACCGATAATCGGACTGCACACAGAAATGAACAATCACATATTTAGATAGTGGATTGAGAAAATTATACTTTCGACATTAGACAGGCCTTCTTGTCTGATAATGGACAATGCACCATACCACAATGTAGTGGCACAAGAAGACAACTTTTCGACGTTGTCTATTAAAAAAAGATGCAATAAAGATGTTTGCATGAGATTGTCATCAATGTACACATCTGGTCATTTTTAAGACCACCACAATCATCCTGACCTCTTACCATGACAACTGTATCGAAATGAAGGTACAAGTTGAAGTAAAATAATTTCTTTTTGTATGATTTCTCTTCTCGCGAAAAATGTGGATACACCTATGACTTATCAAAAGTGTTAACTTTGTTATATTGCTGTAAATTCTATTTTGTGCTACTAAAATAATTATTAGGTAGTTAAAGATCAAAGAAAATCGCCGCTTCAGTAAAACGGCACTGCTTACATACATTTAAATTATATATTCATAATGTCATTGAAAATCGAACACCACATGCAAAATTACATTGTATTTCATGCAAGGGATATTAAGATACTATAAGAAGTTTGTGGGCACGATATTTGAAACGCATTATAGCTAACCTAGATCAAGTGACGTCAGTCGACCGGTCAAAGTTCACTGATAGCGGACGTACAGGGGAACCGTACTCAAAGGTCACCATTGCTGTGGTATTTATTGCTGTAGACAAGATGTATTAATGCAAGGGATAATTCCATAAAGCTAATCTTACTTTATGATGGTGTGTTATTTAGTACTATTATTTTCTATAAATTTATACTATTTTTATATAAAATTGGGGATTCAATCGATAATTAAACGGACTATTTGAGCTAGAGTTCTCGTTTATCTGGGAAGTAGTTTGGCCGCGTAAGAATGAATATATCTTCCGGCTGAATGACAATTACATTGTTTTGGCAATTATCATTGCAATTGTGATCAAAGGTCAGAGGTCGCAATGTTACATCTGATGTAGGAACTTGTAAACTAGCCCCAGAATTAGTGCACGGGACAGTGCTCAAAGTATTAGAGACAAAAAGATGAGCTTCAGTATATATGTTTTTTAATGAGATATTATATAAATAACAGGATTGTTATATTATTCTGATATAATATTTATATTTTAGTGTTATATATCCAACTTTCAAAGCTAATCAGTGTCAAGTTAAAAGTAATAATTACGAAAAATAATTTCTAAAATAATAAGTACGCGTTAATTCTTTTTGGTTTAGTAGGACCGGTTCTTTCTGGCCCCTAATGACCAGGGGCGTATACTAATTAGGGGTAGAAGATTATGAATTTCAAATTTCAGACTGTATATGATATTTTAGCGTTATATATCATCTTTCAAAGCTAATCAGTATCTCGTTGAAAGTAATAATTATGAACAAATATCTAAAATAATAAGTACAGGTTACTCCATATTTTTGGTGGGGCCTGGCCCCACTGGCCCTTAATGACGAGCCGCCCCTGCATATCACTAATACTTCTTCTTCTACTACTATCATCCCTAATACCCTCGCTGGTGCTACGGACATTGTGCACTGCCGCTGAGATCTTTCTGCGTGAGAAAGAGTTCGGTGCACACATGGTTACTCACCGAAGTGCAATGATGATGGTCTAAGCATTCAATCAATGAATCAGCCCCTAATTTTACATTCACCACTACTCATAGTTGTAACCCTCTTGGTGATGATCAATTCTAGGATAATACGCCCCTGAATTAATGTTTGGTTGATTGATTTCTCTTCTCTTCTTCTTCTTTGCGTTCGTTCTTTACGACCAATTTTAATCACTCTGTGATAAGTTTGATCTTTGCCAAGAACGTGTATACGTTGCACATTGGTTTGGTAGGCCCCTAAACGATATAGATTGATTTATGAATAGGACCATCATCACTGCAATTCGGTAAACAACCAATCAAGTGTGCTCACCCAGAGCCAACTATAAACTTATAGGCCTGCGGATTCAGGTAAGAATTGTGGAAAATATAAAACCACAACTACACCACGTGACCTCGCATTCCAGTATTGTTGTATATAGACGAATTTATTTTAAAATCAACACAAAATACTAAATCAAAGTTATATAATGCAACAAGTTAAGTTTAACAATAAAGAATATCAATATTATGAATATTTTCATCAATAAATAACCATAGACTCACAGAATTGAGTAAAATTGCAAAAAAGCTTGCAGTGTTCTTTCAAACAAATATATATTTTCCAGCCCCCTACTACGTCAGGGATTTTCCATCAGTTATCAGGCCCAGTTAGAGTTGGATGTGGCTCACCTCTCTTTCTTACATAGAAAGCTCTCAAGTGAAGTACTCTAACTCTGTAGTACCAGCAAGGGTTCCTGGTGTCATTTGTTTGTTTGTTTATGTTGAAGTTTAAGGCCTCTTTATCATTTATGTCGAGAAACAGCCCTTTCAACATAAGGCGCACCTTGTTTTGGTTATATCAAAGCGTGTGGGCCAACAAGCCTAAAAAATAAGGATTAACTCCTTTCAGAGAATCCAAGATATCATCTTATAGATATCGTCCCCAAGGGAAGCAAAGAATAGTACCACTGCGGCCTACAATGCATGTCGTAGAGGCGACTGATGTAGGACCAAGGGATGCTACTCTAGCAAATAAAAAGCAGCGCAGAAATCGGGTGTGCTGATCCACTTATAGGAGCATATATGGCACAACGTACAATCGCTCGTAGGCTCAGATCACATACAAATCACACAGAGTGGTTAACAAGTGGTCGATGTGGAGTGTTCGAAGAAAAACTTATAGATATAATAACCAAGATATTACCTAGTGTAATTTTAAGGCTAGTGAAATATTGAATGAATTCTTTTAAAGATTGGCATTAATAATTTGTGTAAGTTCAACGGATTTCCAAACAAATATATTTTATTTTTATTTGCAAATGTTTTAAAGTAAACACTGGACCTTAGTTTTATCATCTGACTTCTTTAGAAATACGTCCACAACATCATCTATCTATTTGTATCATCATCAAGGTGCGTATCCTTTATATGACGTTGCTCTCTTTGCAGCACATCTGAAATTCACTCTGTCTCTATCCAGTTCACCCACTTCGTCGATGGTCATATTCATGGTTTCTTTAATATCTTGTAGCCATCTTCTTCTTGGTCTGCCTCTGCATCCTGGGACCCTGCCCTCTAATATTGTTCACTCCAGGCCATCGTGACGCTTGATGGGACCAAAGTATCTAATTTTTCTGTATAATATATTGTTTATCAGCCAATTGTCTTTAATATTCAGTTTTTTCAGAACATCAGATTTATAGATGGGGCAAAATGAGAAATTTTACAAACAGAATATAACGATTTCCATTATCAAATTTACTGAGTTATACTGTAGCAGTGGCCAAACACTGGAGAAAGTTAAACATTTGACATATTTGGGTAGTAAAGTGTCAAACAACGGAGACACGATGAAAGAAATAAACTCTCGTATTGCTATAGCAGCTAGTGCCTTCACTAAATTAACGAATATCTGGCAATCTCAAGACCTTAGTATATGCACAAAAGTTAAATTATTTAGGTCATGTGTGATTACTGTACTGACATACGGTTGTGAAAGTTGGAAATCAACAAAGAAAATTGATAAGAAACTGGACTGCTTTGATAATAAATGTCTTCGAAAATTATTAAAAGCAAAATGGAATGATTTCGTTTCGAACAACACAGTGAGAGATAGAACACACCAACAACCCGTATCAAATATTATAAGGAAACGAAGGTGGAAATATTTAGGTCATGTTCTTAGATCAGACGAAAAGAGACTAAATCGACAAGTCCTTATGTGGTCACCAGTTGGAGAAAAAACGTAGAAGACCAAAGACCACTCTTCGAAGAACCATCCAACAAGAAAGTAAACTATTGGGATGTAAAACCATACAAGGTCTCCAACTGCTAGCAACGAACCGCATCACATGGAGATCTAAAACCTCTGCCCTATGTGCCGTCTTTGGCATGAAAGGAACAAACAAACTAACTAACTAACTAACTGTAGCATTGAGACATATCTTATTCGTTATATGGGAAACTATTGAAGCTGACTCCCACTATCTGATCTATGTAGGCTATGCACGGAAACCAACACATTTGAGATGGTCAAACCAGATGCGACGACATATTTATTCCATTTTTATGTTTTAGTTCATTTAGTTCAATTCATACTTGTCAAAGGTAAAAATAGACCTCAACGTTCAGAAAGCAATGGCAAACTACTGAACGTATAAGTGGTGCCTAAAATCAACGACTCGTTTACTGTGGTTGATGGCTACGTTCTGTAAAGGATATGCACGATTTTCATTCTATATATTACTGTTGCCCTCCATTGCCTCTCTGGGACTCTGTTTACTGGGACTGTTGTTGTATCTGTCTCTCAGTCGATGCTTCACAAGATCCAAAAGGGCAGGTTTCGGTATGAGTGGATGTCGTCTATAGAATGTTCAAACCTCCAGAGGTTTACGTGGATCTGCTGTCCTGGACATGCAATTGTTTGCGGCAATTAGAGAGCTGGCAAGCTTGCATCAACAGCATCAATTGTTGAGGACTTAAAGATGGATAAGGGGGATATTTCTTCGGTCTCTTCGCGACTGCCTATATGATGAAAACGCTAAAATAGATGTTGAATTGATCCACCTATTTAAGGAGTTTGGTGTTACCCTTTCTCCGGGTAGAACTGGATGTCTAAGGGGCAGAGTGAGTAGTATGTTTAAACAGAGAGTCAGAGGAACCATTAACTTTTCATACTTTTCTGCATGAGAGTTAAGCATACTTTTCTGCATGAGAGTTAAGCATATTTTTCTGCATGACAGTTAAGCATACTTTTCAAAATCTTTTTGGGGAGATTGAGCACCTATGGGTCTGACCAGAGTGCAATGACGTCCGTTTAGTAACCAATAACGAATATGTTTTCTTGATAAAGACCCAGTGGCGGCTCGTCATTAAGGGCCAGAGGGACCGAACCCCACCAAAAATAATGTGTAACGCGTATAAATTAAATTATAACTAATCCAATACTATGATTTTCCACACAAAAATATGTCTTGCTCCACCAACAAAACTTAGCACGAGCCGCCACTGTAAAGACCTATAGAGAGCCGCCACTGTAAAGACCTATAGAGAGCCGCCACTGTAAAGACCTATAGAGAGCCGCCACTGTAAAGACCTATAGAGAGCCGCCACTGTAAAGACCTATAGAGAGCCGCCACTGTAAAGACCTATAGAGAGCCGCCACTGTAAAGACCTATAGAGAGCCGCCACTGTAAAGACCTATAGAGAGCCGCCACTGTAAAGACCTATAGAGAGCCGCCACTGTAAAGACCTATAGTCAAAACGTAGATCATTATCATTTTTCTTATTTATTCACTTAGTTTTCGTAACTTATGTAATACTGTATGTATCTGTCTTCGCTCATACCAGCCATACTATCTATGTATAGAAGACAACTGTTACAGATATTAAGATAAAATATTACATAATGCCTCAGCGGAGCAACTGTTACAGATATTAAGATAAAATATTACATAATGCCTCAGCTCAGCGGAGCAACTGTTACAGATATTAAGATAAAATATTACATAATGCCTGGGGAAGCAACTGTTACAGATATTAAGATAAAATATTACATAATGCCTCAGCGGAGCAACTGTTACAGATATTAAGATAAAATATTACATAATGCCTCAGCGGAGCAACTGTTACAGATATTAAGATAAAATATTACATAATGCCTCGGGGAAGCAACTGTTACAGATATTAAGATAAAATATTACATAATGCCTCAGCGGAGCAACTGTTACAGATATTAAGATAAAATATTACATAATGCCTCGGGGAGCAACTGTTACAGATATTAAGATAAAATATTACATAATGCCTCAGCGGAGCAACTGTTACATATCCGAGAATAAGATATCCCGTTTTGGCGCGGGGAGCATCCTGGGTTTGTACCTAGCATGACTGGTCGATCACGAAAGCGGCCAGGAAGTCATTGGCGTGAGAATGATGCTGTAAAATGTAGGTTAGTCATGGAGACACCCTGTTAAAATGGCCACGGATTGATAACGAAGAAAATATTTTCTTATCGTCATTCGAGACATTATATTACATTGCTTTGTAGTTCAGTGCTAGGGAAAATATTTTCTTATTGTCATTCGAGACATTATATTACATTGCTTTGTAGTTCAGTGTCAAGGGAAAATATTTTCTTATCGTCATTCGAGACATTATATTACATTGCTTTGTAGTTCAGTGTCCAGGGAAAATATTTTCTTATGGTCATTCGAGACAGTATATTACATTGCTTTGTAGTTCAGTGTCCAGGGAAAATATTTTCTTATGGTCTTTCGAGACAGTATATTACATTGCTTTGTAGTTCAGTGTCAAGGGAAAATATTTTCTTATGGTCATTCGAGACAGTATATTACATTGCTTTGTAGTTCAGTGTCCAGGGAAAAGAAGAAAAAGAAGAAAACTAGAATTAACAACAACTTAAGATTTTACCTGTCAGTATCACATTTCAGTATGACAAATATTCTTCCGATATCTGAATCATGTTGACCACATCACTCTTGGTGTGCTTTTGGTAAAAGAGAAGGTACCGGTCTAACTTTCTTTTGCTTAATATACCACTTAATCTTCTCTACCCACATTCTACCTCAGGAAAATTATGGGGGTTGGATGAAAGGATGTAATGATATTTTGTGTGTCTGGTCTTTTAATGCACTTTGTAAGTCAGTATTAATTTCCTGGAAAGTTTTTTTTCTGCTTCGATGTTTTTCTCCTGTTCTGTTTTGATTACATTTTTTCAATGTGACCATTTGTGGTAGACGATATTATTTTCTGGTGGCCAAAGTATTTAATCTTCTGTTAATTTAACACATTATATGGTAACTGGTTTATTTGTCTTCCAGTAACGGACAAGGACATTGATGTTCCACTTTTTGTAAAAGGTAGGTAATCCTTCTTATGAATTCTCTCCCCTTACTTTGTTAATTGAATCTACTTAAATGTAGCCATAATGAATACAATATGAGAATAAACATGGCCAAAACCGAAGTAATGACATTCGCTAGAGAGGAAAACGCTACCAATATCTCCATCGACAATCGACCATAAAAACAAGTCAAAGACTTTATATATCTAAGAAGTTTTTTTTCAGCAAACGGAATAATAACTAATGAATACCAACATAGATGCAATAAGCAAATCAAATGTTAGGACAAACGGCGCCAATTTTAAAATGTAAACATGTCACCATGAACACAAAAAGAGCAATGTTCAACACAATCTTTCTCCCACATTATGCTATCAGTGCCAAACCTGGACACTGATATAATATGATAGAAGACAACTAGTCACAACAGAGATGACGTGTCTACGCAGAATGTTGGGGTAACAAGAAGAGACCGATTGAGAAATGAAGACATCAGGAAAAAGTGTGTACTAAACTGTATCAAGAAACAACAAATTAAATGGTTCTGCCACATAAGCAGATTACCAACAGACAGTGCACCTCAAAGAACGATATTGCTATGATACAATGGATACAAAGCAAAAGGCCGGTCACGCAAAAGATGGACCTCAGAGATAACAGAGGCGACGAAAGACACTATTTATGAAGCGCACACAAAGGCCCGTTCTAGAAATCTCTTCTTATCCTGACACTGCGATGCAAAACAGGATTGGAGAAAGAAAAAAAAAGAAAGAAAGAATGTAGCACTAGAATTATTTGTCAAAGAAAGAATCAAGTGCGCAACTTACCCACTCCCTGAACAGGAAAGTAGGGAGGAAAAATAACAAAACTGGACTCTTTTAGACTGTTATTGAAATGAGTACACTTTAAACCCTTTAACGAGGATCTGGTAAAGTGAATGATATACCCTGCTTGATTCCAAACATATTAATCTTGTCTTTCCTTCTTTGTATGAAACAGCAAGATAGAGAGGGGGTTTATGCAAAATGGATAAGGCACATTCCCTTTATCAGCTGCCCAGGCTAAGGCACAAATGGAGAGAAACACTGCATCCTTGCTTTCAGCTCAGACACAACATGGAAATCAACAGTCATGATAGACTTGTATCACTACTGCAACTACTACTACTACTACTGGTGTCCTGGAGAAGGAAATAATTAATCGAAAGGTGACAGAACAGCAAAAATGGACATGCTTGTGGAAAGCTGTATTTGACAAATTGGACATAAAGAGGATATAAATAAATAGATCAATCATGTGAGGTTGGTCAAAGAAATGTAAAGGGATTTTGTTTTATACGAGTAGGCCAATATATTACAGATAAGGGAAGACTGCAAAAAAACTATGTAGCAATGGCGATATATGGGAAGACTGCAATAAAACTATGTAGCAATATAAGGGAAGACTGCAATAAAACTATGTAGCAATGGCGAAATACATAAGAACAAAGTACTGCAGTTTTATAAAGCTGCACATCTTTGTATCCTTTGCTTGGTAAAGACCTTTTGGTCGAAACGTTGCTGTGTATTATTATTGTTTTTGTATTTTGTAAAACTACAGTACTCTGTTTTTATGTATTTCGCAATATATTACATACTATTGAAACTGGTTTTTTTCACTTCCAGCCAGAGCCATTGACAATGATTATGATAACGAACATGATGAAGATGATTGTAAGTAGTCCTCCTAATCAATTATCTCCCCCTGTCTACGTATTTTTAAATTAACTCTTCTTAATTAAATGCTGCACTATATTTAGCAAAATTGTATTACAGTTGTATCATTACATTTGTTCTTATTCTTGTTCTTCTACTACAACTACTATTACTACTACTACTACAACTACTACTATAAATACTACTACTACTATTACTACTACTGGAAAATTTAAATTATTGAGATAATTTTAGTCGTTTAGTTAGTCGATACGAAGATGCTCAAACGAAAATAGATAAACTTTCAAGAACAGCTCAAACAACCCTTTTGTTCTGTAATTATTTTGACCTCTATGCAGATCACCTGCAACAAGTCCTTGTCAATCCCAATCAGAATGCGAGTTATTCAGTGCTACATAGAACCAATACTGATATACGGATGTGAGTCATGGACAATGAACACACAGATCGAAAAATCTCTGAGGGCCACAGAAATGTGGTTTTATAGAAGAATGATGAGAATCCCATGGACTGCTAAAATGGCTAATGTTGAGGTGCTGAATGAGATCAAGACACAGAGAAAGCTTATCATCAATATAAGAAAGAGGCAGTCATCATTTTTCGGGCATGTGATGAGGAGGGAGGTTTAGAACACATCGTGACAACCGGTAAAATCGAGGGTAGTCGAGACAGGAGAAGACAGAGAAAGAAAATTGGGGATAGCCTGACTTCATGGCACGGTAGAGCGTCAACATCTGAGTTGATAGCAAACACTAACGACAGAGATTTGTGGAGATCCATGATCGCCTACGCCAGCCGGCATGGCACCTGATGATGATGATGCAGATCACCATAAAAGAGTCGTTTGGTGAGCTGCATAGCGGTAAACATTCACAGGGTGGTCAGAAAAACGATTCAAAGACACACTCAAGAACTCGATGAAATCCTTTGGCATAGATATCGACAACTGGGTGAATGTTGCTCAAGACAGATCAGCCTGGCGCACACTTCTTCGACACGGTTCTTCGGCCTGCGAGGCAGGTAGAACAGCACAACGGATGCAACAAAAAACGTTAAAATAGAAAGGCAGTAAAACTGCCCATAAGTGCAAGTATACCATGCTAACGCTGTACAAGAACATTCCAAGCCCCGCATCGGGCTCACTAGTCATCTATACACACACAGAAAAACATAATGCAACTACATTTCCTTGGATGAAAATTGTGTGGTCATCATCACCCGTGATGGACGAGCATCATCATCGTATCATTTTGATTTCTTGACGAATTTATTTTGCAATTCAAATTCAACATCAATTAGTTTAAACCTTTATAACTCTAGTACTGTTTCTCTAAAGTATGAAATATTATATATTAAATTGTTGCTAATTGGATGTGGAATACAGTAATATAATAATATTTTACATCAGGTGATATACGTTTGGGAAAATTAGATTATTGTAGCATGACTATTTTGAAAAAACTAAAATCATAAAAATATTTATACTCTTGGGTTTGTATTGCATCTTAATATTTATAGATCTTTCCAGAAGTAGCAGGCAAATGAAGATGATCTATGTGTGAACATATTCTATAAGTTTCATCTAACTAGGTGCAGTAGGTTTTATAATATTCACTTTTTAGTGCATACATGTCAACAAATGGAATGTGCAACGCGCATTCTTAAGATGCAATTATTACATTAGACTTATAATGACAACTATAACAATAATTACTGCATTCCATAGACAATCAAATGTCGTTATTACCATCAAGTAAATATTCTTTATTACTATCACAAGTTATAATTTGATCAAACAGTACTCAAGATTACACTTTATAAACTCATTTTACTCTTTATGACAAGGTTGGCAAATGTCGGAAACATTATCGTAAAAAAAATGACTCGACTTCAATATAATAAAACACTCTTTCCCGCTTTCAAATCTTTGTTAAAGGGAGTTAGAAATATACCTACATATAAGTACTTTCCGTTTCTGACGATTTTTTAAACTTCAGTAAAGTGGTTGTGAAGTTACATTTGTTTTTGTCAAGCGACATCCAAAAGCTGATTTATCGGTTTTGCAACATCATGAACATTACTCTGTACCGATATATCGGCTCAGCAGTCCGGTTGAATTGTTATTGCAAAAACGAAAGAAATTAGAAATAATCAAAAATCATAAACCTCAATTATGTTACAAAATTACATCATAGAGAGAGAGAAAGATTTTGTATACATGGTAAGTACATTATCGCAGAATGTTGATTGATCGGAAAAGGACATCATTTGAAAAATCTAGATAGCAAGTCAAACTTTTGTAATGCTCAACAAAATCTAGAAAACCAAAGTATTAAATCTTAAAACTAAACTGAAATTATATAGAAGCAGTATTCTTCTTCTTCCAACTATTTCAGACATTGACTTGTTTACTTCTAAAGTAGTTAGTGATCAATCGGATCAATGTACATCTCCATGTAGTATGTCTTGGACTATGTGTTGAAACTGCGTTTACTGTGAAAATGTAACTTAGACACAACAGGGCGGCTGGAACAAAAGTTGTAACGTGACTACAACACATAACTCTTGCTTGTAGTTTAGCTGTAACATGTACATCGACTACAAAGGTTACATCGGCTCATTGACAGTCAAACTAGGTGAGGGTAATCGATGCGTCTAACACCATCGGTAAGCTAGGCAATGCGTTACCTATGCATGCAAAGACTGGATCCGGTTGACTTTGCGGATGAGGCTACTAGCTGTCTCAAACGGTTAGAAGGGCGAATCACAGCAGAGTGGTGTTAACTCATAAAGCACGGCGAAGCACTTTAAAATCCCTGGTCATCCACTGCATCTGGTACTATCTCCAGTCGTTTCAACTAGTCTTGCCCCTGGATACAGATAGTCCTGGACGAGAGAGTGAGGTTGACGAATAGAGCAACTTGTCCTCACTTTAATCCAAATACAGCGCAAGATACAGTTTCAGACAACTATACACAACTACAAATCACACAACAGTCAAATGAAAGAACAAGTTCAGGGCTCTCACCATAGGCGCATGGAACGTGCGAACACTACAGGATAATCACAAACCCAAACGACCCGAGAGACGGACTGCACTCGTGGCTAGAGAATTGGCGCGGTAAGATATTGACATAGCTGCTCTAAGCGAGACCAGACTTCTTGACGAGGGTCAGCTGTCAGAGGTGGCTGGTGGTTACACCTTCTTTTGGAGTGGGCGAGCCAATACTGAACGTCGGGAATCTGGTATAGGGTTTGCTGTAAAACCCCATCTTGTGCGCGGACTCATCAGACTCCCAAAAGGTATCAGTGACCGAGTAATGAAGCTACAGATCTCACTTGGATAAAAAAAGAGCTCCACTTTACTCAGCATCTACACCCCAACAATGAACAACCCATGCAAAATCAAAGATGATTTCTACGAGGACCTTGACTCGGGTTTTCTCAGCGGTCCCAAACTCAGAGAAACCCATCATCCTCGGTGACTTCAATGCCAGAGTTGGGACAGACCATCGGGTCTGGGATGGAGTACTAGGAGTACACGGCGTAGGCAAGTGTAATAGTAATGGGCTTCTATTACTCAGATTTGTGCTGCCACGACCTAACAATCACAAACTCCTTGTTCCGTCTACCCAACCGAAATAAAACGTCATAGATGCATCCCCGTTCCAAACAATGGCACCTCATGTGACTACGTCATCGTAAGGAAAAGTGACAGACGTGACGTCAGAGTCACAAAGGCTATGTGCGGAGCAGAATGTTGGACCGATCATAGATTGATCGTGTCAAAACTCAACCTCCGCATCAATCCTAGAAAACGTCACCAGGGTCACAAACCAACAATAAAGCTGGCAGTCTCTAAATTGAAAAGCTCTACTATCACTGAAAGTTTAGCAAGAGAGCTGGACGACAAGTTGAGAGACCTTTAGTTTGGCAAAACCAACGTGGACGAGGACTGGACTACCTTCAGAGACACCGTGTACCTATCTACCTCTGAGAACATAGGACATTCTGTACGCAAGAGCCACGACTGGTTTAACGATAATGACGAAGAAATAAAGTCTATTATTCTCGCAAAACATAAGGCATACAGATCCCATCAAAATGACCCATCATCGTCAGCCAAAAAAAAACAGCCTTCACAGATGCTCGGAAAAGAGCCCAAGAGAAAATTAGGAAATTCTAAGACGATTGGCAAAGCAACAAATCTGATGAAATCCAGATGTATGCAGACAGACATAATTCTAAACGCTTCTATGATGCCCTGAAAATTGTTTATGGCCCTCAACATTCTCACCCTACCCCTATACTCGATGCAGATGGAGCAAGGCTACAAACTGACAAAACCTCAGATACTAAACAACTGGACAGAACACTTCCGTTCTGTCCTCAAGCATCCATCAACCATATGTGATGAAGCCATAGAGCGCATGCCCCAGGTCCCAATCAATGTCAAGCTTGATGTTCCACCTACCTTAGAAGAGGTCAAGAAGGCAACAGGTCAGATGTACAGCAGCAAGGCGCCGGGTGCGGACTCAATATCGACCGACGTTTACAAAGAAGGAGGGTCAATGCTGATGCTGAGGTTGACAGATCTCTTTACGTCCATTTTAAGCTTCGACCGTGTGCCACAGGAACTAAAGGATGCCACTATTGTCCACTTGTACAAGCGCACATGAAACCGCCAGGCCTGCGATAATCATAGGGGATCTCCTCCTGTCAATTTCTGGCAAGATACTGCCAGAGTCCTACCCAATCGCTTAATTGATCACTTGGAACGGGACTTACTCACTGAGACCCAATGTGGCTTCGGAGCGGGTCGTGGAACAGCAGACATGATATATTTGCTGCTCGTCAACTACATGAGAAATGTCAAGAGCAGCAATGTAACCTCTACATGGTCTTTGTCGATCTGACGAAGGTGTTTGACACAGTCAACAGAGAGGTTCTATGGAAGATCATGGGAAAATTTGGATGTCCAGTGAAATTCATTAAGAACGTCCAACAGTTTCACAAGAGCATGATGGCACATGTACTTGATGAAGAGGAGCTGTCGGAGGCCTTCCATATGACCAACGGCCTCAAAAAGGGCTGTGTATTGGTCCCAACACTCTTCATGGTGTGTAGCCAGTGAGCGTTATGATGATTATTTTTATGCCCCTAACACTGGGAACAGCACCGAAACCAGAGCTGTAAACGGCCACCAGATCATCCACTCTGAAAAACGCTGATGAATACTTTTCTCATTCTATTAATTGGCCACGGCACCACCAGTATTTACACTGGAATAAAGATGATTCTCTGTAGACGAGAATTTATTATGATTTTATTCTTCTAATTCTGTCAATAATGACACCAACAGTCATTTCAACGATCGTCACCTCACAATTTATTTGTATTCAGGTCACTTTACTGGGACCTCGCATTATAAAAACTAAACAACCAGAATCACAATTCAATCAGTGTTCTAATAATAATGAATGCCAGAGATTCTTCCTACATCTATTAACAATATCTTCATTCTACTCCTCTACCATATAATAAAAAGCGTGGTGGCAATTCCAAGCATGTCTTCACAGTAATATATAAATCAGTACTACCATTATAGAAGAATCAATTGAATTCCAGTCACCACTAGTGATAAATTTTATAGACTTTCAGAAAGCGTTTGATAGTCTTCATCGTTCTACTCTCTGGGAGATTCTTAAGACCTACGGCTTCCAGGAAAAGTACATCAATATTATAAAGCCTTCTATTCTGAAGCATCCTGCTGTGTAAGAACAGATGCAGGAAACTCAGACTGGTTCACAGTCAATTCGGGTGTGAAGCAGGGCTGCGTTATGTCACCTATGCTTTTGGGATAGCTATAGACTGGATCATGCGCAAATGCACCCAAGATGATCAACTAGGCATCAAATGGCTTAATAACAGCAGACTATTTGATCTTGACTTTGCCGATGACGTGGCCATATTGAATTCAACCACACAAGCAACCCACAAACTAACGAGCAATCTTTGCACACTTGCAGCACAGGTTGGTCTCCAGATTAATTCTGCCAAGACCAAAATTATGGACCTCACAAACTCGACCGACAACATCGTAATAAATGGCCAAACACTGGAGAAAGTTGAACATTTAACATTTTGGTAGCAAAGTGTCAAACAACGGAGACACGATGAAAGAAATAAACTCTCATATTGCTATAGTAGCTAGTGCCTTCACTAAGTTAAAGAATATCTGGTAATCTCAAGACCTTAGTATATGCACAAAAGTTAAATTATTTAGGTCATGTGTGATTCCTGTACTGACCTACGGTTGTGAAAGTTGCAAATCAACAAAGAAAATTGATAAGAAACTGGACAGCTTTGAGAACAAATGTCTCCGAAAATTATTAAAAGTAAATGGAGTGATTTCGTTTCTAACAACGCAGTGAGAGATAGAACACACCAACAACCCGTATCAAATATTATAAGGAAACGAAGGTGGAAATATTTAGGTCATGTTCTTAGATCAGACGAACAGAGACTAAATCGACAAGTCCTTATGTGGTCACCAGTTGGAAAAGAAAACGGGGAAGACCAAAGACCACTTCGAAGAACCATCCAACAAGAAAGTAAACTATTGGGATGTAAAACCATACAAGATCTCCAACTGCTAGCAAAGAACCGCATCACATGGAGATCTAAAACCTCTGCCCTATGTGTCGCCTTTGGCATGAAAGGAACAAACTAACTAACTAACCTCAAAAAGAACAGGAACAAACAAGCCTCATCCTCACCATGTGATTCATGTACGTCCAGAATTCTGTGTATCGAATCAATTAACTCGGTGTCATTTCTGGAGATCGCTAATCTCGTTTCTAAATTATATTTTATGTCCAATACTCCTCTCAACGCTATCTCCATGAAAATTTTAGTTATCAAGAAATCTTCTACATGTCCATCAGAGTGCTAACATCTTTTATGCTCTCTACTAAGCTACCTCAAGTATTGCTACAGACCTTGTCACTGGCTTCTATTCCTTCATCAAAGAATCTCTTGAACAGAGACCATGGACTGCTCGTTCCTGAATCAGCCCAAGGTTCTGTCTCTCTTCTCTGGTTCTTCTTCTGTCTTCTGTCCTCTCTGGCTTATGATTTATCGGTTTCAGCCTTATTTATACTGCCTAACAATTCGGCCACAAGAATTCCCAAAGTTTCCAGAAATGTACTATTATGGTGTTTACAAAACAATTCAACCTAATTCCCGATGAATAAATATATTTCCTCTCCAAATCAACCTGATTACGCAATGCTTCCGGTTTCAAGAAGAGTCCCGAATGTCTCAAAGTGCTAATTGTGAGCGAAAATTTCCACTAAATATTCTGCACTGTTCAAATTATTAAGCATATTTACCACACATTTTTGGTTCAAGCAAATTTATCGCGAAAATAAAACCAACAACTGTATCACTCCTTTTCCTCAAATATAGCACTCAAAATAGGGGTCACGTGACCTTGTTTACCAGATTCATCAAGGAACAGCGTCATTATTTCAACACTGCGTCTATCCACTGTTACACATGATGTTTGCTGCCATACTTATGGATATTTTTTGGGAAGGCAACGAACATAGGGTAGAGATTAGATACAGGACAGACGGTAATCTATTCAATCTTCGGAGGTTAAAATCCTTAATCAAGGTAAAAGAACCTGTTGTTTGCTGATTACTGCGCCCTCGCTAACAACTCAGAGGAAGAAATGCAGACTTACATGGACAAGTTCTCAATGGCCTGTGATCAGTTTGGCTTACCATTAACACCAAGAAAACAGAGGTCATGTTCAAGTCCGTCTCTAGAAAGCAGTACTACGATCCAGTCATCAACATTAAACACCAACGTCTCCTGCAAGCGGACAATTTTGCCTATCGTGGCAGCCTCCTATCCAAATCGGCAAACATAGATTCTGAGGTCCACAATAGGATATCCAAAGCCAGTGCTGCGTTCGGAAGGCTACGTGTCACTGTGGGAGCGGAAGGGGATAAGCATAGCCACAAAGCTGAAAGTTTACCAGGCCATAGTGCTAACCACGTTGCTGTACGCAAGCGAGACATGGACAGTATATAGCAGACACGCAAGAAAACAAAACCAATTCCACACAAGCTGTCTACGCAGAATACTAAAAATAAACTGGCAGGACAAAATTCCAGATACTGAAGTCCTCACAAGAGCAAAGATCCCAAGCGTCAACACCCTGTTGCAGAAGGCCCAAGTGAGATGGGCCGGTCACGTTGCTCGAATGTCTGATAAACGCATCCCAAAACAATTGATGTATGGCGAACTTGAAGGGGCAGACACTCTGCTAATGGACAGAAAAACGCTTTAAAGACACTCTTAAAGTGTTTCTGAAACGCTTTAATATAGACACCATGTGCTGGGAATCCCCTGTGCAAGATCGCCAAATGTGGCACTTTAACGCCAAAAGCCGAACCCGCATAGCTGATAATTATCGTTCCGTAGAGGCACAGATAAAACGAGCTGCGCGAAAAGACAGAACACACACATGTCTAGCCTTGATCATGTATGCCCCACATGTGGTAGGGGATTATGTTCTAGGATTGGACTCTACAGTCAACCCCACACACAAGAGAGGTGCACGTCTGAGATTGTTGTCATCATCGCTAATGATGGACGGCTATTGATGTCTTGGAATGACATGGATTGGGGGAGGTTGGCCGTGTGTGTTTCTGTGTTTATTATATATTGGACACTGTTGCATGATGTGTTAGTTACTGGTGTCACATGTGCATATATCAGTAGGGCTTATCTTGTACCTATTGAATAGATGGTACCTCATCCTATTGTGCCAGGTTTATAGTTAAAAATGGCAATCTGGTCAAAGCCGAAAAATAACACCAAGGTGTGTGGGGTTTTCTCTGGAAGCAATATTTTGTTGTATAGACGTAGTGTTCTGGAAGTGTTATTAAACAGTAGTGAACAATACATGGTTCTATAGAAGCAGTGTCCTAGAAGTGTTATTAAACAGTAGTGAGCAATACATGGTTGTATAGAAGAAGTGTCCTAGAAGTGTTATTAAACAGTAGTGAGCAATACATGGTTGTATAGATGCAGTGTCCTAGAAGTGTTATTATACAGTAGTATGAGCTGTAAGCTGACTTTCTGCAAAAGCTGGAGACACTCCAATATAAATGTTTAAGAGGAATCCTGCACATTTTCTAACCAAATACAATAGCAAATGAAGATATTGTAAAACAAACAAACTGTACATCATTGGAGACCATCATTAACTGACAAAGATGGAGGTGGATTGGTCATGTGTGGCGTATGCCAGCCAATGGACAACAGATGGGAAGAGGAGGAATTGACGTCCAAAAGAAACATGGAGAAGAATGGTTAAAAGATAGTTGAAATATTGTGTCCTGGTGTAGGAAATAATTAATAGAATGGTGACAGAACTGCAAAAATGGACATGCTTGTGGAAGCTGTATATGACAAATTGGACATGAAGAGGATATAAATAATAGATCAATTTGCTTCATGAAAAGCTGTACGGAGGAACAGAGTCCTTAAAACCATGGTAAAAGTCTTGGCCGGGAACGCAAGAGAGAGAGATCGATCAATCATGTGAGGTTTGTCAATGAAAAGTACGAGGCTTTTTTTCCGTTTTGAACAATATATTAGACACAATTAAAACTTTTTTTTTTTTCACTTCCAGTAATACATGAACCCTTCGACGATTCGCAGTCTTTATATAGTAAGTAGTCCTTATAACCAATTATCTCCCCTAGACTATGTCTTTCAATATTGACTATTAAATGTTGCACTATAATTATTTAGCAAAAATGTATTACAGTTGTATCATTATATTTGTTCATATTCTTGTTCTTCTACTGCAACTACTATTACTACTACTACTACTATTGTTACTACTATTACTACTACTATTACTACTACTACTATAAATACTACTACTATTACTACTACTACTATAAATACTACTACTATTACTACTACTACTATAAATACTACTACTTTTACTACAACTACTATAAATACTACTACTATTACTACTACTACTATAAACACTACTTTCTATTACTACTACTACTATAAATACTACTACTATTACTACTACTACTTGACTATACAAAATACTACTACTTCTACTCCCACTTAACTATAATATCACTACTACTATTACTAACTATGCTGCTACTACTACTACTACTACTACTAACATACTACACATTACTACTACTATTTATAATATACTACTATTACTCTATCTATAAACCTTATATGTCATAACTTGCTCTATTGCTCACTTTCTGTACTTAACTACTATACTGTTACTCTACTATTACTCATATCATCATCAAGGTGCGTATCCTTTATAGGACGTTGCTCTCTTTGCATCACTTCTGAAATTCACTTTCTCTAACCAGTTCACCCACTCCGTCGATGGTCATATTCATGGTTTCTATAATATCTGGTAGCCATCTTCTTCTTGGCCTGCCTCTGCGTCTGGGACCCAGCCCTCGAATATTGTTCTCTCCAGGCCATTGTGACACTTGATGTGACCAAAGTATCTAATTTTTCTGTATAGTTTGTTGTTTATCAGCCATTTGTCTTTAACAATCAGTTCTTTCAGGACATCAGTGTTCTTTCTTTTTCTGTCCATGGTATTCGTAGAATCTTTCTGTACTATTACTACTACTATTACTATTACTACTACAAATACAACTACTAATACTATTACTACTACTACCACTACTACTACTATAGTACTACAACTACTACTATAATATTACTACTACTAGAAGATTTGGATTATGGAGATAATGTTAGTCGTTTACTTAGTCGATACGAAGATGATGAAACGAAAATAGATACACTTTCCGGGTCACAGGCGCAAGGAAACGGCGCGCCAGAATTCGGGAGGTGGCTCTAATCCCCTGCTCTCACCTCCAAGTGGTGACCCTGGTAACAGACGGTAGTTCCGGTCGGGCTAAGAGGGCAGGTGCCGTGGGAGAGCTACTCTGGTCCAAGTAGAGATGCAAAGGTAGTCATGCCTGATGGGATCCGCTCGCAACACAGACGAGCGAACTCCCAGAGTGACTATTAATGCTCGCCTCTCCCGGACGATGGGAAAAGCTAGAACGATATATGTGGAACCTCGCGGGGTGGAACTCGGAACCCGTGCATTCTCTCTCTTGGTGCACTTCTCTTGAGCCGATGAGTATGTCGGGTGATGAGTTCCGCTATTGTAGCCGCACGATGGTCTACATAGGTCTAAAGTCTAGCCCCATCAAGAGAGACACGAATCAAAACCATCGAAGGGACGTTGACCCGCGTGTGGCGAAATTCGGAGCCCGAGCACACTCTCACTGGATCCGCTTCTCTAGAGCCGATGAGTGTGCTGGGTGCCGAGCTGAGTTGCACGTCATGGAGCGAAACTTGGATTTTCCCTCTTCGAAGTCGGACAGCCCAGTGGGAATTGATGGAAGTGGTGAATAGGCACCAAGGCAGAACGAGCACGCATACGGACGTTACAATGGTGGCACCACATGGGGCAAAACTCGTGACCCCATCTCATGTGTGTGGGACCGGGTTGAGTCACAGACGGTGACAGCCCAGGCAAATGTGTGCACGACATGGAAGGCACGAAAAATGTGAACACGGAAAAAGTCGATGGTGACAGGGCATCAGGGCAGAGCTAGCACGCACGCTGGCAAAGTCATCATAGTGGGCCCCATCGAGAGGCAGGCCGGCACAGCAAGCGTAGAAAGCGAGGTAATCACTGAAGCGGCGAGCATGGCAGGCAAGAGGCTGTGCGTCCCACCCACATGAACAGAACAACTGGAAAGCCCAGCAGAGGCAAAACCAGTGCAAGCGCGGCAAAGTGCGGCAAGCACGACAAAGCGCGGCAAGTACGGCAAAGCGCGGCAAGCGCGGCAGTGGCATGCATGGCAGGCAAGAGGGTGAGCGTCCCACCCAAATGTGCAGAACAACTGGAAAACCCAGCAGAGGTAAGGCCAGTGCACGTTTCCGCTCGCAGGGAACTACTGCTGCCTTGTAGTTTGATTGGGAACAATCAAAGACTAGCGGAGCAAACCGTAATCAAACCTGAAAGGGCGGCAAACCAAGGTGTTCACTAAAACGACCGGTTTTGCTGGGCAGATGGCGCTCATAAGCTCGGGAGGGCAAGCCGGCTAAGGGTCGCTGCCCTGAAAGAAAATGGCAACCCACTGCCTTGTGGGTTTCGACTGGGAACAGTCAAAGGATAGCGGAGAGCACACAATAGCTGGCTGAAATCGAACACCCCACCCATGGATAAGCAACTATGCTCCAATAGGTGCTGAAGGTTGGTGCACGTACATTACGTTCTGATGTTTTACTGTTTATATACCACAATAGAATGATAAAATTGGCTTTAGAACGATCGTGAGAGAGAGAGAGAGAGAGAGAGAGAGAGAGAGAGATACACTTTCAAGAACAGCTCAAACAATACTATTTAAAAGTAATATTGCAAAAACTAAATAAATCAGAAATAATCAAAAATCATAACACTCAATTATATTACAAAATTACATCATAGAGAAAGAGAAAGATTTTGTATACATGGTAAGTACAGTATCGCAGGATGTTGATTAATTGGAAATGGACATCATTTGAAAAATCTAGATAGCAAGTCAAACTTTTGTAATGCTCAACATAATCTGGAAAGCCAAAGTATTAAATCTTAAAACACAACTTAGTCAAAGAAAAGTATGGAGATTTTATTATTTTTCCGTTTTGGCCAATATATTACATACTATTAAAACAGGTTTTTTACCTTTCCATACACAGGCAAAGACACAACTCCCCAGCCGTCTGGTGGGAAGGGTAAGTAGTCCTACTTATCATTTCGCCATCATTGCAAATTTTCTGTATCCCTGCGTGTTGTGGGGTCTCGCAAGAGGAGCAAAGAATTGTTACACTGTGCCCTACAAGGCATGTCGTAAGAGGGGATTAAAGTAGGTGTTAGCCCATGTGCGGCTGTGGTTGAAAGGAGGAAAGAATATGCAGCAATGTGTACCTGCTAGACATGTCGTAAAAGGTGATAAGGAGGGTCGTGCTTTGGACTGGCTACCTCACCCCATAGAAAAAATAAGCCAACAAATCTTCATCAAACATGGACAGTACAAAAATAAGAAATAATCTTCTTCTTCTTTTTCTTCTGTCATACGCACCCGCTGTTAATTCAAGCAAAAAGTCATGACGCCTGTTATTGCGCTTCTGACTGATTTTTGCGTGAGACTTAAATTATAATTTTACAAGTGTCCCTCAACCATACGGACAGCCTCGCCGATTTCAGAGGTACTTGAAGCTTAGATCCTCCAAAGTGTGATCATTGCAGGAAACCTGTTGTCCGTGTAACTCTTACCTTGAGTCCTCGTACCATTGGTACTTTTACGGCCAGAGTTATTTAGTGAAGTGCGACTTCTCATCATCTGCTTGGAGAGGTCGATTCCAACATCGATTAAACAGCTCTAGTCTTTAGTGCCGAAATTTGGGCTTGGATCTACGCCAAAGAGGCATTGCTTACTCTCGCTGACTGGAAGTCCTCCGGTTTGAAGGATTCTGACCTGAGGCGCATAGTACTGAACTGTCACCTTTCTATTCATGATCTTTCACGATCTTTTAGCCGTATTTTGGCTTAGATCTTGCCAGAATCAAACAATGATGCAGCTCTCTCTGACTGTTGAAGTCGTTCAGATTGAGAATTGTCATTGAACGCATTACTTGATAGGAAGATCATATTTTGGGTATCCTTAGCCTTATATGTCTGAACCGTATAGAAAGTCATCCTACTCTGGCAGTGATGATGGCGTCAGAAATGTAATGCCTAGCCAATGTTTGATTCTGTACAGTCAATCCTTCATTATGGATCCTGGTTTTCTATACGTGGTTGTTCTGAGTAAGGATAGTCTCAGCCGTTTGGCCTCGCCTTGCATTCGAGAAGTCTACTTGCATTTCCTGTCCCAACTGAACTGGGCTGCGCAGAGTCTGGTAAATTAAGGCTACAGGACACTATGTGCGCTCAAAGCAGAACCACCTCAGATCTTCCCGGGGTATTTGTTTTGCTGCAAAGTACCCTGCCAGTTGTCAGGAAGGCGATCGTTAGGCACAAAATCAACTTTAGAATTTGCCTTGCCAATCAGTCAAGTAAAGATCTGCGTAAGTCTTTGATGCGGTACCGCAATCTTCCATGTACGACAAGAAACTACAGGTTTTCGAGGAAGCACCGAGACTTGATTGTTTGCTTCTCTCATTGATTCTTACACAATATCAGATGAGCATTTACTCGGGATTAGGATCGTTCCGACGCCGTACTTGCTGATCTTCTTCGCAACTATTGGTGAAATTCTATCGACATCGCCAAAATGCATGCAGTTTCTTCAGGATTTTCAGTCATGCTTTACTTTCGTGTTGCATACTACCACTCTGAAATTTCTCCTCGATCCTACCAACTACAGAAATCAGACCTTTTCAAGGTGTCATGTCGGCATCGATAGATTTGCAGTTACTGCTCTGCATTTCGTGCATGAAACATTCACTGGGCAGTGCAACTAGATGAGGTCAATATGGAGAGATAGCAATGGGTAGGTTTTCGCTCGTCAAACATCACGTGTATTTGACAGGATGTTAGTTGCGAGAAAACAACAGACGGCCCGGTTGTTACGAAGGGTCTCTTGAGAGCTGAAGAGCAGCTTCAGATTGACCTGGACGAACTTACAAAAGATTTATCTGCGCTTAGCCTCTGTAAGAGTTAACAATCTTCCTGTTGACACATCTTACAGTGTTCAGAGGCTCTTGCAGAGACCTTTGATTTGTTAGACATCATTCTTATTGATTCTTGCCCCACAACTGGCAAATTTTGCGCCTTTACTCCGGGAAGTCACAGACGACTCGTACGCTGCTGTTTCTTACTTTTCATCAAATATTTGGGCAATTATTTTTATCGGACAACAGATGCGTGCATTTTGTTCATAAATTTTGGAGTACTACCACTACCTGTAATTTTCCTCGACCCCTACCCGTTTAGCCAGACAGGAACCGTTGTCTGTTACCAGGGTCACCACGTGGAGATGGGGTAGGATCTTGATTAGTGCCAGCTCACTAATCCTGGCGCGGTGTTTTCCCTGTACGCCTTTGGCCCCAAGAAATAATCTAACTCAACCATCCGAACCAGGGGATGGTTTCTTACGGAAAGGGTGTTTGGTGGAAGGAAGGGACAAATGACGTATCGCCGGTAAAGAAATAAGGATCAGTGATGCCGACTAACCTCGGTGAAGAGGAATCCTGCATATTTTCTGACCAAATACAATAGCAAATGAAGATATTGTAATATGAACAAACTGTGAAACATTGGAGACCATCATTAAATGACAAAGATGGAGGTGGATTGATCATGTGTATCGTATGCCAGGAAATGTTTTTATACAGTAGAGAGCAATACATGGTTGTATAGAAGTAGTGTCTTAGAAGTGTTATTATACAGTAGTGAGCAATACATGGTTGTATAGAAGAAGTGTCCTGGAAGTGTTATTATACAGTAGTGAGCAATACATGGTTCTATAGAAGCAGTGTCCTAGAAGTGTTATTAAACAGTAGTAAGAGCTGTAAGCTGACTTTCTACAAAAGCTGGAGACACTCCAATATAAATGTTTAAGAGGAATCCTGCACATTTTCTAACCAAATATAATAGCAAATGAAATTTGTAAAACAAACAAACTGTACATCATTGAGACCATCATTAAAGACAAAGATGGAGGTGGATTGTCATGTGTGTCGTATGCCAGTAAAGACATTAACTAGCACAGATCTCCAATGGACAACAGATGGGAAGAGGAGGAATTGATGTCTAAAAGAAACATGGAGAAGAATGGTTGAAAGACAGTTGAAATATTGTGTCCTAGTTGTGTTTAAATAATTAATAGAAAAGTGACAGAACAGCAAAAATGGACATGCTTATGGAAGCTGTATATGACAAATTGGACATGAAGAGGATATAAATAAATAGATCAATCATGTGAAGTTGGTCAAAGAAAAGTACAAGGACTTAATTTTTTACTGTTTTTTTCAATATATTACATACAATTAAAACATGTTTTTTCCCCTTCCATACACAGGCAAAGCAGCCACTCCCACGCCAGCACCTAAGAAGGGTAAGTAGTCCTACTTACCATTTTGCGATCATTGCAAATTTACTGTACCCCCGTGTGTTGCTGGGGCTCGCAAGGGGAGAAAAGAATTGTTACACTGTGCCCTATAAGGCATGTCATAAGAGGCGACTAAAGTAGAAGTAGGCCAATGTGCGACTGTGGCTTGAAAGGGGAGGAAAGAATATGCTGCAATGTGTACCTGTCAGGCATATCGTAAGAGGAGACTAAGGAGGGACGTGCATGCGGCTGTCTACCTCCCCCACTGTAAAAATAATTAGTCAACAAATCTTCAACAAACATGGACATTACAACAATAAGAAATAATCTAACTCAACCATCCAACTAGTTTAAGGTTTCTTACGGAGAGGGTGGGGGAGGGGTGAGAGCGGCTGGGGGAACAAATGACGTATCGCTGGGCAAGCAAAAAGATCCGGTGATGCTGACTAACCTTCTTTCCTGTCAGAAAACTGACAAAATTGTTTAATTGGAAGAGATGACAAGAGAGAGGAAAAGCTGGAAGAAGTTTGTTGCAGACATGTGCTCCATTGGGAGTTGTAAGGTGAAGAAGAATGTTGTACTTTAATAATTTTTAAAAATGTATTTTAGTTGCATTATCACATTTGTTCTTACTGTTGTTCTTCTACTGCAACTACTATTACTACTACTACTACTACTACAACTACTACTATTCTTACTACTATCACTACTGCTATAATTACTTTTACTACAACTATTATCACTACTATTGCTACTACTAATACCACTACTACTACTACAATTACTACTATTACTACTTGTATTACTAATACAATTACTTTTACTATTATTACTACTATTTCTAATACTATTACTACTATTACTACTACTACTACTACTACTACAATTACTTTTACTATTAATACTACTACTACTTTGCAATTACTTTACTATTACTACTACTATTACCACTACTATTGCTAATACCACTACTACTACTATTACTACTACTATTACTACTAGTACTACTACAACTATTACTACTACTATCACTACTACTATTACTACTACTATTACTACTACTATTACTACTACCACTACTACTACCACAACTATTACTATTACTACAACTACTACTACTACTACTACAACTACTGGAGGATTGGGATTATGGAGATAATTTTAGTCGTTTAGTTAGTCGATACGAAGATGCTCAAATGAAAATAGATACACTTTCAAGAACAGCTCAAACAATACTATTTAAAATTAATATTGCACAAACGAAAGAAATCAGAAATAACCAAAAATCATAAAACTCAATTATGTTACAAAATTACATCATAGAGAAAGAGAAAGATTTTGTATACATGGTAAGTACATTATCGCAGGATGTTGATTGATCAGAAAAAGACATCATTTGAAAAATCTAGATAGCAAGTCAAACTTTTGCAATGCTCAACAAAATCTGGAAAACCAAAGTATTAAATCTTAAAACTAAACTGAAATTATATAGAAGCAGTATTCTTCTTCTTCCAACTATTTCAGACATTGACTTGTTTACTTCTAAAGTAGTTAGTGATCAATCGGATCAATGTACATCTCCATGTAGTATGTCTTGGACTGACATGGAGGTTTTATCCATGTGTATTTCTTGTGTTAATTATATGTTGGACACTCTTGCATGATGTGTGTCCCTGTCACTTGCTGGTGCCACATGTGCATATGTCAGTAGGGCTTATCTTGTAATTGTTGAATAGATGGTACCTCAGCCTATTGTGCCCGGTTCATAGTTAAAAATAGCAACCTGTTTCAAGCCGAAAAATAACACCAAGGTATGTGGGACTTTCTCCGGAAGCAATACATGATTGTATAGAAGCAGTGTCCTGGAAGTGTTATTATACATTTGTGAGCAATACATGGTTGTATAGAAGTAGTGTCCTGGAAGTGTTATTATACATTTGTGAGCAATACATGGTTGTATAGAAGTAGTGTCCTGGAAGTGTTATTAAACAGTGGTCAGCAATACATGGTTGCATAGATGCAGTGTCCTAGAAGTGTTATTATACAGTAATGAGTCCTGTGAACTGACTGTCTGCAAAAGCTGGAGACACTCCAATATATATGTTTAAGACGAATCCTGAACATTTTCTGGACAAATACAATAGCAAATGAAGATATTGTAAAACAAACAAACTGTACATCATTGGAGACCATCATTAAAAGACAAAGATGGAGGTGGATTGGTCATATGTATCGTATGCCAGTAAATACATTGGCTAGCACAGATCTCCAATGGACAACGGATGGGAAGAGGAGGAATTGATGTCCAAAAGAAACATGGACAAGAATGGTTGAAAGACAGTTGAAATATTGTGCCCTTGAGTAGGAATTAATTAATAGAAAAGTGACAGAACAGCAAAAATGGACATGCTTGTGGAAGCTGTATATGACAAATTGGACATGAAGAGGATATAAATAAATAGATCAATCATGTGAGGTTGGTCAAAGAAAAGTACGAGGACTTAATTTTTTTCTGTTTTCTCCAATATATTACATACAATTAAAACATGTTTTTTCCCCTTCCATACACAGGCAAGCAGCCACTCCACGCCAGCACCTAAGAAGGGTAAGTAGTCCTACTTACCATTTTGCGATCATTGCAAGTTTACTGTACCCCCGTGTGTTGCTGGGGCTCTAAGGAGAAAGAATTGTTACACTGTGCCCTACAAGGCATGTCATAAGAGGCGACTAAAGTAGAAGTAAGCCCATGTCCTGCTGTGGCTGAAAGGGAGGAAAGAAAATGCAGCAATGTATAACTCTCAAGCATGTCGTAAGAGGCGACTAAGGAGAGACGTGCATGGGGCTGTCTACCTCCCCCCATCGTAGAGAAAATAAGTCAACACATCTTCAACAAACATGGACAGTAACTCAACCATCCGAAATAGGGGAAGGTTTCCTTACGGAGATGGGTGGGGGGCTGGGGAACAAATGACGTATCGCTGGAAAGCAAAAGTATCCAGTGATGCCGACTAACCTTCATTCCTGTCAGAAAACTGCCAAAATTGGTTAATTGGAAGAGATGACAAGAGAGAGGAAAAGCTGGAAGAAGGTTGTTGAAGACATGTGCTCCATTGGGAGTTGAAAGGTGAAGAAGAATGTTGCACTTTAATAATTTTTAAAAAATATATTTTAGTTGCATTATCACATTTGATCTTACTGTTGTTCTTCTACTGCAACTACTACTACAACTACTACTACTATTATTCTTACTACTACAATTACTTTTACTATTACAACTACTACTATTGCTACTACTATTGCTACTACCAATACCACTACTACTACTACAATAACTACTATTACTAATACTATTACTATTAAATTTCATATTCGTTACTTCCGTTGCTTCCTCTGGTGTTCTTGAAAGAGGCTCATCTTAATAAATTTGAAGCTACTTTGAATGATGTATACATGTTTGTTATATGTGTATACATGTGTGTATGTATGATATTGTCTCGTCTCTAATATATACAAGCACAATAAGCTTATAGCATGTGTTTGTGCAAACACTGTTCGAACCCTACCTGATTGTTTCTGTGTCTAGCTGTAACGAGCGTTTGAGAAAGACACTCCCCGTGAGTCATTTTTATAGAATGGCTCATTGGTTGTGTCCGTAAGAGCGCTCGTATTGCTAGGCTAGGCGATTGGTGTCGTAAGGACTAGGGTAAGTGGTTCGAGTCCCGTGTTTGTCTATTTGTTTTTTGGGAAGCTCTAAATAACTGTTCCTTGTTTATTTGTTGATCATATTCGTTACTTCCGTTGCTTCCTCTGGTGTTCTTGAAAGAGGCTCCGTGTGCTCATAATACTATTAATACTGCTATCACTATTACGATTATTACTACTTCTACAACTACTACTAATACAACAACTACTACTACTATTACAACTACTGGAGGATTGTGATTATGGAGATAATTTTAGTCATTTAGTTAGTCGATACGAAGATGCTGAAACGAAAATAGATACACTTTCAAGAACAGCTCAAACAATACTATTTAAAATTAATATTGCACAAACGAAAGAAATCAGAAATAACCAAAAATCATAAAACTCAATTATGTTACAAAATCACATCATACAGAAAGAGAAAGATTTTGTATACATGGTAAGTACATTATCGCAGGATGTTGATTGATCAGAAAAGGACATCATTTGAAAAATCTAGATAGCAAATCAAACTTTTGTAATGCTCAACAAAATCTGGAAAACCAAAGTATTAAATCTTAAAACTAAACTGAAATTATATAGAAGCAGTATTCTTCTTCTTCCAACTATTTCAGACATTGACTTGTTTACTTCTAAAGTAGTTAGTGATCAATCGGATCAATGTACATCTCCATGTAGTATGTCTTGGACTGACATGGAGGTTTTATCCATGTGTATTTCCTTTCTTAATTATATGATGGACTCTCTTGCATGATGTGTGTCCCTGTCACTTGCTGGTGCCACATGTGCATATGTCAGTAGGGCTTATCTTGTAATTGTTGAATAGATGGTACCTCAGCCTATTGTGCCGGTTCATAGTTAAAAATAGCAACCTGTTTCAAGCCGAAAAATAACACCAAGGTATGTGGACTTTCTCGAAGCAATACATGATTGTATAGAAGCAGTGTCCTGGAAGTGTTATTATACATTTGTGAGCAATACATGGTTGTATAGAAGTAGTGTCCTGGAAGTGTTATTATACATTTGTGAGCAATACATGGTTGTATAGAAGTAGTGTCCTGGAAGTGTTATTAAACAGTGGTCAGCAATACATGGTTGCATAGATGCAGTGTCCTAGAAGTGTTATTATACAGTAATGAGTCCTGTGAACTGACTGTCTGCAAAAGCTGGAGACACTCCAATATATATGTTTAAGACGAATCCTGAACATTTTCTGGACAAATACAATAGCAAATGAAGATATTGTAAAACAAACAAACTGTACATCATTGGAGACCATCATTAAAAGACAAAGATGGAGGTGGATTGGTCATATGTATCGTATGCCAGTAAATACATTGGCTAGCACAGATCTCCAATGGACAACGGATGGGAAGAGGAGGAATTGATGTCCAAAAGAAACATGGACAAGAATGGTTGAAAGACAGTTGAAATATTGTGCCCTTGAGTAGGAATTAATTAATAGAAAAGTGACAGAACAGCAAAAATGGACATGCTTGTGGAAGCTGTATATGACAAATTGGACATGAAGAGGATATAAATAAATAGATCAATCATGTGAGGTTGGTCAAAGAAAGTCAGAGGACTTAATTTTTTTCTGTTTTCTCCAATATATTACATACAATTAAAACATGTTTTTTCCCCTTCCATACACAGGCAAAGCAGCCACTCCCACGCCAGCACCTAAGAAGGGTAAGTAGTCCTACTTACCATTTTGCGATCATTGCAAGTTTACTGTACCCCCGTGTGTTGCTGGGGCTGAAGGGAGAAAGAATTGTTACACTGTGCCCTACAAGGCATGTCATAAGAGGCGACTAAAGTAGAAGTAAGCCCATGTCCTGCTGTGGCTTGAAAGGGGAGGAAAGAAAATGCAGCAATGTATAACTCTCAAGCATGTCGTAAGAGGCGACTAAGGAGAGACGTGCATGGGGCTGTCTACCTCCCCCCATCGTAGAGAAAATAAGTCAACACATCTTCAACAAACATGGACAGTAACTCAACCATCCGAAATAGGGGAAGGTTTCCTTACGGAGATGGTGTGGGGGGCTGGGGGAACAAATGACGTATCGCGGGAAAGCAAAAGTATCCAGTGATGCCGACTAACCTTCATTCCTGTCAGAAAACTGCCAAAATTGGTTAATTGGAAGAGATGACAAGAGAGAGGAAAAGCTGGAAGAAGGTTGTTGAAGACATGTGCTCCATTGGGAGTTGAAAGGTGAAGAAGAATGTTGCACTTTAATAATTTAAAAAAAATATATTTTAGTTGCATTATCACATTTGATCTTACTGTTGTTCTTCTACTGCAACTACTACTACAACTACTACTACTATTATTCTTACTACTACAATTACTTTTACTATTACAACTACTACTATTGCTACTACTATTGCTACTACCAATACCACTACTACTACTACAATAACTACTATTACTAATACTATTACTATTAAATTTCATATTCAATTACTTCCGTTGCTTCCTCTGGTGTTCTTGAAAGAGGCTCATCTTAATAAATTTGAAGCTACTTTGAATGATGTATACATGTTTGTTATATGTGTATACATGTGTGTATGTATGATATTGTCTCGTCTCTAATATATACAAGCACAATAAGCTTATAGCATGTGTTTGTGCAAACACTGTTCGAACCCTACCTGATTGTTTCTGTGTCTAGCTGTAACGAGCGTTTGAGAAAGACACTCCCTCCGTGAGTCATTTTTTTGAATGGCTCATTAGTTGTGTCCGTAAAGCGCTCGTATTGCTAGGCTAGCGATTGGTGTCGTAAGGACTAGGGTAAGTGGTTCGAGTCCGTGTTTGTCTATTTGTTTTTTTCGGAAGCTCTAAATAACTGTTCCTTGTTTATTTGTTGATCATATTCGTTACTTCCGTTGCTTCCTCTGGTGTTCTTGAAAGAGGCTCCGTGTGCTCATAATACTATTAATACTGCTATCACTATTACGATTATTACTACTTCTACCACTACTACTAATACAACAACTACTACTACTACTACTACTACTACTACTATTACAACTACTGGAGGATTGTGATTATGGAGATAATTTTAGTCATTTAGTTAGTCGATACGAAGATGCTGAAACGAAAATAGATACACTTTCAAGAACAGCTCAAACAATACTATTTAAAATTAATATTGCACAAACGAAAGAAATCAGAAATAATCAAAAATCATAACACTCAATTATGTTACAAAATTACATCATACAGAAAGCGAAAGATTTTGTATACATGGTAAGTACATTATCGCAGGATGTTGATTGATCGAAAATGGACATCATTTGAAAAATCTAGATAGCAAGTCAAACTTTTGCAATGCTCAACAAAATCTATAAAACCAAAGTATTAAATCTTAAAACTAAACTGAAATTATATAGAAGCAGTATTCTTCTTCTTCCAACTATTTCAGACATTGACTTGTTTACTTCTAAAGTAGTTAGTGATCAATCGGATCAATGTACATCTCCATGTAGTATGTCTTGGACTGACATGATGGGGTTGGCCATGTGTATTTCTTGTGTTAATTATATGATGGACTCTCTTGCATGATGTGTGTCCCTGTCACTTGCTGGTGCCACATGTGCATATGTCAGTAGGGCTTATCTTGTAATTGTTGAATAGATGGTACCTCAGCCTATTGTGCCTGGTTCATAGTTAAACCTGGTGCAATGAAATCAATCCTTCAACGTTAAACCTGGTGCACTGAAGTCAATCCTTCTATGTTAAACCTGGTACAATGAAGTCAATCCTTCTATGTTAAACCTGGTACAATGAAGTCAATTCTTCTATGTTAAAGCTGGTGCAATGAAGTCAATTCTTCAATGTTAAACCTGGTGCAATGAAGTCAATCCTTCAACATTAAACCTGGTGCAATGAAGTCAATTCTTCAACGTTAAACCTGGTACAATGAAGTCAATCCTTCTATGTTAAAGCTGGTGCAATGAAGTCAATTCTTCAACGTTAAACCTGGTACAATGAAGTCAATTCTTCAACGTTAAAGCTGGTGTAATGAAGTCAATCCTTCTATGTTAAACCTGGTACAATGAAGTCAATCCTTCTATGTTAAAGCTGGTACAATGAAGTCAATCCTTCTATGTTAAAGCTGGGGCAATGAAGTCAATCCTTCAACATTAAACCTGGTACAATGAAGTCAATCCTTCTATGTTAAACCTGGTACAATGAAGTCAATCCTTCTATGTTAAAGCTGGTGCAATGAAGTCAATTCTTCAACGTTAAACCTGGTACAATGAAGTCAATTCTTCAACGTTAAAGCTGGTGTAATGAAGTCAATCCTTCTATGTTAAACCTGGTACAATGAAGTCAATCCTTCTATGTTAAAGCTGGTACAATGAAGTCAATCCTTCTATGTTAAAGCTGGGGCAATGAAGTCAATCCTTCAACATTAAACCTGGTACAATGAAGTCAATCCTTCTATGTTAAAGCTGGGGCAATGAAGTCAATCCTTCTATGTTAAAGCTGGGGCAATGAAGTCAATTCTTCAATGTTAAACCTGGTGCAATGAAGTCAATCCTTCAACGTTAAACCTGGTACAATGAAGTCAATCCTTCAACATTAAACCTGGTACAATGAAGTCAATCCTTCTATGTTAAACCTGGTACAATGAAGTCAATCCTTCTATGTTAAAGCTGGGGCAATGAAGTCAATCCTTCAACATTAAACCTGGTACAATGAAGTCAATCCTTCTATGTTAAAGCTGGGCAATGAGTCAATCCTTCTATGTTAAAGCTGGGGCAATGAAGTCAATCCTTCTATGTTAAAGCTGGGGCAATGAAGTCAATCCTTCTATGTTAAAGCTGGGGCAATGAAGTCAATTCTTCAATGTTAAACCTGGTACAATGAAGTCAATCCTTCAACGTTAAACCTGGTACAATGAAGTCAATCCTTCTATGTTAAAGCTGGGGCAATGAAGTCAATCCTTCTATGTTAAAGCTGGGGCAATGAAGTCAATCCTTCAACGTTAAAGCTGGGGCAATGAAGTCAATCCTTCTATGTTAAAGCTGGGGCAATGAAGTCAATCCTTCAACATTAAACCTGGTACAATGAAGTCAATCCTTCTATGTTAAAGCTGGGGCAATGAAGTCAATCCTTCTATGTTAAAGCTGGGGCAATGAAGTCAATTCTTCAATGTTAAACCTGGTGAAATGAAGTCAATCCTTCAACGTTAAACCTGGTGCAATGAAGTCAATCCTTTGGTGTCAGACCCTTTAGGTTATTGGTTACTGAACCGATGACAGACCTATAGGTGCTCAGTCTTCCCCAGCAGATGTCAAAGGGTATACATACTGATAGTTCTTCTCTCCTCTACCTCTTCTTCTATATGCATATTTCTATGCTTGGTCTACTCTAGGGTCAGGCAACAGAGCACAAACTCAGCAGCACATGCTGCATTATCATCAGTATGCACCAACATCAAAGATTGGCTGCAATGAACTTCCAGTAAATTCTGTTCATCTTCTGATGGTACACTGACATTCTGCTGCTCAATCGCATCTTCAAGTTTATATATATTACTCTCATACCGTTATACGTTACATCGGGCTTGTAAGTGATTTCTCTATACCGCTCTGTCCTGGGTACTAGCTCAGTATTTTCCATGGAATTGAGTCCGATAATTCTTCCCTCCCTCAGCAAAGTTTGTTTTCCTAGTGCATCCTCTCTTTCTCCCCACATTATGTTACCAGTGCCAAACCTGGTCACTGACAACAAATGATAGAAGAAAACTAGTCACGACAGAGATGAAGTGTCTACACAGAATGCTGGGTGTAACAAGAAGAGACCAGTTGAGAAATGAAGACATCAGGAAAAAGTGGGTACAACATCAGTACTGAACTTCATCAAGAAACAACAAATTAAATGGTTCGTCCACGTAAGAAGATTACCAACAGACAATGCACCTCAAAGACCAATGCTGCTTCAATACAATGGGTACAAAGCAAAAGGCCGACCACACAAAAGATGGACCTCAGAGATAACAGAGGCGACGAAAGACACTACCTACGAAGCGCATACAAGGGTCCGTTTTAGAAATCTCTTCTTGGCCTGCGCTGAGAGAGAAAAAAGGAAGGAGGAGAAGAATATGCTCACTTTTCATAGAACAACATATTAAATATACAAAGAGATTGATGAATCAACATCGAACTGGAATGTTGGGCTGCTGGCCAGTGCTGGATTTGTTGAGGCGGAGATCAGAGCACCTATGTTAGGTCCTGTGTTCAAGTTGAGCATGCAAAAGAACTCTTGTCAGTTCAAAATTTAGAAGAACAAGCCGGAAAGTTGCTTCAAGGCAACAACTATTTGAACAAATTAAAAAATTTAATTCCTACAAAATATTTGTGCTATCTTCTAATTTTCATTGGAGACCCTCGCTGGTGCTACGGAGTTTGTGCACTGCTGCTGAGATCTTCCTGTGTAAGAAAGAGATCAGAGCACTCACAGTTACTCACCAAAGTGCAATGTTGATGATTTCATCAATCAATCAAACAAGAATAATGAGTTTATGTAATATTTGATGATTCCCAGTTTCTGTGTGTTTATTATTTGCTTGGATCTTAATATCTTTCTGATGCTATCAAATATACAAAAATATATATAACAATATATAGATTATTTAACACATCTTTACCAACTGCTGCAGCATGCGCCAAGATTATCTATTAAAATAACCCACCTGCTGTACATTGAGCAAAGACAAATTCATATAAAATTAGTGCTATCATCATCACATAGCTTGAGCAGAACTTTGTCACCCTAAAAGTCATTCTGAATTCTCTCTCCAGTAGGCAAATTGTCCCGCCTCTGCAGTCGCCATGCTCAAACCATCAGTTACACCCTGAATCCATCTCCTCCATGGCCTTAAATCTTCAAAAACAAAAGTGCTATCTTTATATTAATGTGTTCTGATTCGTCTTCTTCTTCTGCATTCTCACTAGATTGGGATTTCGGATTCTCTAATAAAGACAGTCTGCTCAGATTATCAGCCACGCCATACTGTTTGTCTTGGACGCTGGTGTAAGTGCATACTGGGGACAGTTCTGTAGGATATAATTCCTATGATTTCTGCTTCCCGTTTGTGCCGACCTCTTCCTGCAGTAAGTTTTGGCCTCCCTCGTGACGGTAGGTCTGACATTCTTACTGCGTGGCTAAATCTCCGAGGCAGACTGGCGACCGTAGAATCCATTATCCCATTCCTCATTGTGAGGGGTCAGTTGCACCTTACGGCCTGATGCATCCGTTTTCTGCAAACATTTGTTTTGGATTAGCATTCCCTAGCGGACACCTGCATCCAATTTCAGCCAGATCTCCTTCGTCGCCTCTTACGACATGCATGGCAGGTAACAGTGGTTCTATTCTTTACACCCCAAATTTGGGCCCGTAACCACTCGGGCGGTGTTCTGATTCAATTTCCGGCTTGTAATCTACACTAAGGCATTTATTTTGACATTATGTGTTGATTGAGAGTTTGGTAAGATTTGTTAATCAATTCAACATCCATTTTAATGTCTTTATTCAACAGGCAGGCGTGAAGAGACAGAATAGCATTTCCCATATTCTGTTGATGTAAACATGTTCACTCTCTAATTGTCACAAACACCTGCATGCCGAGAACAGTCTCTGAAGGTTAGAAATTTTGATAGACAACATCCACTCAAACTGAAATTTGTCATTTTGGATACAACGGCCTCAATAAACATAGTCGCAGAGAGCCAATGGATGACAGCAGTAACTGCTTCAACCTCCATCCTCATACTGGAAGCAGTTTTCCTGCATGCTCCACTTTGCTCTACAACATCCCTACCATGCGAGCTACCCAAGAAACCTCAGCTTGACCTCATCACCATGCACAGACAGTCACCACGATGCACAGGCAGTAATGATGAGACCGAAGAACATCCTCCTTATCCATCTCCAACTCCTTGACAATTAATAAAAGAGTAAATATGTAAACACTTCACTTGTTTTGTCTTATCCACATGTGCCGTAAAGTGTTGTGGGGAGTTTCAGTTTTCTATCCTGTGCCAGGTGTGTTGCATCTGTAGATGTTAGTCTTTGATGTCGCAGGATATCTATGATATTATCTATCCATCTGGTTCTTGCTCTTCCTCTGTGTCAGAGTTGCCTGTTGTTATAGGTGCAAGATGGTAATAGATCTGATTTCATTCTCAGTAGGTGACCAAACTATTTTATTTCTTTTCTATTAATATGTTGGATGCATGGTATGATTCCAATGACATTTCTAATGTTCTCATTTCTCAATATATTCCATCTTGTAACATTGATGGCTTTTTTTAAACAGTTCATTTCCTATATTGTGATCTTTCTTTATTTGGATTTAGTTAGTTGATTAACAGAAATACTTCGTTCTGTGTCCTAATGTTTTTTCCACCTTAGTATTGAATACCATCAGCAGAAAGTCATAAATAACTGATTGGCTTCTATAAGCTGCTGGGAGCTCTCACTATTTATTTGATTTAGAATGATCATACAGAAAATTCATTTATCTACAGAATTGTATTTTACTCATAAAAATCTGCGGGAAAGAAGGCAAGAGGAAGACCACGGAAAAGATGGTTAGATGGCGTAGCAGAATCCTGTGAAAGAGCAAAGATAACAATCACACAAGCCACCAGAACAGCGCAAGACAAAAACAGAAAACCACGACACTGGGTAACAACCCGGTAGCAGTGTGACGATAAAAGAAGAAGAATAATAATTAAGAAAATTGCAACTGAATTTGTACATACACCTGCAATGGAAAATAGTACCTACATTTAATTCAGCCACAACTCATTGTTCAATTCAATAGCTAATCGGTTAATAAATTACTTCTGAAAGCGGCTAAGCCCTGCCTGTATAGCGAGGACACCAGTCAAATGGTAAGCAGGCCTCATGTAAAAATCAGTCAGAAGCGCAATACCAGACGTCATGACTAAAGCCTGAATTCACAGCAGGCGAGCACAGAAGAAGAAGCTAATAAAATGAGAATTTGTCTGTAAGTTTAGTGTTTTAATACAATTTTGAATTTATAAAGCATATTTGTCTGTAAATCACAATCAATTATTTAAAAAAGAAGAATTGAGTACAGAATCTATATATGCCATTTATTAAGTATATAATAATAAAATAAAGCCCATAACCCGTTAGGGTCGTAGGGGTGACACTGTGGAGACATCAGCACAAAAAGCATGCCATGAGTCTCTGTCTTCAACTTCTCGAGCAAGTGTGGAGAAACTGTCCTGACCAGCTCTTGATGTTGTCAAACCAGGATTTTCTCTGCCCTTCGTTCCTTCTGCCACCCATTTATCATTTGTTTAGTATATGATAATAGTTTATTTATTTATCTACAGAACAATATATATAATTAATAACAATTCATTGATAACTAAGACAAACTACAGTGTAATGTGTATATACAACCAGGGAATAATAATGTCATATAAAGAGATATCGCTAAAAACTGAAGCAAATCTTATAAGAACAATTTTCTGGCCAACACTATGTTACCAGTGCCATACAGCTACTAGTGTAGTAGTTTATTTCAACTAGTACAAGGCCCCAGGAAAGAAAACAATAAGACAAGAAGAGAAAAAAAAAAGAATAATCCTACTAGAAAGGATTAAGAAGAATAGCAAGGCAATGAAAAGGGAATCGGTACCAGAACGGTCTGAGAATAGCTAGTTATAGGTATCTGCCTCCTCTTACAGCTTTAACTACTTCACTCATCATATTTCTGACATATATAACAAACACATCAGGCAACCAATTAAAAGGTTCATAATCTATTTAATCACTTGAACTTTCTCTCTCTCTCTCTCTCTCTCTCTTCTCTCTCTCTCTCTTTCTCTCTCTCTCTCTCTCTGTCCTGGAGAGCAAAATAATAACAGATACGCGTAATTCCTAAGTCACAAAACAATTTATAAAATAATTCAAAGTGCACAAATTCTGTCCCCTCTCCACTCCCGTAACATCTATCCACATAACATAATGTCTCTTGTACTATCAGTTTCCACGAATCCTTCTGAATAACCTGTCCTTTCTTCACTCACTTAATTCTATCACTCTGTCAATAAAGTTAATCTTTACCGATGACACTATAAACAAATCAGTCCACATAAATTAAAATAGTTCATTAAGTCACAATGATTCTTTACCTGGCGTCGGTAATACAGAAGAGTATGGACATTCACAACTTCATTCTTCCTCAGGTAAGTTAGGATTCTTCTGAAAATTCACTGGTCTCGTCTTGGCCTCGGAAATCTAGTCATACAGACATCTGGTCGTCTAGTCATCTACTTCCATAGTCTCTTGGTATCGGGTTCCCTCGTCAGGCGTCTGGTCCATTTATCAGCTGGCATCGGTTCATCTGGTCAGTCATCTGGTCGTCACGCTGGGTGGTATGCTCACGTTGTTTTACTTCTGGTATCGTCAGGTTCAAAGTTATGTATAGAGATCACGCGGTTCTTCTCTGATTAATTGGCTGGCAGTATGTTGGATCTAGTTAACGAGTTCTTCACGTTAGTTCAATACTCTTGTTCACTTAGGTCCGACCATGAGTGCTCTACGCCAAAAGAAAACACTTCTGGTCGAATTCTGACTTCACAGTCTGTCCTCACTTGGTTGAACTCTCTACCAAAAATATAACATGTTCTTCTTAAGTTCTAAGTTCACGCTCATTTTTTCTCGTTCCAAATGCTGCGCGTAGCAGATCAAATACATATTAACTCACTGTTAAATAAACTCTCTCTTTCACTTGAGAATAAACAATCTACTACAAAACAAATTTTTCTCCGTCCGTTCTTCTCAAAGTCTCTAGTCTCACTGTCTCATTCTTTCCTCCTGTCTTAATTTATGTTTTCTAAAACTTAGCTGGCCCCTGCCCTGGTCTCGAGATTCTCGCCTTCCCAGTAAAACTCGCCTACCCCGAGTTAAGTCAACTTTTCTCAATGTAGAGTCCTCACCTTGTTTATGCCTGGACTGGTAAACAAGTTTGTTCTAATTCTACTTAAAGTCGCCAAGTACATAAGAAAAAAAGTTGTCTCCGATTCCGTCCCAAGTAACAGTGAAACTGTTACACTAGGACAGTTAACACCACTGTTGTCACATAAAGAGACACTGCTAACAACTAAAGCAAATATTTTAATAACAATTTTCTGGCCAACACTATGTTACCAGTGCCATACAGGTACTGGGACAGTTAACACCACTGTTGTCACATAAAGAGATACTGCTAACAACTAAAGCAAATCTTATAAGAACAATTTTCTGGCCAACACTATGTTACCAGTGTCATACAGGTACTGGGACAGTTAACACCACTGTAGTCACATAAAGAGATACTGCTAACAACTAAAGCAAATCTCATAAGAAAAAATTTTCTGGCCAACATTATGTTACCAGTGTCATACAGCTACTGGGACAGTTAACACCACTGTTGTCACATAAAGAGATACTGCTAACAACTAAAGCAAATCTTATAAGAACAATTTTCTGGCCAACATTATGTTACCAGTGTCATACAGCTACTGGGACAGTTAACACCACTGTTGTCACATAAAGAGATACTGCTAAAACTAAAGCAAATCTCATAAGAACAAGTCTCTGCCAACATTATGTTACCAGTGTCATCATGTACTGGGACAGTTAACACCACTGTTGTCAGATAAAGAGACCCCGCTAACAACTAAAGCAAATCTTATAAGAACAAGTCTCTGGCCAACACTATGTTACCAGTGCCATACAGGTACTGGGACAGTTAACACCACTGTTGTCAGATAAAGATACACTGCTAACAACTAAAGCAAATCTTATAAGAACAAGTCTCTGGCCAACACTATGTTACCAGTGTCAAACATGGCTAATAACAGAAGCTAATGAGCGGAAAAATAACAACGGAGATTAGAAAAGCTGCAGGTGTGATAATAAGAGACCAAATTCGAAATGAAGAAATTAGAAGACTGGATGTGAAACCAGTCATGCAATTCATAAAAGAACAGATTAAATGGTTTGGACACCTGACAAGAATACCCTGGTTTTGTCTACCATAGAGAGCCACATTGAAAAAATATAAGTGGTATAGACCAAGACAAGAGGAAGACCACACAAAAGATGGAGCAACGGCAACAGCCGTAAGAAAATTAATAACAGCTTACAAAGTTTCTTAGAAAAAGCACACTTAATATCTCTACCCCACACTCTCCCCCTCCCTACCCCCAACACTTCTAAAAGAAGTAAATGATGGAAAAGAAAAACACAAGAGTCATGATTAGGGCTACATCCAAACCAAGTTCGACTCAAGAAACTAACCAACCCACTCTAGTGCCAGGATTACCACCAACAACTGGGAAGCATAATCATACCATTGAAAAAAACAGTCCTACTCAGGACTCCATCCAGTCAGCACAACACCCCAGATCACCACATAGACCTCAGGAAGACATCAGCCAACAAGCATACAGTCCCTCTCTGCCAGGATTAAAATAAGCACACACAAATCCTCAAGATGCCAACCAACCAGCATACAGTCACTCTCCGCCAGGATTAAAATAAGCACACACAAGTCCTCAAGATGCCAGCCAACCAGCATACAGTCACTCTCCGCCAGGATTAAAATAAGCACACACAAATCCTCAAGATGCCAGCCAACCAGCATACAGTCACTCTCCGCCAGGATTAAAATAAGCACACAAGTCCTCAAGATGCCAGCCAACCAGCATACAGTCACTCTCCGCCAGGATTAAAATAAGCACACACAAGTCCTCAAGATGTCAGTCAACCAGCATAAAAATACATCCAACGCGATGATTCCTATCAGTCAGCCAGCATAAAAACCTGCCGTCATCGACAGCAACAAAATACAAGGTGTTCAAGATAATAGCAGCCTGTGAATGGAGTCAATCTGGCATATATGTATGAAAATGAGAAGGTTCAGTTATGACGTAGTATAGGTCAAGGTTATGTGACGGTATGTAATTGTAGTGGGGGAAGGGGCGATGAACAAATGTGACGTAAACGAGCTAGTCAGAACCGGTTTAAATAGTACATAAACATAACGCAATAGATTATCTGGCAACTTTAGATTTGTCAATGGGGCTGCTTTAATCTTGAACACCCTGTAGAACTGCACACACACACACACAAGATCAACACAAAGTCCTTCTCAAGACTACAACCAGACCAGGACAGAATACTCAACTAACAGCCATTTTTAGTGCTAGTCCCAGGCCACACCAAGAAAGAAGGCCAGTACGCTGGTATAACAAAAAAAAGCCTGTCTTATAGTTGAAAAGAGAGTGTCTCTGCCTAATAGAGGCGTAATACTCAATCTAATAATAAGAGCCACCCATCGCAAGCGATGATGACAACAGCCTCAGACATGTGCTGTTGCACCTCTCTGGTGTGTGCGGAGGTGACTGTAGAGTCCAATCCTAGAACACAATCCCTACCACAGGTGGGGACATACATGATCAAGTTTAGACATGTGGGTGTTGTTTTCTGTCTTTTCACGCAGCTCATTTTCTCGGTGCCTCAACGGCACGATGATTCTTAGCTATGCAGGTTCCTCTTGTGATGTTACAGCGCCACATTTGGTGATCTTGCGCAAGGAACTTCCAGCATCTGGTGTCTATATCGAAGCATTTCTGAGACACTTTAAGAGTGTCTTTAAAGCGTTTATTCTGTCTACCAGCAGAATGTCTGCCCCCTTCAAGCTCGCCATACATCAACTATTTTGGGATGCGTTTAACAGGCATCTGAGCAACGTGACCGGCCCAACTTACATATTGCCTTCTGCAACAGGGTGTTGACGCTCAAATAGCTTGTCCATCATCAAATAGCTTGTCCTGAGCAGAACTTAGAACTTTGCCATCTCAACAGTACACTAGAATTTCTCTCTCTCTCATTGGCCAGATGTCCCGTCTCTGCAGCCGTCATGTTCAAACCATTAGTTATATCCTGAAACCATCTTCTCTGTGGTCTTCCTCTTCTTCTCTTTGCCGGTATGCCTCCTTCCATGATAGTCCTCTCCAGCCCTTCATGTCTTTTTATATGTCCAAAATATCTAAATTTTCTCTTTCTTATTTGTAACATCAGCCAGTTTTTTTTAATTTTGAATTCCTTCTGGATAAATCTATTTGTTCTCATCTCTGTCTATGATATACAGAGGACTTTTCTGTAACACTTATATTCAAAAACACATATGTTTTTCTACTGCCTTATTAAATGTCCATGCTTCACACCCATACGTTGCCACTGGGAATTTTCAATATATATATACAAAATATATAACCAAATCACTATAGTTTTACAAACACAAAAATAAAAACAAAAAGTCAAATCAATGTTTTGACCAAAAGGCCTTTATCAAGAAAAGAATACAAGACACTGCTTTGAACACAAATTTTCTTTTTCTACTCAATGAATTAAATTTCTGATATTTATAGTTAGTGGTTGAGACATCAGACTTGTATTCTGATGGTTGTCAGTTCAAATTTGGGCTGAGTCACATGTGCAATTTATAACGGACATAGGATTGTTGCTGAAGCTATGGAGATCATGCTTTGTGCAACACTCTTGGCAGGTGGCGTGCTATTTATGCCGAGAGGAACAGAGTTATATGGGAAAACCTGGGGCAATGAAGTCCAATCCTTCGACGTTAAACCTGGTGCAATGAAGTCAATCCTTGGATGTTAAACCTGGTGCAATGAGGTCAATCCTTGGATGTTAAACCTGGTGCAATGAGGTCAATCCTTCACAGTCATTTAGGTTATTGGTCACTCAACCAACACCAGACACATAGGTGCTCAGTCTTCGCTAGCAGATGTCAAAGGGTGTACATTCTGATAGTTCCTCTCTCCTTTACCGCTTCTTCTATATGCATATTTCCTTGCTTAATCTGCTCTAGGATTAGACTTCAGAGCAAGAACTCTGTAGAAACCTGCTGGATATTCTTCTTCTTCTTGAGCGCTTCATATCGACAACTTGTCAACCACTCTGTGTGATTTGTATGTGATCTGATACTAAGAGTAATTGTACGATGTGCCAGTTATGCACCTACAAGTAGGCCAGCACATCCGATTTCTTCACTGCTTTTTATTTACTAGGGTAGCATCCCTAGGGTCTACATCAGTTGCCTCTTAAAACATGCATTGTAGGTTGCAGTGGTACTATTCTTTGCTTCCATTTCAGGCCACAGCATCACCGAGGTGAAACCCGCTGGATATAAAACAATACTATCATCAGTATGCACCAACATCAAAGATGACTGCAAATGGACTTCCAGTAAATTCTGTTCATCTTCTGATGGTACACTCTGACATTCTGCTTCTCAATCATATCTTCAAGTTTATATAAATTCCTCTTGTACTGTTATACATTACATAGAGTTTGTAAGTGAGTTCTCCATACCTCTCTGTCCTGGGCACTCGCTCAATCTTTTCTATGGAATTTAGTCCGATAATTCTTCCCTCCCTCAGCAAAGTTTGTTTCAGGGTTTCCCTAGTGCATCCTCACTACGCTCTGCAACAAACTTACCATGCGAGTTAGCCAAGAAACCCCAGCATGACTTCTCATCACGATGCACAGGCAGTCACCACGATGCACAGACAGTCACCACGATGCACAGACAGTCACCACGATGCACAGACAGTCACCACGATGCACAGACAGTCACCACGATGCACAGGCAGTCACCACGATGCACAGGCAGTCATCACGATGCACAGACAGTCACCACGATGCACAGACAGTCACCACGATGCACAGACAGTAATGATGAGGCCGAAGAACATTCCCCTTATACATCTCCAACTGGCTGACAATCAATAAAAGAGTAAAAGTGTAAACACTTCACTTGTTTTGTCTTGTTTACATGTGCCGTAAAGCAGAGTGAGGAGTTTCAGTTTTCTATCCTGTACCGGATGTGTTGCATCTGTAGTTTTTAGTCTTTGATGTCGCAGGATATCTGTGATATTATCTATCCATGTGTATCTTTCTCTGACTCTGTGACCGGGTTGCCGGTTGTAATAGGCGTAAGATAGTAGTAGATCTGGTTTCATTCCCAGTAGGTGACCGAACCATTTTGTTTGTTATCTTCTAATATGTTGGATGTATAGTGTGATTTCAATGACATTTCTAATGTTCTCATTTCTCAATCTGTCTTGTCACATTGATGGCTTTTCTTAAACAGTTCATTTCCCATGTTGTGATCCTTCTTTCTTTAAATTTAGCTAGTTGATTAACCCTTAACCATTGGGATATTGGGATTTCGATCATTTATGATCGATGCTACATGCCTATTTAAGTGGCCATAATTTTGTATCTATTTTGCATTTAAGTTGGTAAAATTTATGTTATCTAAAGCAGAACATATGATAATCTAATAAAAATTATAAAAAAATTAATTATATATTTTTTAGATGTCTAATCACGTTGACTGTAGCACATCTCATTTCCAACTTGCCATTTTGTAGAAACGCCCAAATTGCTCCAGCCAAAAAGCCCCAAATATGTGATAAAATGGATTCTAATAACTCAAACTACTGTCCTGATGAAGACACCAGTGATTCTTGAAATATCTATGCTTGGGTCAAATGAACATTCTGTGCCTGTGTCACTTTAGTCTGTTTGCAAGATGCCCGATAACTATTTTTCCTGATTATTTTGTCTATCAAATATCATTGCGTAATCATATTTTTGTTCAATAATATCTTTTACTTGCAATGTTTAGAAATTATATACCTATTTAATGTTTATGTATGCTACTATAAGTGTTAGTTCTTTATAGGCTGCTTACTAGACCAATTTGGCATCATTTTCTCTTGAAGGCGATATTTATTGCCTTTTTTTCTTAACAATATGAAAATATTGAATATTATAAATTTCATGATTACTGCCTTTCTTATTTCCCAAACATGTTTAAATTCATATATGTTTTGCAAAAATGAAGACTTTAAAGACTGTAATAAAGATTCCATTATATTCGTCATACTTATTTTTTCCTTCTTTGTGACTGTAAAAAAATTTGACATTTGTAGAATAATCTATTTTTAGACTTTCCATAAGTAGGTCACGGATATCATAAATTATATCACACTTATGTTAAAACCACATATCCTGATAGCCCATCCAATTAGCTTTTCAACCATATATAACATGCCTATTTTCAATGCAAAGAACTTGTATGGTTGCTAAATATAGAACATATATATATAGGAACTGCAGTAAAACTATTTGATTGGCAAAACACGTAATTACAAAGTACTGTAGTTTTACAAATTACAAAAACAATGACAAAATACAGCAACGTTTGACCAACAAGGCCTTTATCAAGCAAGCGAACAAACAGGAGTGACAAATTAAAATGAAACACAAATGGACGACCAAATACAAACGTATCTAAGGAAAATCTGGAATAAAAGCGAATAACGAAATAAATGTAACACAAAAACACACATAAAAACTAGAAATAGAAAGGAAAAGAAACAATGAAACATCTAGTAAATATATAACTTGAATACATGCAACATATACCCATATAGATTACAAAGCAGGGAAGAGAAAGTACTAAGAAGCATAAGAATGGAATATAACATGAATACATGCAACATATACCCATATAGATTACAAAGCATGGGAAGAAAAAGTACTAAGAAGCATAAGAATGTAATACGTTGAGCCGCGTGGCCAAGGTACCATACAAAGAAATCAACCGATTCTCCAGAGCAAATCGACTGCGATCATCCGAGGAACATGATCGGATGGCTGTGACCTGGACATCGTGAGCACCTAAATGGCCAGTGTCATTGAAATGGTGGCTACAGGGTCACAGAGCATTGGCGTATGTGCGTAAGTGTTGGCGAATCGGTCACTGAGCCTCTTGCCTGTCTCGCCGATATAAGCCTTGTTCCACCGCTTACAGATAATAGCATAGATAAGATTACGGGACTCGCATGTGAACCATCGTCAATAAGAAACGTGCCTAAAGGAAAGATACAGTACGCGTCTGTATCACATAAGCACACGTGTTGCAACGCAGACGACCACACTGGACAGTGCCAAAATGAGTCAGGATATTGGACTTAAGGCGACTGTGTACCAACATATCCTTAAGACTTCTGTCCCGTCTGTAAGACACCAAAGGATAGTTGGGGAAGACAGAGCGGGTCTCAGGATCTGATCTAAGGAGAGACAGATGACGGAATAAAACATTTTCACCAGGGAACTATGGGGGTGGTAAGTTAAGATAAGTTTTACTCTGTCAGAGTTAGTAGTCCTATGCTGACTGGTAAGGGCCTGCTGGCGAGTGATTTTCTGAACTCGATGCATAGCGAGACAAGCACCCTCTCCGGGTATAGGCGCCTACGAAAGAAATCAAGCATCTCGCGAGCTCTCTCAAGAAAATCATCGTCCTCACTACAAAGGCGCAAGGCGTAAGAGCTGCGAGAATGGCAAAGAGTCACGACAAGCCGGGGATGGGAAGAAGTATAGAGGAGAAAACTATGTGCATCAGTAGGCTTGTAATATACTGATGTATAGATAGTGGATAGGCGTAAGGTGATAGTAATGTCAAGAAAGTTGACACAAGTAGTGGAGATGTAGAAGTAAAGCGAATAGAAGGTTGAAAACATTAATGAAATTAATGAAGCGTGACAAATCGGCTTCAGGCATATCAGTGATGCCAATACAGTCATCAATGTATCTGTGATAGACAGACGGAAGGGGCCATCATATGTAGTCCATACTAGGTGTTCAAGATAGCCCATGAAAAGACAAGCATAACTAGGTCCCATTTTAGTACCCATGGCACCCCCACTGATCTGCTCAAAGAATTGGTCATTAAACTGAAAGGAGTTAAGAGTGAGAACTAGTTCCTCAAGACGAAGGAGAGCAGAAGTTGACACAAGTGGATTAGTTCTCCTATTGAGAAAGAACTGGAGAGCTATAAGGCCGTCAGGATGAGGTATAGAAGTGTACAATGAGCACACATCAAGGAGGAAGAGACGGTAGGTTCTCTCGGGTAGCAACTCAATGGTAGAAAAGACAGACAAAGCGTGGTTTGTATCCTTCAAAATGACGGAGTGTGGTGACTATGGGATTAAAGATGCTATCAAGGAATTCGGAGATGTGTTCCGTAGGGCAGGAGCAAGCAGAACGATAGGCCTACCGGGATTGTGGAGTTTATGAATTTTGGGGAGCATATAAAGGCGGGTTTACCCAAACAGCTATCGATCACACAGAGTGATGATACACTGGATGGAAGGTCGTTCGTGGCAATTAAGTTCTTAATGACTTCAGAACCTTATTATTATTAGACTGAGTGACATCAGTAGGGCTGGTTTTATAAAACTGAGTGTCACGCAGTTGGGTATGACCTTCCTGAAGGTAAAGATCTTTGCTCCAGACGACTATAGCTCCGCCTTTGTCGGCGGGTTTGATAACAATGTCATCACGTCGACGGAGGTGTGATAGAGCACGAAACTCCGACGGTGACATGTTAGACTGCCAAAGGCGTTTTGGGTGGAGCAGTCCAATATCATGTATAGTATTCTTGATGTAGAGATCAAGAGCGTTAGAGGCACCGGGTTTGGGTGTCCAGTCATGTTTACGAGTAGAAAACTTGGAAAACATACTCGTGTCAGGACATAGGTCAGAGTCAACCTGGTTCTGAAAGTGAAATTTCAAGCGCAAGCCACGGTGAAACGAGTCACATCTTGAAGAGTTGAGTAGTGGTCAATGGTGGGTCGGAGAGGAACAAACTTAAGACCCTTACTTAAAACAGATCTCTCGTTGTCCGATAATGGAAGGTCTGGAGGAATACAAACCACCTGTGTGGGAGGAGAAGATCGTAGTGGACAATTGGAAGGAGTGGTAAAGGTACAGGGCGAAGAAGGTTAAGTTTTTGTTGGTGATGGGTGCAAAGAAATTCATACAGTTGTCTGTTAAGTACATGGATAATGAAACGAATAAGGGAGTAAAGGAGCATATTGTTAGAAGTGAGAAGTCGTAGACGCTGAAGAGTTGGGACTGGGAGGAGTCCAAGTCAGACAGAAGATGTGTATGATTAGCAGCAATACATATAGAGCAGGGCATCACAAATATCGAAAAACCTTAAAACCTGCCAATGGTTAAGAGTTAACATACGTCCTTGTGTTGTTAGAGCTCGAAGGGGGAGCAAAGAATAGTAGCACTGTGAACTACAAGGCATGTCGTAAGAGATGATTGTGGTAAGGGACTAGGGAAGCTACCCTAGTAAATAAAAAGCATTGCAGAAATCGGATGTGCTGACCTGACCTACTTGTAGGCGTATAACTGGCACACATACAAATGCTCTTGAGAGCCGCTGTAGCGTAGTTGTTAGTGAACTCGTTCCGCAAAGGCTGGTGGTCTGGGTTCAGCTCCCGCAATGCGCGTGGAATTTTCCCAACCATGACGGCTCTCAGGTCGACCCAGCCTCAACTGGGTACCAGACATGCTCTGGGAAAGTAAAGGCGGCCGCGTGATGCTGACCACATCACCCATCGTGTGCCGACGGTCAATGAAAAATACAGGCCTAACACTGTATTGACCTATATACCACGAGTATGAAAGGGTTCCTTTACTTTTACAAATGCTCTTAGGTTCATATCTCATACAAATCACAAAGAGGCGTTTAACATATGGTCGATGTGGAGTGCTGGAAGAAGATTAACCTAAGTACTACTTAGTTCTGTGTCCTAATGTTTTCCCCCACCTTAGCATTGAATATCATCAGTAGAAAGTCATAGATATATAACTGATTGGCTCCTATAAGCCGCTGGGAGTGCCACTATTTATTGGTTTTAGAATGATCTTAAAGAAAATTGATTTATTTACAAAATGGTATATTACTCATAAAAATCTGTTAATAATTAAGAAAAATTACAAACAGGCTAAAAATGAGAATGATCAAATGCTATATTTATCCTATTCTAATGTATGGCTTGGAAACATGGACAATGAACAAACAGTTTGAAGAGGCAGAATTGATGCATTTGAGATGTGGATATATAGAAGAAAAGGCAGAGTTTCATGGATAGAAAAACAGACAAATAAACAAGTTTTAGGAAAAACTAGGCATGAAGAAACAATTATTAAAAGAAATAGAATTCAGACAAGTAAAGTATTTTGGGCACATAAAAAGACATGACAACATGATAAAATCTTTACTAGAGGGGAAAGTTGAGGGCGAAGAGCAAGAGGAAGACCGAGAGATAAGTGGGAGGAAACTTTAAGAAATGGACAGGTTACAGTCTGGCAGAGTGAAACACCAAGTCGAAAGACAGAGGATGATGGAGATTCATTGCGCCAACCTTCAATGTGGAGATGGCACCTGATGATGATGAATTAAAAACTGGCTGAATTTGTACATACACCTGCAATGGGAAAATGGGACCTAAATTTAATTCAGCCACAACCGGTTTTTCAATTCAGTAGCTAATCAGCTAAATTACCTCTGAAGACGGTAAAGGCATGTCTGTATAGTGAGGGACACCAGTCAAATGGTAAGCAAGCCTTATGCAAACCTCAGTCAGAAGTGCGCCCTCAAGGGAAGCAAAGAATAGTTCACTGCAACCTACAAGGCATGTCGTAAGAGGTGACTGATGTAGGAACTAGGAAAGCTACCCTAGTAAATAAAAGCATCACAGAAATCGGATGTGCTGGATTACTTGTAGGCGTATAACTGGCACAATTTACAATCGCTCTCAGGCTCAGATCACATACAGATCACACAGAGTGTTTAACAAGTGGTCGATATGGAGCGTTCAAGAAAAATCAGAAGCACAATACCAGGCACTGTGAATAACGCCTGAATTCACAGCAGGCGATCGCAGAAGAAGAAGCTAGCAAATGAGAATTTATTGGTAAGATTAGTACAATTTTTAAAGCACTTTTATCTGTAAATCACATTCACTTATTTAAAAGAAGAACTGAGTACAGAATCTATATATGCCATTTGTTTAGTGTATGATAATCGTTTATTTATTTATCTACAGAACAATATATATAATTAATAACAATTCATTGATAACTAAGAAAAACTACAGTGTAATGTGTATATACAACCAGGAAATAATAATGTCATATAAAGAGATATCGCTAAAAACTGAAGCAAATCTTATAAGAACGATTTTCTGGCCAACATTATGTTACCAGTGCCATTCCTTTCGCTGCCACATACTTTCCGAAGGCTGAGCTAAAAATAGCTACTCTTGTTTCTAGGTCACAAACGTGAGTGTACGCCTATAGCAGTGACAGTAGCAATGTATAACATGTTAACACATCTTGAGCCCACAGAGGAGAGATAATAACACACGTGTTAATGCTTCTTTAGAGGTGAATGGAAAAAACGTATATATACTTCCTTAGCAGCTAAAGGGTTAACACCACTGTTGTCACATAAAGAGATACCGCTAAAACTAAAGGCAATCTTAAAAGAAAGATTTTCAGGCCAACACTATGTTACCAGTGTCAAATAAGGCCAATAACAGCAGCTAATGAGAGGAAAATCATAATGACGAAGATGAGGTGTCTTAGAAGAGCTGCAGGAGTGACAATAAGAGATAAAATTAGAAATGAAGAAATCAGAAGACTGGATGTGAAACCAGTCATGCAGTTCATAAAAGAACAACAAACTAAATGGTTTGGACTCCTGACAAGAATGCCCTGGTATCGTCTACCACAGAGAGCTATACAGAAAAAGTGTAATGAGTATAGAGCAAGAGGAAGACAACATAAAAGATGGAGAGACAGTATCAAGAACCGCTTAAAAATTAATAACAGCTTACAAAGTGCATTAGAACAAGCACACACAAGATCACTACATTTCCTTCCAAGACTTCTATAAAGTTATAAATGGTGGACGAGAATAATAATAATGTGAGCACAAATTAATTCGGCCACAGCATGTTTTTCTGTTTGGTAATGAATCATCATCAGGTGCTGTGCCGGCATGGATCTCCACAAATCTCTGTCATTAGTGTTTGCTATCAACTCAGATGTTGACGCTCTACCGTGCCATGAAGTCAGGCTATCCAACATTTTCTCTCTCTGTCTTCCCCTGTCTCGCTCTACCCTCAATATTACCGGTTGTCACAATGTGTTCTAAACCTCCTTTCCTCATCACATGCTCGAAAAATGATGACTGCCTCTTTCTTATATTGATTATAAGCTTTATCTGTGTCTTGTTCTCATTCAGCACCTCAACATTAGTCTAAAATATATTAGGTAATGAATATCTTAATATACAAAAAAATTTCAAACTTTTTCCACCGGTAATACCACCACGGTAAGGCCAAGGATTTTTTCTTTTGTGGGCATAAATGAAAATCTTAACTCGAACACTGCACTAGCCATGCGACTATTAAATTCCCAGGCTCTCTTCCCATCTGTCCTACACAGCCCTAAAAAGCGGCACTACAGGCAGTAACAACAGTTTGTTTTTAGGACAGGGGGGCATGAGCCTGAAGAATTGAATGGCCGCATGGTTAGTACAGTCATCGCGAAAATTTTCAGGTTATTATTTTTTATTTATCCCCCGACAGAAACATTTTTGGCCATACCAGGATTGAACCCAGGGATTGATCTCATGAATGGGCATTCACGATCTAATCCAATCGCTCCTCAATGTGTTAATGAATAAACTGTTTTTAATTATAACCATTATTGATCCTGTTGACGTCTGCGTGGTGCTGGGGCCCGCAAGGGAGAGCAAAGAGCATACAAATCACACAGAGTAGTTAACAAGTGGTCGATATGGAGCGTTTAAAGAAGAAGATTATGTTGAAGATATGGTTTCTTTTCTTATATTTAAAATATTTAAAATTACATTGAACTATAGAAAGGTCCTCTGCCAAACTGCTGGTTGGAGAGTTTTGTCACTGGATGGGATTTTCCATGAAGTCTTCAATTTTCGTCCTTCGTTGGATACCTTTCTCATGAACACATCATCTAAATGTGTTACATTACCGAGGTTGACATCAATTTTTCTTTGGACATTGTCTGGTAATGTGAAATCATTCTTTGAAGCTTGGGATGTTGATTTGGATTCATCAGATTTGTCTGAATGCTTCTGGGTTAAAGGATCAGGTTCTACGAAGCTTGAGGAAGCTGTATACAACATATCTTTCGGGATGTAAGTTTCGTTATTCTTAGCGAGTTCTGGAGAGCTGACATCTATGTCAAATGTGGATAGGTTTTTTGTGATAGAACTTAGTGGATTCTGAGTTGCTTCTGCAGGTGAGTGTTCCTTGGAGAAGGATGGTGGTGGTGAGGACACAGAAGGAGCGATCATCGAAGCGAGGGACGCTGAAGGAGAATGTGGTGATAAATTACTATCTTTCTGCTTGAAGAGCAACTCAGATGATGAAGGCTGATTTCTATATTCTTCCGGAGATGATGCAATAATATTGCTATTCTCTGGTGGAACTTTCTCACAAGTAAACTGTAATGGCTGTGAATCACTTTGGCTGTCTTTAAACTTGGGTGTGCTTTCACTACCAAACTCTAAGAAACCCCTTTCATATTCTGGGCTCCTGATATCAAACTTTCCAACTAGATGTCTGACAATGGAAGGTTCTGATAAGTCGTGACCAAAAGATTGGCCTGGCGAATAAGTTGGTGTGGGTTCAAACCCCACAGTTTTAGTTGCTTCTTCTTCTGTTTTCTTTATGGATAAAATTGGTGATGTAGTATTATGCTTAATCTCTAGCCCTGAACCATGTGTTTGTAATAGTTTGTGATCATTTTTCTTTGAGTCTAATCCAGAATTATCATTGCTCCCAGGGTTAAACATGTTCTGTCCACAAGTTGAGCTTGAGAAATCTTCATGTTTCTCTGGATGACTGCTCAAGTCAATATATGCTTCAGATTTGCTTATAACTGATACTGAAGGAAAATCTGATGATTTCCTGGAACCACTTTTTGTGGGAGTAGGTTGAGCAGTAGTATTTATTTTATCAGGATTAATATTGTCACATACAGCTGAAGGTTTTCTGGACTTGTAGATCCCGCTTGAGGTGAGCTCCTATGCTTTCTAGGATTGAATCCAATATTACAAGGAGAATGACAAACTTTCGATTGCGAATCAATTTTCCGGACAAAATACCTGACCACATTTGTGCAAAGTTTGTCTACATTAGTATCGTCTTGTTTCGGGAGGTTGGGTTCATGACATGGCTGATCCAATTTCTCTAATAAGAGCCAGAGTTTCAGAATAAACATTTCTTTCGTGAGCTCTCTGGCCTAGAGTCTATCGATGCAGGATCAGGTCTTTTGTCTTCAGCAGTCTCTGCTGAGGCATTGTCTTTCATTTCAAAGGTAAGATTGTTGTTGAGTGAAAATGAGGACTGTGGTCTCGTTAAAGGTATGGCATCTGGATGAGTGACAGTATTTTGTGGCAATATCGTTTCTGGTTCACTTTTATTTTTCATTGAGTGGGATCTTTGCATGTCTGCACCATGATTACTTTCCATTGTGTGGGAGCTTTGTGTGTCTGGTTCAAGGTGGTTTTCCAATTCTGGATTAATAAAAAAAATGTATTAACATCTTACTAGAACAACTATCAAAATATAAGCAGATTAGAACAAGTTGTCATTCTGTGCCTCAGAACAGGACACAATCGACTCTGCAGCCACTTCTTCTTCGCCCCTAGGGAAGCATAGGTCAGCAACCAAGGATTTCCAAGACCTCCTATCCAAGGCAAATGTTTCCAGATCTCACCCCTCTCTCCATACGTTCTTGCATTCCGGCTCCAACTTTTGCCTCCAGGTGTTATGAGTCCTGTGGTGTGTCCTTCTTCTTCTTCTTCAGGTGGTAACCTAAGAATTTCCTTGTTGTCGTTCTGTAGCAGTCTAGCGTTTTTAACGAGGTGGGGTAGTGAGCCCCACTACCAACCTCCCTAGTCACTCACCTCTTGCGGCGTGCATCTTGGATATTCCGTCAATCCATCATTTACTTGGCCATCCACTGGGTTTGTTGTCATTGTATCTGAGTGCTAATGCACTTTGTGGGAGAATGTCTTCAGGTAGCCTTGATACGTGTCCAAACCATTTGACCTGTTGTTTCTTAATATATTGTAGCACCTGCAAGAATCCCACTTTTTTATGATTTCTCATTTCTGATCTTATCTCTTTTTGTAACATTTAGAATTTGTTCTAAACACTTCATCTCTGTCATTTGATTCTTCTTTTCTCATTTGTTGTCCAGTGTCCAGGTCTGACACTGATGTCACAGAGTTGGTAAACACTTCATCTCTGTCATTTGATTCTTCTTTTCTCATTTGTTGTCAGTGTCCAGGTCTGACACTAATAGCACACAGAGTTGGTAAACACTTCATCTCTGTCGTTTGATTCTTCTTTTCTCATTTGTTGTCAGTGTCCAGGTCTGACACTGATAGCACAGAGTTGGTAAACACTTCATCTCTGTCGTTTGGATTCTTCTTTCTCATTTGTTGTCAGTGTCCAGGTCTGACACTGATGTCACAGAGTTGGTAAACACTTCATCTCTGTCGTTTGATTCTTCTTTTCTCATTTGTTGTCAGTGTCCAGGTCTGACACTGATAGCACACAGAGTTGGTAAACACTTCATCTCTGTCGTTTGATTCTTCTTTTCTCATTTGTTGTCAGTGTCCAGGTCTGACACTGATAGCACAGTTGTAAACACTTCATCTCTGTCGTTGATTCTTCTTTTCTCATTTGTTGTCAGTGTCCAGGTCTGACACTGATAGCACACAGAGTTGGTAAACACTTCATCTCTGTCGCTTGATTCTTTTTTTCTCATTTGTTGTCAGTGTCCAGGTCTGACACTGATAGCACAAGTTGGTAAACACTTCATCTCTGTCGCTTGATTCTTCTTTTCTCATTTGTTGTCAGTGTCCAGGTCTGACACTGATAGCACACAGAGTTGATAAACACTTCATCTGTGTCGCTTTGATTCTTCTTTTCTCATTTGTTGTCAGTGTCCAGGTCTGACACTGATAGCACACAGAGTTGGTAAACACTTCATCTCTGTCGCTTGATTCTTTTTTTCTCATTTGTTGTCAGTGTCCAGGTCTGACACTGATAGCACACAGAGTTGGTAAACACTTCATCTCTGTCATTTTGTAGAGTAGCCTAGGGTGCAGCGATGACAAGCAATAGAATACAATAATAACGTAAGACTATGTGTTGCACTCTCAAAACAGAAGTGCAACACATAACTACAAGACACAACGTTTTTGTATTCTATTGCTTGTCATGCGCTCAACCTAGGCTACTAGTAGTAGGGCAGTATTTTCTAAGGCCATACACACGAATATATATACTAACGAACAAGGTGGAATCGCTTCGTTACATTTATTATTATTATTTGCGGACCATGCATGAACACGCCTGGTCTGCCCAATGTTTATGTCATCCCTCCTATCGTTACTAACACGTCACTATTTTACTACACAAAAACGTTGTGTCTTGTAGTTATGTGTTGCACTTCTGTTTTGAGAGTGCAACACATAGTCTATTACGTTATTATTGTATTCTATTGCTTGTCATGCGCTGGCCACCCCTAGGGCTACTCCTACACCTCCCGGGCGACTTCGCCGTTGCCCCAACGGCGACACTCCAATATTAAGTGCACAGGTATATGATATATATGGGTTCATTAGGTGTGTGACAGCTGAATGGACACAAGGTACCACACGTCACGGAACGTGGCTTCACAACACTTAATCTATAACCAATCAACCACGGTCGAGGGAGGAAAATCCTGACGGGTTCTCAGGAGGACCAAGTTGAACGAGCTAAATGGGAACTAGTCACCACACGTTGTTGAACGTGACTCGTCAACTGGCCATAGGCGACCATGGCGGACATTAAAGTTAACCCGCTGTGCATATGTGCTGAAACAAATAAACATAGAAAATTCAGTCACAAAAAATGTCATTGGACAAATCCCAGGGTAATGCAATGGCATGTCAATCCACTTGGAGGGCAATGCGAGGAGGCTGTACTTGGACTCGGGGTGGCACCCGCCAACTGTCACTATATTAATCCCCTGTCAATCATGCCAGTCGAAGGTAGATCGAACATTCTGAAAACTCAACAAAAAAAACTAGTTATGACTTGATTATGGCACACACAAAAAAACATTTTATATGTATACTGTATCATATCGTCTGGCAATAGTATTTATGCACCATTGAGGTAACATCCTCCGGTCTCCCAGTTCCCGGGTGGTGGTACTGCATTGTCAACTCCTTCAAGAGGCAACGAAGTTTTAAATATTTTAAATTAAACGAAGAAACATTTTTAAATAAACAAAATATATCCTAAAAAGGCTGCAACACCAATCCTATAATCAACTCAACACTCCTCACCATCAACATCATATCATCATTGATATATAAATGATAAACATTAAAGTCCCCCCAACAACCCCAAAGGAACAAATATAAACCCAAACAGGCAACTAAACCCAGTGGGACTCAGTTTAAAAAGGTTTCACATCTCTTGATGTGACGGCCTGATACCGTTAGTCGAGACTGACTAGTGCCGTTTATCGGTGCTATTATATAATAGCCAGAATTCATATCAGGAACCTGTAACACACGGTATACCTGAGCAGAATAAATATTGTCAAGTTTGTTTGCGTCCCTATTATGACCAATACTCCGTCGCACCAAACTATTCAACGGCATAATGTCGATATCGCCCGCTATCATCTCCCAGCTTGTGAAGATGTGCTACCCTATCACTGGCATCTCTATGGGCCGCTGCCCAATCACATTCTCGAGGAGATCCCTCGTCATCCTGAAAGAATAAATCTTCTATAATAAAATTGATGGGTAATTTGGGGTGTCGACCAAAAAGCAAATAGTATGGCGACCATCCTGTGGAGGTATGAGGAGTAATGTTGTATCCCAAAACCAAATTGGGCATATGTCTGGACCATTCTAATTTATCCTGATTCGCAACGCACGAGCATGGCCAACAATGTGCGATTAAACCTTTCACACAGTGCATTTCCGCGTGGGTTATATGTTGTGGTCCTGGATTTCTTTATCCCATACCTATTGCAGAGTGCCAGCACGACAGCCGACTCAAATCCTTTCCCCTGCCACTGTCACCAGGTTCAAAAATGGTAAATGTGCTATTCATATCATGAATATTACCCAGGAGAATATGTTCTTATCCAACGGTACTGTGGTGGGCAATATATATGAGGTCGATTCCACTGACGATATCCGCTATAATGTCCTGTCAGCGACATCTGTGGAGTGTGCTGTGGCCGCTGGGGTTAATTTAGGCATTGGTAATACTACTAATGTACCTATTGGTTCCAGCCGATATAATTTGGATCACATGCGAGGTAATGCGGATCAAAAGGCGAAACTATTATCTTTGTTGTATAAATATGATGATGTTTTTTCATATGATGACTCAGATGTTGGGTATGCCGACAAAGTACAGCATCAGATCCGTTTGTCGCAGAATACTAACCCCATCAAGTTGCCGTATAGGCGCATCCCGCCGGCGTTCTATACAGAAGTACAAAACCATATTGCAGATCTTTTGCGAAAACAGGTCATTCGCGAGAGTGTCAGCCCCTGGGCTGCGCCTGTGGTTTTGGTAAAGAAAAAGAATGGCACTTTGCGGCTGTGTGTAGATTACCGTGAACTGAACAAAAAGACCATTAAAGACGCGTATCCAATTCCTCGCATTGATGACTACTTGGATTCCCTATCAGGTGCTAAATTATTTTCCACCTTGGACTTAACGAGCGGGTATTACCAGGTGGCCATGAAAGAAGAGGATATCGATAAGACTGCATTTTGTACACCTTTTGGTCTGTATGAGTATACGCGAATGCCCATGGGCCTAACAAATTCTGCAGGTACCTTTCAGCGATTAATGCAGAATTCAATGAGTGATTTCATGTTTAAATCCCTTTTAGTTTATTTGGATGACATGCTCATTTTTTCAGGAAATTTTTCAGATCATTTAACTCGGTTGGGTGATGTGTTGGAGAGGATTAGATCGATTGGTTTGAAAGTTAATCCTGCCAAATGCGTGTTCTGTACTAATAAAGTGGACTTTTTGGGTCACACTATCTCCGATAGGGGAATTGAAACTCAGAGGTCGAAGATATCCTCTATCCAGGGACTCTGCACGCCCACTAATGTAGCGCAAGTGAGAGCATTTTTAGGCATGGCTGGGTATTACCGTAAGTTTATCCCTGGGTTTTCCCATGTAGCAAAACCGTTGTTGGACCTGGTCAATGGCTCTTCTTTTGGTACGCATCAAAAAAATAAACAACAAAGGAATAAGAATTCCGATTTTTCATGGAGTAGTGATTGTGATAATTCATTTAGGGATCTCCAGACTAAACTAATCTCCGCACCCATTCTGGGATTTCCTGATTTTAGTAAACCGTTTATTTTGGATGTCGATGCGTCTTATTCTGGTCTTGGCGCTGTGTTAAGTCAGGAACAGGACGGTTCCAGTAAAGTGATAGCGTATGCTAGCAGAACCCTACGTAGGGAGGAAAGAAATATAAAAAGTAGTTTGAAATTGGAATTATTGGGTTTAAAGTGGGCTGTCACCGAAAAATTTCGATCGTATATTCTCGGCAATAGAGTGACTATATACACCGACAATAAAGGTCTTACTTTCTCCAATAAAGCACAACTGGGTGCTATTGAACAAAGATGGTTAGCTCAGTTGGCTGTTTTCAATTTCGAGATTAAACATCGTAGGGGATCATTAAATAAGAATGCTGATTTCTTGTCCAGGTACCCTCTACCTATTACTAATGATGAAAAAGAATGTGAGACAATGTCTGAAGATGAGGATGTGGGAATTAACCGAGTTGCTTTTGAGTCCCCTTTTTATGCATGTGATTTGAATGTTTTGACATTGGACTCTGAATGTGTGAAATACCCTAGCAGGTATGGGTTGCATGATATCGAATGCTTACAGTGGCAGGATGTTGTTCTACATGTAATTCTGAATGCTATACAGTTAAATACCCCAGTGGACACAACGACATGGCCCCAGGATGCTCAGCGTTTGTGGTCGTTTCATGAGAAACTATGTATCCACAAGGGGATTCTTTGTATACAGTGGTGCAGATTGTGATGGCGATGAATTGAGGATTATTGTTCCTCTTTCTTTACGTCACATTGTACTAAAATCTATTCATGAATTAGGTCATCAAGGGCGCGATAGGACCTTGGCTTTGTTAAAATCAAGATTTTTTTGGTGTGGTATGTCTGGAGATGTTAGGAAGGTAGTGAAGTCCTGCATTGTTTGTAACATGTCTAAACCCCCGAAGAGGATCACAACTACCTATGGTCATATTGTAGCTCATCGTCCTTTAGAGATGATAGCTATGGATTTTATTGAATTCCCAAAAGATTCTTATGGCTTCCGACACGCATTGATATTGACCGATGTATTTACTAAATATGTGGTTGCCTATCCTACGGTGGATCAGACGGCGTTAACTGTGGCTGAAGTTATACAAAATAGGTGGATCCCTGCTTTTGGGGTACCCAGTAAAATACACTCCGATCAGGGGAAAGGATTTGAGTCGGCTGTCGTGCTGGCACTCTGCAATAGGTATGGGATAAAGAAATCCAGGACCACAACATATAACCCACGCGGAAATGCACTGTGTGAAAGGTTTAATCGCACATTGTTGGCCATGCTCGTGCGTTGCGAATCAGGATAAATTAGAATGGTCCAGACATATGCCCAATTTGGTTTTGGGATACAACATTACTCCTCATACCTCCACAGGATGGTCGCCATACTATTTGCTTTTTGGTCGACACCCCAAATTACCCATCAATTTTATTATAGAAGATTTATTCTTTCAGGATGACGAGGATCTCTCGAGAATGTGATTGGGCAGCGGCCCATAGAGATGCCAGTGATAGGGTAGCACATCTTCACAAGCTGGGAGATGATAGACGGGGCGATATCGACATTATCCCGTTGAATAGTTTGGTGCGACGGAGTATTGGTCATAATAGGGACGCAAACAAACTTGACAATATTTATTCTGCTCAGGTATACCGTGTGTTACAGGTTCCTGATATGAATTCTGGCTATTATATAATAGCACCGATAAACGGCACTAGTCAGTCTCGACTAACGGTATCAGGCCGTCACATCAAGAGATGTGAAACCTTTTTAAACTGAGTCCCACTGGGTTTAGTTGCCTGTTTGGGTTTATATTTGTTCCTTTGGGGTTGTTGGGGGGACTTTAATGTTTATCATTTATATATCAATGATGATATGATGTTGATGGTGAGGAGTGTTGAGTTGATTATAGGATTGGTGTTGCAGCCTTTTTAGGATATATTTTGTTTATTTAAAAATGTTTCTTCGTTTAATTTAAAATATTTAAAACTTCGTTGCCTCTTGAAGGAGTTGACAATGCAGTACCACCACCCGGGAACTGGGAGACCGGAGGATGTTACCTCAATGGTGCATAAATACTATTGCCAAGCGATATGATACAGTATACATATAAAATGTTTTTTGTGTGTGCCATAATCAAGTCATAACTAGTTTTTTTTTGAGTTTTCAGAATGTTCGATCTAACTTCGACTGGCATGATTGACAGGGTGATTAATATAGTGACAGTTGGCGGGTGCCACCCCGAGTCCAAGTACAGCCTCCTCGCATTGCCCTCCAAGTGGATTGACATGCCATTGCATTACCCTGGGATTTGTCCAATGACATTTTTTTGTGACTGAATTTTCTATGTTTATTTGTTTCAGCACATATGCACAGCGGGTTAACTTTAATGTCCGCCATGGTCGCCTATGGCCAGTTGACGAGTCACGTTCAACAACGTGTGGTGACTAGTTCCCATTTAGCTCGTTCAACTTGGTCCTCCTGAGAACCCGTCAGGATTTTCCTCCCCTCGACCGTGGTTGATTGGTTATAGATTAAGTGTTGTGAAGCCACGTTCCGTGACGTGTGGTACCTTGTGTCCATTCAGCTGTCACACACCTAATGAACCCATATATATCATATACCTGTGCACTTAATATTGGAGTGTCGCCGTTGGGGCAACGGCGAGTCGCCCGGAGGTGTAGGAGTAGCCCTAGGGGTGGCCAGCGCATGACAAGCAATAGAATACAATAATAACGTAATAGACTATGTGTTGCACTCTCAAACAGAAGTGCAACACATAACTACAAGACACAACGTTTTTGTGTAGTAAAATAGTGACGTGTTAGTAACGATAGGAGGGGATGACATAAACATTGGGCACGACCAGACGTGTTCATGCATGGTCCGCAAATAATAATAATAAATGTAAACGAAACGATTCCACCTTGTTCGTTAGTATATATATTCGTGTGTATGGCCTTAGAAAATACTGCCCCTACTACAATTTGATTCTTCTTTTCTCATTTGTTGTCAGTGTCCAGGTCTGACACTGATGTCACAGAGTTGGTAAACACTTCATCTCTGTCGTTTGATTCTTCTTTTCTCATTTGTTGTCAGTGTCCAGGTCTGACACTGATAGCAACAGAGTTGGTAAACACTTCATCTCTGTCGCTTGATTCTTCTTTCTCATTTGTTGTCAGTGTCCAGGTCTGACACTGATGTCACAGAGTTGGTAAAAAAAAACTGTGTTGAACATTGCTCTCTTAATATGATAATACTAAGATAAAAGAACAATAGGAAAATAAAGTAAGAGAGTACCTAGATAAAAGAGCACCTATATGAGGGGTTTGCCAGCCAGGTTATCTATTATAATGGAAGACTGTCTGAGGAGTTCCAGGTCACTACGGGTGTTAGACAAGGATGTCTGCTGTTCCCCCACCCTCCTCTTCTTGGTGCTACTTAATTGGGTTACACTCACAGCATATGCAGGGTCCGGAAAAGGCATTCAGAGGACACTTGTGTCAAAATTAGAAGATCCGGACTTTGTGGATGATCTTGTCTTGCTCTCCCACAGGCTACAAAACATGTAGGAAAATGTGATGCTCTGGGAAACTGCACATTGGGTGGTCTTAAAATCAGTCAAGAGAAGATAAAAATACAGCAAAGCAACAACATACAGCAAGACGCAATATTGATCGAAGGAAGGGGCATAGAAGATGGTAAATTTGTCTACCTTGGAAGCAAGATCAGCAAATGAGGAGGTATAAATGAGGACATTAATGCCAGGATTAAGAAAGCCCAACAAGTCTTTGCTATCTTGCACACAGTGTGGAAGTCTACTGCCATCTTCACTAAAACAAAGCTCAGGATATTCAACTCAAATGTGAAATCTTTGTTGCTGTATGGCTTGGAAACATGGTGAATTCCCAAGTTAAATACAAATAAGATTCAGACCTTTGTCAACGGATGTCTTTGGCGGATTCTCAGGCTGAGATGGTATGATAGAGTTGCAAACACAGACCTGTGAACAGGAACAGGAGAGGAGCCCATGATGATCCAGTTTAAGAGGAGAAAATGGACATGGGTCGGGCATACGCTACGGAAGACACAGTCGAGTATCACTAGACAAGCACTTGAGTGGAACCCATAAGGAAAACGAAAAATGGACGTCCTAAACAGACCTGGAGACAGTCGTTTTGAGAAACTGAAGGGTACTCGACAATCCTGGAAGACAATAAAGAAAACAGGCAGAGACCGGGAAAAGTGGCGAACATCTGTTGAGGCTCTATGCTCCACGAGGAGCTGAGAGGAATAAGTCAAGTCAAGATAAAAGAGCAAGAAAATTGTTAAAATAGCATACACAAAAAAAAACCTATATCTACCGTTTCCTATTTTAGTAGCAGCATTTTCTATTTGGTCTTGTGAAGCTTGTTCATAAGGCTCCTGGCTAAGTTCTTTCTCTTCATTGGCACCAACAGATTGAAGATCATCCAGAGATTGCCCAGTCAAAGCTGGCAGAATGGGTCCACTCAGTCTGCGGCTTTGAGTGTATCTTGAACGAGGTGCATCACTCGAATGTTTCAGGCTGGATGTACGCAGCACAGGATGGGATGAATTAAAGACCTCTTGATCGCCCTCACCACCAGAGAAAAACCTGAACAGTGAGACAAATGCACAAAGACAATGTTAAGTGATTTTCAGATTCTAGTTGGCATTATGAAATATTAAGTGACAAGTTTTACCAACTGTAAAAATAGATCTCACCGTTCAGAAATCAATGGCAACATTGACAACATGCACCATCACAGTAAATGGGACGGAGCTAAGATAAGTACAGCAATTTAAATACCTCAGAGTCCTGGTAACATCAGATGGTAGATGCCGATCAGAAACAAAGAGCAGAATAGGGCAGGTGAAAGCGTTTCAGAAAATGAGAAGCATTATATGCAACAAGTCATTGTCAATTGATATCAGAATGAGAGTTATACAGTGCTATATAGAACCAATACTGACATATGGATATGAGTAATGGACATGTGCCGTGCTGGCTGGCATAGGCAATCATGATCTCCACACATCTCTGTCGTTGGTATTTCCTATTACCTCAGATGTTGATGTCTCCACCCATCTCTGTCCCTGGTATTTCCGATTACCTCAGATGTTGATATCTCCACACATCTCTGTCCCTGGTATTTCCTATTACCTCAGACGTTGATGCTCTTCCGTGCCATAAAATCAGATTATGTAATATTTTCTCTCTGTGTCATCCTCTGTCTGGTCTCACTTGATTTTACCGTTGTCACAAGAATTCAAGAAAGAAAGGAAGCCCTAGGAAAACCCTGAAACAAAATTTACTGAGAGAGGAGAGAAATATCAGACTCGATTCCATAGAAGAGATTTAACGAGTTGACCCAGATAGAACGGTATGGAGAAATTGCTGGCATATGTAATGTATAACGGTATGAGAGGCAAATAATAATAATAACGAAAGTTCCCAATGCCTATTTGTTCCCAGTGCCTATTTGTTCCCAGTGCCTATTTGTTCCCAGTGCCTACTTGTTTCCAGTGCCTACTTGTTCCCAATGCCTACTTGTTCCCAATGCCTATTTGTTCCCAATGCCTATTTGTTCCCAATGCCTATTTGTTCCCAGTGCCTATTTGTTCCCAGTGCCTATTTGTTCCCAGTGCCTATTTGTTCCCAGTGCCTATTTGTTCCCAGTGCCTATTTGTTCCCAGTGCCTATTTGTTCCCAATGCCTATTTGTTCCCAATGCCTATTTGTTCCCAGTGCCTATTTGTTCCCAATGCCTACTTGTTCCCAATGCCTACTTGTTCCCAATGCCTATTTGTTCCCAGTGCCTATTTGTTCCCAGTGCCTATTTGTTCCCAGTGCCTATTTGTTCCCAATGCCTATTTGTTCCCAATGCCTATTTGTTCCCAATGCCTATTTGTCTCCAGTGCCTATTTGTTCCCAGTGTCTATTTGTTCCCAATGCCTACATGTTCCCAATGCCTACATGTTCCCAATGCCTATTTGTTTCCAGGCCGTCTGTGGCTTTGCGGTAGTGAACTCCATCACAACCAAAGAGTTCTCTAATCCTATTCTAATCTATTCTCTAATCCTATTCTAATCTATTCTCTAATCCTATTCTAATCTATTCTCTAATCCTATTCTAATCTATTCTCTAATCCTATTCTAATCTATTCTCTAATCCTATTCTAATCTATTCTCTAATCCTATTCTAATCTATTCTCTAATCCTATTCTAATCTATTCTCGAATCCTATTCTAATCTATTCTCGAATCCTATTCTAATCTATTCTCTAATCCTATTCTAATCTATTCTCTAATCCTATTCTAATCTATTCTCTAATCCTATTCTAATCTATTCTCTAATCCTATTCTAATCTATTCTCTAATCCTGTTTTGCCTTTAGGTGTCAGGTCGAAAAGGAGACACCTGGAGTGAGCCTCTCTATGCATCTTGTCTTTCTTTCTCTTTTCCAATCCTGATTTGTCTCACAGCTTCAGGGTAAGAAGAGAATTCTAGCACTGGCTTTTGTGTCTTCCGTCGCCTGTTATCTCTGAGGCCCACCTTTTGTGTGGACAGCCTTTTGCTTTGTATCCACCCACTATATCAGAGTAACATTGCTTTTTGTGATGCACTGTCTGTTTGTAATCTGATTATGTGGCCGAACCATTTAATTTGTTGTTTCTTGATGAAGTCTAGTACTGATGTTGTACCCACTTTTTCCTGATGTCTTCATTTCTAAACCGGTCTCTTTTGTTACTTCCAGCATTCTGCTTAGACACTTCATCTCTGTCGTGACTAGTTTTCTTCTATCATTTGATGTCAGCGTCCAGGTTTGGCACTTGAAGCATAATGTTGGGAGAAAGATTGTGCTGACTCCAAGAATACCTGGTTCAAACTTCAAGACAGGCAGTTTATAAGCAAATTTGGTCCCGTAGATTTTAAGATGGTAAAAATAGACCTCATCATTCAGAAAGCAACGGCAAACTACTGAAAGTATAAGTGGTGCCTAGAAAATCACTCGTTTACTGTGGTTGATGGCAAAGTCCTGCAAAGGATATGTCAAGATTTTCATTCGATGCTTATTATTCAAATTATATTAAAAAGTACACCAAAATTAGATACCTCTGTCGCTCTTCTATCTCAAACTTTGTCCGCAACACAGTGCCTGGGGTGACTTGAATTTTCTCTCTCTCATACAGCGGTGTGATGGTTACATCTCCTTCCCCATGTGTGCACAGCTCCATACAGCTATGAGAATGGAACATAGTTGTTGCAGACAGATGGTCAGGAATCTTGTTAAGAAGAAGGTTATCATCGCTGGCCTCTGGTTTAGAATGAAATGAGATATATTTGAGAGCATTCTAAGCAGTTACTTTTAGGTTATACTCACATTCCATCAACGACTTTCCATCACGGACATTCCATCCATTCACTGACATTCCATCAACAATTTCACTGGACATTCCATCAACGACTTTCCATCATGGAAAACGATTCCATCAACGACTTTCCATCATGGACATTCATCGGATTCATCATGGACATTCCATCAACGACTTCCATCTGACATTCCATCAACGATCTCCATCACATTTCCATCATGGACATTCCATCAACGACTTTCCATCATGGACATTCCATCAACGACTTTCCATCACGGACATTCCATCCTAGACTTTTCATCATGGACATTCCATCTAGGAATTTCCATCATGGACATTCCACCACAGACATTCCATCACAGACATTCCATCATGGACATTCCATCACAGACATTTCATCACGGACATTCCATCACAGACATTCCATCACAGACATTCCATCATGGACATTCTCGGACATTCCATCACAGACATTCCATCACAGACATTTCATCACGGACATTCCATCACGGACATTCCATCACAGACATTCCATCACAGACATTCCATCATGGACATTCATCGACATTCATCACAGACATTCCATCCGAACATTCCATCATGGACATCAATGGTTTGTATCCTTTTCATGCATTTAATAAAATCATTTAAAAAAATTTTTAAATCAATGTTACTACGATACAGTGGATACCAAGCAAGAGGATGTCCTTGCAAAAGGTGGACATCATAGATAACAGAGGCAATGAAAAAAAACACGCTATTTATGAAGCACACACAAAAGCCTGTTCTAGAAATCTCTTCTTATCCTGACGCTGTAAGGCAAAAACAGGATTCCAGAAAAGATAAAATAAGAATAAAATCCTAAGTGGTTTTAAAAACAGTATGGCATGGAACCAATAGGAAAACAAAGATCAGAATACTAAGAGCATGCATATTCCCAGTGGCAACGTATGGGTGTGAAGCATGGACATTTAACAAGGCAGTGAAAAACATATATGTGCTTTTAAATATGTATTAAGAATAGTCTTTCGTATATCATGGACAGAGAAGAGAACAAATAGATCTATCCAGAAAGAACTCAAAATCAAAGAAAACTGGCTGATGCTATTGGACATAGAAAGAGACACAAAGGTTGAAGAAGACCATCACGGAAGGGGAATCCGGCAAAGATGAGAATAGAAAGACCATGGAGAAGATGGATTCAGGATGTAACTGATGGTTTGAATATGACGGCTGCAGAGGTGGGACATTTGGTCTATGCGAGAGAGAAATTCCAACAAACTGTTAGGATGGCAAAGTTCTGTTGAGGACAGTATATTTAATGATAAATAATAATAATAACTCCTCTCGACCTATACATTATATTGAGATGCAAGTAATTTCTCCATACCGCTCTATACTGGGCAACTCGCTCAATCTCTCTCATGGAATTGAGACAGACATTTATTGCCTCTCTCAGCAAAGTTCGTTTCATGGTCTCCTAGGCGTCCTCTCTTTCTTGAACCCACTTCAATGCCTGCTTTGATATTCGTTGATCGTTTCTCCTCAAGGTGTGTCCAACATATCTCCATCTTCTCTTTCTTATAACAGTTGTTACTAGTGGTTGACCAGACATGTCTCTGATTTCATCACTTCTCCTGAATTCGTCCCATTTTAGGTTTACTATTTTTCGCAGACATCTATTTTCAAATGCATTCAACTTACTTTCTATATCTTTAGTCATTTTCCAACTCTCGCTGGCATATGTTAGGATTATACAACATTTGAATTGAAAATTTTAATTTATTTTATATACTATATAACTTGCAGTTTCATGTTTTATTTAGATTTTTAAAAGCTGATGTTGCTTTGACAATTCAGTATCATAATTTCTTTTTAACATTTCTTCTTCAAACACTACATATTGATCATTTGTTAATCACTCTGTGTGATTTGTATGTGATCTGAGCCTAAGAGACAATTGTACGTTGCTCAGCCAGCACATCCGATATCATCTGCAATGCTTTTTATTTATAAATTGCTCCATAAATAGATGTTACTTTTATGATTTTGGATTTGATGATGATAAGAAAGAAATGTATTTACCTGATTCGTTATGGGCCACCAAGCTTATTTGAATAACCTCAGCAGCTTTCCTGCTTTTGTTATCTTCATTAGTCTTATGTGAAACTTGATCAGATTTGCTGATATCTTCTGGAATCTTTGCAATCTGAAACAAAAATTAACAGTTTCTCCATAAACTAGTACAAATAAATTTTTTTTTTTTCCGATCCAGAAGCACTTGAACTTTTCAGCTCTTGGACTCGGTGCCATGGACATCGTAACTCTTCGGTTTGGTGCCACGAACACCGTAAATCTGGTGAATCTGTGGCTTTTTCTGCCATCCAGCGTAATTGAACCCGCACACACAGAGGATAGTCACCCGTAGTCCAACGCGCTACGAACACGCTGGGCAGACGGGCTGTACAAATAAATAAATTCCTATGCTTCTTAGTACTTTCTCTTCTCATGCTCCATATTCTATTTGTGTATATGTTAAATGTATATGTTTTATATATTTACTTGATTTTTTATTTTATTTTTCCACTTCTAGTTTTTTTTGCATTTATTTCGTTATATTGTACCTTGCGACCTCATGGATTCAACGCACTACATTTCTATGCTTCGTAGTACTTTCTCTTCTCATGCTCCCTATTCTATTTGTTTATATGTTATATGTATATGTTATTTATTTACTAGATTTTTTTTTGTTTCTCTTCTTTTTCCACTGCTAGTTTTTTTACATTTATTTTGTTATTCGTTTTTAATCACAGATTTTCATTTTAGGACGGTTGGAATATCTCTGTCGTAGTCTATATGTAGGGTGCTGTGAAATTCATCACTCCTGTTGTATCGTTTGCTTGATAAAGGCCTTTTGGTCAAAATGTTGCTGTGTATTGCCATTGTTTTTGTATTAGGTAAAATTACAGTACTTTGTTATTACATGTTTGGCCAAATTAATAAACAAAATCTTTGCACAATTTCAGCAACATGTCATCAACCGTACAAATGAACTCGCGAAGGAAATTTGTTGACTGAAATTTGTAACTTGTTGAATACACGCATACACTTTGTTCAAAATTTGGTTGTGCCTGTCCTACCTACCGTAGGGGTCCTACGAGGACAACATACTTACGTTCTCTGCTCAAACCATACAGATCACAAAGAAGGGTTAACGGTTGACAAAGCAAACACAAAGAGACAGAGATATAACCATAAAGTTATTATTCTAGAAACCACGTATGTGGTGATGGGGCCAGCAAGGGAAGCAAAGAATAGTACCACTGCGACCTACAAGACAATTCGTAAGAGGCAACTGATGTTGGACCTAAGGAAGCTACCCTAGTAAATAAAAACATTGCAGAAATCGAATGTGCTGGCCTACTTGTAGGTGATAACAGGCAAACTTACAATTGTTCTTAGGCTCAGATCACATTCAAATCACACAGAGTAGTTAACAAGTGTCGATATGGTGGAAGAATTAATCTAGAAAAAAATAATGTATCTTTACCTTCCCAACTTGAAGGCAGTTTGCTCTCCCAAAAATTGTTGATAACCATCAAACTGAATCTTATCTTGTGGACTCCCTGCAAGAATACTACTAGAATCACTAGTATCAGCTCCAACAACTGCAGCATCTTCTCGAGTTTTCATAATTTGTCCATCATATCCAACTGTATCTACTGCTTCATTGTTAAACTTGCTAGGGGATGTTTGCCATGCCACAGGTTCTTGTTTTCTAGAACTATCTTGCAAGATTTGAGGCACTGTATGATCACACGAAACTGGTATAGGGATTGAAGACATTTTCTCAGCGGGATTATACGATGAAATGGATGAGAAGGAACCAGATTGTTTGAGGGCAACACCTGAGGGAAAGATCCCTGTTGATGGCACTGCTGGTGCTATATTGAGAGAAGGGTGGGTATCTCCGATATAGAAGTGAGCAGAAGTCTGTATTCTATCGGAGAATATTTTATCTGAGCTTACACTGTTTGTTTCGAAACCGGAAGCTGGAAAATAAGGCAGTGGTTCAGGCACAGTTGTTGCTGCAGGAATACTAGTTGAGTCTTCTTTGATGTTTGAAATGTTTTCTAAGATTTCCTGTGACGGGATGAGAGTCTCTTTAGTTTCAGTAACTGCTGTATCAGGGGCAGAAAGATTTGGTTGAGCGCTGTCGTAGGATTCGCAGGAAGGCACAGTGTCATGACTGTCAGTTTGATCAAGCTCTGTATCAATGGAGTCTAATCTAATCCACGAGCTATCAGGCTTGATCCTTGAACTCTGAGCACTTGCGGAAGCTTGTAGGTGGGTTAAACCAGAGCTTTCTGACAAGCAAACTGCTCGAGCAGGTGGAGTTCTGCTAATTGATCGAGACTCCTGAGCTATTTCAAAATCCAAGGATGTTGCTTTTAAAGAGGACCATGTACTGGGCAGTGATGAAGGAGTCATTAGTGAAGTCAAGTTTCCTGCTGTTATGGTAGTCTCAGCTGACGGTGAAGACAAGTCAGGGAAAACATCCTCTGTAGACTCTGCACTGCAAGACCCGGTTTCAAGATCTTTATCTGTCTTTGCGTCAGCGTCATGCGTCTCGTCTGTTGGAATCAAATAAAAATAAGATCCTGTTAGATACAGATTGAACTCAAGAGAAAGAGCTAAGCAGATACCAGTGGAGAAAGAGCTACGAAAGAGACGCTGGCTATGGATACATTGAGAAGACTGACCGGAAGCATTACAAGACAGGCACTGTTCTGGAATCCGCAGGGAAAGAGGAATAGGTGAAGACCTAGACAGACCTGGAGAAGAGAGCTGGAGGCTGATATTAAAAGGATAGTAAGACACAGAAAGAATTGGAAGGGATGGAAAGAGAGAAGAAGAGCTGGAAGAAGTTTGTTGAAAACCTGTGCCGTGTTGGGAGTTGAAAGGTGAAGGAGAAGAAGATACAGATTACATCTTCATTAACAATAAGGAGGAATTAACAACCCTTAACAGACTGCAAGCTACTTCAAATGATCTATGCATGTATGTTATATGTGTATGCACGTAGGATATTGTCTTGTCTCAAATATACAAGCAAAATAAACTTATAGTATGTGTTTGTGCAAACACTGTTCGATTGAACCTTAACTGATTATTCTGTGTCTAGCTAAAATGAAGTGTTTGTGAAAGACACTCCTCAGTGAAGCCATTTGTAAAAATGTATGTTATATGTGTACATATAAAGCCATTTTGTAAAAATGCTGTTTATGTGTACATATAAAAGCCATTTCGTAAAATGCCCTCCTGGTTGTGTTCGTAAGAACGCTCGTATTGCTAGACTAGGCAATGGGTGTTGTAAGAAATAAGTGTTAGTGGTTCGAATCCTGCTTGCATTTTACCAGAAGCTTCTAATACTTGTACACTGTCTATTTATTAATCAAATTCATATATGCTTCTGTTGCTTCCCTGGGGTTCTTAGAAAACTCCTTGTTCTCAGCTTATCAATAAGGAGGGCAACTTCGGTCAGTAAATATAATATACCTTTGAGTTAACAACGAATATATTAATAACAGCTTTATGGAGACATAGGGTTGAATGTGAAGCATCTGGTCGAAGAATGGTTTAGAATGCAGGCTTCAACTGTAAGGCCAAAGAAGTTTTTTCTATCTGGGGCATAAGAAAATCATATCTGAACAATTGTGTGACTGCACTAGTCACAGGCCATTAAATTCAACAGGCACATGTTCCCGTTCCTCCAAAATTAGTGATGAAGAACATGTTCAGTGATGGGAAAACAGTTTATGTTCTCCTGTTACTACAAAAGTCAGTGATGAAGAACAGTTCAGTGATGGAGAAAAAGTTATATGTCACCCACCTGTTCTAACTACCCTAAAGTCAGTGACTGAAGAAAAGTTCAGATGATGGGAAACGTTATATGTCACCCCATCCCTGTTCTACACTACCTAAAGTCAGTGACTGAAGAAAAGTTCAGTGATGGGAAAACAGTTATATGTCACCCCATCCCCCTGTTCTACACTACCTAAGTCAGTGACTGAAGAAAGTTCAGTGATGGGAAACAGTTATATGTCACCCATCCCTGTTCCACTACCTAAAGTCAGTGACTAAGAAAGTTCAGTGATGGTAAAACAGTTATATGTCCTAAGAACATCTGGGTGACCGGAGAACATCTGGTGACCGAGAACAACTCTGTGACTGTGATTGAGAACAGTTTGGTGAGTAGAGAACAGTTTGGTGAGTGAGAACAGTTTGGTGAGTAGAGAATAGTTTGGTGAGTAGAGAATAGTTTGGTGAGTAGAGAACAGTTTGGTGAGTAGAGAATAGTTTGGTGAGTAGAGAACAGTTTGGTGAGTAGAGAATAGTTTGGTGAGTAGAGAATAGTTTGGTGAGTAGAGAATAGTTTGGTGAGTAGAGAACAGTTTGGTGAGTAGAGAACAGTTTGGTGAGTAGAGAATAGTTTGGTGAGTAGAGAACAGTTTGGTGAGTAGAGAATAGTTTGGTGAGTAGAGAACAGTTTGGTGAGTAGAGAATAGTTTGGTGAGTAGAGAATAGTTTGGTGAGTAGAGAATAGTTTGGTGAGTAGAGAATAGTTTGGTGAGTAGAGAACAGTTTGGTGAGTAGAGAATAGTTTGGTGAGTAGAGAACAGTTTGGTGAGTAGAGAATAGTTTGGTGAGTAGAGAATAGTTTGGTGAGTAGAGAACAGTTTGGTGAGTGGAACAGTTTGGTGAGTAGAGAATGTTGGTGAGTAGAGAACAGTTTGGTGAGTAGAGAATAGTTTGGTGAGTAGAGAACAGTTTGGTGAGTAGAGAATAGTTTGGTGAGTAGAGAATAGTTTGGTGAGTAGAGAATAGTTTGGTGAGTAGAGAACAGTTTGGTGAGTAGAGAATAGTTTGGTGAGTAGAGAATAGTTTGGTGAGTAGAGAATAGTTTGGTGAGTAGAGAACAGTTTGGTGAGTAGAGAATAGTTTGGTGAGTAGAGAACAGTTTGGTGAGTAGAGAATAGTTTGGTGAGTAGAGAATAGTTTGGTGAGTAGAGAATAGTTTGGTGAGTAGAGAACAGTTTGGTGAGTAGAGAATAGTTTGGTGAGTAGAGAACAAACAATAGCTCTTTGAAGGAACAAATATATAAGCTAATAAACTACACAAAAAAAACTAAATGTGCTAGAGCTAAGCAAAATAAATATATAAAATGATGAACACCCTCCCCAAAAACAAGCAACAGGTCTCTCAAAAATGCAAAATTTAAATAGCACCTTTTTGTGATGAATCAATCCACTCTTCCTCATGTGCCACACCCCCACCAGCTGATTGCCAATCAGAGTGTGACATCATGCGGAAGAGACTGTCTCCTAAAAAAGAACCCTCTGTGTTGTCTGCTTCATCTTTTGCGTTTTCCTCCAGAAGGTTCTGCTCGGACTTGTGACGAAATATGTCTCGTTTGTTGCTGAAATTTTAAAAAAGATGGAATGTACATTAGCATATTGTCTATCAGTTTTTGACTAAAAACTGGTTTTAAGGGGTTTTAAAGCCGAAGGATTGACTTCATTGCACATATGACTCAGTCCCTCTCCGAGAAATGGCACACCTCCTGCAGAGAGTGTCCACAAAGCATGCACTCCGTAGCTCTGGCAAAAATCCTAGGATCTCTGAAAAAAATGCACCAGTGAACAGAACGGCGGGATTCGAACCCATGACCCTTGACTCGCAAGGTATAGGCGTAACCACAGATTTGGGAGATTTCTCTTTGTTGGTTTACTATTCTTCCTTGGCTACCAGTATAGTGTTCCTGTCTAGCTACACCACATTTGACTTGGAATTCTTGAAGGCCTGTTAGGGTTGTAGATTCACAGCTATTACTTGAATCATTCTTATATTGTTATAGTGGACTTCGTGGATGGTTGCCTCTGGCTTCCTCATTCATATTTGCTGAAGCAGTGTTCTAACTGGAAAGACAGGAGAGGTTGTATTATAAGTAGAAGAAGAGACAAGAAAGGATTTCTCTCACAAGAGAGACAGAAAGTACTGCCATTTAATCCATAGTTGTGGAGGAAGTTGGTTGCAGCCAGAGCATCTACCACTCTCTGATTGGTTCAACTCTGTTCCCTTATAGCAGTGGTTCAGAAACTGTGGGTCGCGAACCCTTTGGGGTCGAACGACCATTTCATAGTGGTCTCCTAAGACCATCAGAAAACACATATTTATCATAATTAGAAATAAATATTGTTACATAATTTTGTGGTTGGGGGTCACCACAGCATGAGGAACGTATTCTTCTTCTTCTTTATGCTCGTTCTTACGACCAATTGTAATCACTCTTTGTGATATGTTTGATCTTTGCCAAGAACGTGTATACGTTGCACATTGGTTTGTAGGCCCCTAAACGCATATATTTCTACACGTTTAGGACATGTGCATCTGATTTCAGCCAAACCTCCTTAGTCGCCTCTACGACATGCGTGGCAGGTAACAGTGGTTCTATTCTTTACACTCAAAATTTGGGCCCCGATAACCACTCGGGCGGAGGAACGTATTAAAGGGTCGTGGCATTAGGAAGATTGAGAACCACTGCCTTATAGGGTCTCACTCTGCTCTCCGCCCTTTTGTCTGGCCTTTCACCTTCAGTCTGTCCGGTTAGACCTCACAGGAGTAAGACTCCCGCCAACATAGCCTGTGGATCATCAGGATACACAAACACTCTAACCACAATAAGTTAATGTAAAGGGGTGGGCATCTGCAGCTTAACTTCTAGTGGACCAGGGCAGATATGGTTTTAGAGTAAAAAACGCCACTTAGTGTGTCGTTTGTCCACAACAGTTAGCGTTAGTGAGCTCGATCACAACCCAAGAGTATGTGGTTCAAACACTGTGGCGGGCAGTTTGGAAGCAAATTTGTTAGCGTGGGTTTTTTTACGAACAGCAAAAATAGAACTCACCGCTCAGAAAGAATACCAAACTACTGAATGTATAAGTGGTACCTAAAAATTGACGACTCGCTTACCATGGTTGATGGTACGCCTGTAGTATATGTAGAGAGCGGGTAGCGTAGTTGTTAGTGAACTCGCTTCTCAAGGCTGGTGGTCCGGGTTCAGCTCCCATAGTGGGCGTGGAATTTTTCCAGACCACGACGGCTCTCAGGTCGACCCAGCCTCAACTGGGTACCAGACATGCTCTGGGAAGTAAAGGCGGCCGGGGTGATGCTGACCACACCACCCATAGCGTGCCGACGGTCAATGAAAATACAGGCCTAACACTGTATTGCCCTATATACCCCAAGGTATGAAAAGGTTCCTTTACTTTTTTTTTACTTTTATGTAGTATATGTAGTATATGCTACAGTTTTCAATTTCAATATAAAGGGCACATTAGTTTTAGTTTTCAACAACAACCCTTACCTAGCGATAAGTATGGCTTCATACATGCTCAGCTGATCCATGAAGCCAGAATTAGGATGCACACAACTTCTGCGTTCTTTCACAAAACTGAATGCCTCTTCCACAGACCAGCGACGATCTTTCATTAAAAACGCCATCACCTGTTGGTAAATAAATGTCAATTAACACAGGAGTTTCCGGAGTTTCCCTAGGAGTTTTCCAAGGAGTATCCCCAGGAGCTTCCCTAGTAGTATACCCCAGAAGTTCCCCCAGGAGTATTCCAGCAGTTTTCCCCAGGATCTCTCCATGAGTTCTCCAGGAGTTTTATGCCAGACAGTGCCGTCTTCCTGGTAGAGAAGGAAGATATCTTCTTCTTCTTTGTGTTCGTTCTTTACAACCAATTTTAATCACTCTTTGTTATATGTTTGATCTTTGCCAAGAACGTGTATATGTTGCACATTGGTTTGGTAGGCCCCTAAACGCATAGACTTCTACACGTTTAGGACACGTGCATCTGATTTCAGCCAAACCTTCTTAGTCGCCTCTTACGACATGCGTGGCAAGTAACAGTGGTTCTATTCTTTACATCAAAAAAATTGGGCCCTGGTAACCACTAGGACGAAGGAAGATATAATAATCAACTTCTCATGGGTATGGTGAGCAAGCTGACATTAGGATGGCTACTGCAGCGGAGGACAGAGCACACATGAGAATGCCCAATGTGCCATGATGTCGATTGCATAACAAAACATAACATTACTCAGAAATGTCACAAATTGACATGGACAGACGTATAATTCACTCACTGTTGATGCTGAGCGACTTACTCCCATCTTGCAGTGAACTAAAACCTTTGACTTTTGACTCCTGAATAAATAAATATCATTAAACAGTTAGTCAGTTAGTTAGCAAGTTAGTTAACTATTTGCTGGCTAGATAGACGATTAACTAGTTAGTTTGCTAGTTAGCTAATTAGTTATTTAGCCAGTTAGCCTGCAAACTGTCCTGAAGTTAGAGATAAAGTTAACATATCCGAATACTGTCCTGACCGTTAACACTTTCACTGCCACCGACGACAAAAGTCGGCGAAGTACCAACTCCTTTCGCTGCCGCTGGACATGAGCCGTCGACGATGTCTTTTTAACGGGAGTATCGCTTGCGAAAACGGGGTTGTGTGACGACTACTTCCGTATTGTTCCGACAAGCTCTACAAAATTGTGGATCTAACACACGCGCTGTAAACGTCGGTATAAGTCCGATTTTTAGTAAGGAAACACAAATTTTCAAAATGGACGACGTAGCTGATGAATAGTGATGTCCAAAATGACTCTTTTCTGACTTTTAGCCAGTATATTGTTAAAACGAACTCCGAATGTGATATGAATTTGAACTGTGATTCATGTGACGATGTTTATAGATCAATAGCAGACATTCCCAGGGGTACAGGAGTACGTGACGGACACCCAACTCGAAAACGATGGCATATCATACTGTGGATAGGTATGGGGATATCAGTTACTACAATAACTTGTGGATTATAAAGAATATACTCTACATATAGACAGATTAGTAGCTCATTAATATATGAACACTATTCCATAGTTTAAAAGTCCTAAGTTTATTAGATTATTTTTACGATTTTTGAAATTGTCACTCTGAAAACTGATCATGCCGAAAAATAGCTGGCAGTGAAGCCAGACTTTGTTGAAAAATGGCTGGCAGTGAAAGTGTTAAGGAGAGTAAGGAGTTTTAAGAACTCCAGGGGAAACACCAGTCAATGAATAATCTGTTGTTACTTCCTGTAGCACCGTTTTTAGGGATGTAGGACAGGAAGGCTGAGAGCATGAGGAATTTAATGGTCACATAGCTAGTGCAGCTGCCGTGAAACTGTTCAGGTTTTTTTTATGCCCTGTACGGTTTTTGAACACAAGTCTCCCGCACGGGAGCCGCATCATTCTAATTCATTTAAGCTGTTCTCATTTGAAAAAATTGATCAATAAATATGATCAATAAATATGATCAATAAATATGATCAATAAATATGATCGATAAATATGACATATATGTCGATAAATAATTCATCGATAAATATCATTGATAAATATATCATAAATATGATCAATAAATATGATCAATAAATATGATCAATAAATAGACAGTGAACAAGTATTAGGGGCTTCCGGGGGGGGACTGCCTAGAGTAGTTGATAGTAGCTCGGCCTGCTAGCTGTGAGACGCCTCATAGCTCGGGTTCGAACCTACTGTCCGACATTTGTTCGAGTCCCCTGGTCTTACTCAGGACGATAACGTGAGTACCCCTGAAGTCTGAGAAAATCTGCCTGTATGGCGAGGGAATACTAATTACGAGTACATTGAGCACACGGCTGCCAGTGTAAAGTAATTTACAATGTGCACGCTGCTGCCATTGTAAGAAATTGGTAAAACGGATTTTCACGTAAAAATCAGTTTCAGAGATGAAACTTCGTCTGAGTTGAAAGCGGACGGAAAAAAAAAAAGGGGCTTCCGGAAAAATCAATTTACTAACACAGGATTCGAACCCCAAACTTTTATTTCTTAAGGCACCCATTGTCTAACCCTACAGAAGAGTACTTATAAGAACACAGCCAGCCAGCTCTCCAAATGAACACAGGTCAACTTGATCAAACAGTGTTTGCTAGGAGAGCTAGCTGTTTGTGTTGTTAAAAATCCATCTTCTGTAGAGCTAAGCAATGGGTGCTGTAAGAAATAAGAGTTTGTGGTTCGAATCCTGTGTTTGGTCTTTCTTTCTTTTCTTTTGTCCTTCTCTGCTGTTTTGCCGCTAGGCGTAGCAGGTTTAACTGATGATCGGTTTCGGAGATAATGCACGCTCGGTCGCTTGATATGGTGTGGTATTGTGGAGTTTTAAGATGTCTGTAACTCCATCAACCCATCTTTTCTTGGTCTGCCCTTTCCTCTTGATGATTCCATTTTCAGGTTGTACGCTCTGCAACTGGTGTATTCGGGTTCATTCTGACCAAGTGGCCAAACCATTTGAGTCTCTGTTTTTCAATAAATCTAATAGCAGGTGTTGTTCCGACTGTTCTTCTAATTTCCTCATTTCTTATATGGTCTCTTCTTGTTTTATTTACTGCTTTCCTCAGGCATCTCATTTCGCATGTGGTAATTTTCCTTTCTTGTTCTTTTGTCAGTGCCCATGTTTGGCTCTGGTAGCACAGTGTTGGTATAAAGATTGAATTTATAATCTGTCTTTAGTCACTACTGGAATAGCTGGGTGTTTCAAAATTGGGGTAAGCTGGTATGTAATGTTGTTGGCTTGCTGGATTCTAGTTTCGATCTCTCTGTCCAGTCTACTATCAGATGTGAAGATACTTCCAAGGTATTTGAATTCTCTCACCTGCTTTAGCGTTGGTCATTTATTTGTATGTTGATATCTTTATGTTCTCTGCTTATAGTCATGACTTCTGTCTTTGAATGTTGATCTTCATGTTTGGTAATTCCTGATATTAAAAAAAACAACCAAAAACTGTCGCTGCTACCTGTAACACCGCTTTTTGGGCGGTCTAGGACAGGAGGGACATGATCCTGTGGAATTTAATGACTGCATGGCTAGTGCAGTTAAAACGAAAATGTTCAGGTTAGGATGTTTTATTTATGCCCTCAACAGAAAAAAACCCTTCGTTCTTATCGTGGATTGAACTTGGGTCTCCTGCATGAGAGCGGCGTTCACATCCACTTGGCCAGACGCTCCATGTCTCCTTCTTTCTTCTTCGCGTTCGTTCTTTACAACCAATTTTAATCACTCTTTGTGATATGTTTGATCTTTGCCAAGAACGTGTATATGTTGCATATTGGTTTGGTATGCCCCTAAATGCATAGATTTCTATACGTTTAGGACATGTGCATCCGATTTCAGCCACACCTCCTTAGTCGCCCCTTACGACATGCGTGGCAGGTAACAGTGGTGCTATTCTTTACACCCCAAATTTGGGCCCCGGTAACCACTCGGGCGGACACTCCATGTAATTCTTGATCATTGAGGCAAAACTACCATGCTTGCATACGACCACTTGTTAAATCACTCTTTGTGATTTGTATGTGATCTGAGCCTAAGAGCAATTGTATGCTGTGCCAGTTATGCGCCTACAAGTAGGCAAGCACATCCGATTTCTGCAACGCTTTTTATTTACTAGGAAAGCTTCCCTAGTTCAGAAAGCAATGGCAAACTACCGAACATATAAGTGGTGCCCAGAAAATTAACGACTTGTTTACTGTGGTTGATGACTATGTCCTCAAAAAAATATGCAACGATTAAAAATTGTTCAGCTTCCCTAGGTCCCTACCTCAGTCACCTCTTACAACATATCTTGTAGGTTGCAGTGCTACTATTCTTTGCTCCATAGTTATTCTTTGCTACCATTCTTTATTCATAAACAACATGTGCTGGGAATCCTTGCAAGATCGGCAAATGTGGTGCTGTAACTACACAAGAGGAACCCGCACAGCTGAAAATCATTGAGGCACAGAGAAAAGAAAATTCCCTGAAAAGACAAAACACACAACGCCCACATGTCTAACTTTGATTATGTATGCCCACCTGTGGTAGGGATTGTGTTCTAGGATTGAACTCTACAGTCACCTCCGCACACACCAGAGAGTGCAGCAGCACACATTTGAGATTGTTGTCATCATCGCTAGCGATATACGGCTATTATTATTGCCCGCGTGCCCAGCATGTTCGTAGCGCGTTGGACTACGGGTGACAAGTCCTCTGTATGTGCGGGTTCAACTCCGCGGACTGGCAGAAAAGCTACAGGTTCCCAGATTTACGGTGTTCGTGGCATCGAACCGAAGGGTTACAATGTCCATGACACGAGCCAAGAGCTTTCAGCTCAAGTGCTTCTGGATCGAGAAAAAAAAATATTATTATTATTCTTTGCTACCCTTCAGCCCCGGCAATATACAGGCTCAAAGAAAAGCTAAAATGTTGGAACACTTACCTGGCCTTTGATATAAATCTGAAGGTCTTCTCCCAGCTTGTGAGAAGATCTGAGGTCTCCTCATCAGTGACTCTCACACTGTAGTAGTGGAACCTTCCTTCAAAGAAGTTGTCTATCTCCTTGGTTACATTGAGAATGTAGCCGATTCTGAGCAACAACAACAGCAATAAAAACCAAAAATTATTAAAACGTTCACAAGCAACACAACATTAAAAAGGAAATAGATTAAAAGAAGAAAATCTTGGATGGGTCAGACCGAGGACTGTATTGAACAGGTGTGTACACTTGAAGACATTGATCCCGGGGAAGAATGGATACCAGTGCCAATAGGAATCAATACATTATTTTCGGTATTCATCAAACTTGATAAAGAATGCAGACAAGACAACCCACTTGTCATGGAGGAAGAAGTTCAGGCATTAATTTCTGAGAACTCATCTGAGCATGATGTAATCATTTATACAGATGGTTTGGTGATTTGACATGTGCGGAGCTCATGGGCACTAATGATAAAATCAACACAAAATGCTAAATCGAAGTTATATTATGCAACAAGTTATGTTTAACAATAAGGAATATCGATAGTATGAATATTTTTCACCAATACATAACCATAGACTCACAGAATTGAGTAAAATTGGAAAAATGTGTACAGTGTTCTATCAAACATCTGTAATTTCCAGCCCCCTTATCTGATCTAGGTCAGGAATCCTGGTCAGTTATCTGGCCTAGTTATTTAGAGTTGGCTGTGGATAACTACAGTGCAAACTAGGTCATAGAGATAGGAAAACTACAGTGCAAACTAGGTCATAGAGATAGGATAACTACCGTGCAAACTAGGTCATAGAGACAGGATAGCTATAATGCAAACTAGGTCATAGAGATAGGATAACTACAGTGCAAACTAGGTCATAGAGATAGGATAACTACAGTGCAAACTAGGTCATAGAGATAGGATAACTACAGTGCAAACTAGGTCATAGAGATAGGATAACTATAATGCAAACTAGGTCATAGAGATAGGATAACTACAGTGCAAACTAGGTCATAGAGACAGGATAACTATAATGCAAACTAGGTCATAGAGATAGGATAACTACAGTGCAAACTAGGTCATAGAGATAGGATAACTACAGTGCAAACTAGGTCATAGAGATAGGATAACTACAGTGCAAACTAGGTCATAGAGATAGGATAACTACCGTGCAAACTAGGTCATATAGATAGGATAACTACAGTGCAAACTAGGTCATAGAGACAGGATAGCTATAGTGCATATGAAACATATTGATTGAAGGTAACATATTGATTAAATCAGACATATTTACCCATTTGCAAGCAACTCTTCTAAGTTGGATGCGTTCCACTCAGATCCTAAATACAGAAAGTCTAAAATTTCAGACGGTTTATCCATCTGACCCAAAATGCGCATCATTTCCTCGTCAAAGTAACTTTTAAAGTCTGCTAATGATATGCTCATTTTCTCCTCAACAGCTCTTCTTAACTGTTGAACATAAATACACAGTAATGATTAATGTTTCGGTTAAAATGCAAAAGGCAAGATTAACATTCTTCTTCTTCTTTTGTCGTCACACTGCTACCGGGTTGTTGCCCAGTGTCGTGGTTTTCTGTTTTTGTCTTGCGCTGTTCTGGTGGCTTGTGTGATTGTTATCTTTGCTCTTTCACAGAATTCTGCTACACCATCTAACCATCTTTTCCGTGGTCTTCCTCTTGCCTTCTTTCCCGATGTTCTGTTGTAGAAGACTCTGTATACTGTGGAGTTTGGATGCATTCTTATTAAGTAGCCAAACCACTTCATTCTATGTTTATCTATGTAATTCAAGCACGGTTTTGTGTCAACTTTCTTTCTTATGCTGATGTTGGTGATTCTGTCTTTTCTTGTGTTGTTGGTAACTTTTCGCAGGCAACGCATTTCACATGTAGTTATTTTTGTGACTGCGCTTTGCTCAATGTCCATGTTTGGCTCTGGTAACACAAAGTAGGTATAAAATGCTGTTGATCATCTGTTGCTTAGCTGCCTGTGAAATTTTTGGGTGCCTTAACAATGGGGCTAGCTAGCATTTGCCATTCTAAAGAACATATGGAGTTCAAGAATGATCGGGAATAAAACTAAGATAATGATATTTAACTCAAATGTCAAGGCTGTTCTTATCTATGGAGTTGCCCGAGTGGTTACCGGGGCCCAAATTTGGGGTGTAAAGAATAGAACCACTGTTACCTTCCACGCATGTCGTAAGAGGCAATAAGGAGGTTTGGCTTAAATCGGATGCATGTGTCCTAAACGGCAGAAGTCTTATGCGTTTAGGGCCTCTCTCTCTTTGCCTTTTACCCCGGGTTGGGGCATAGGCCTCAACCAACTCATGCCAAGTCTTCCTATCTCTAGCTATCTCCTGCAGCTCCTCTCAGCTCTTCTTTATATTGTTGATCTCTGCCTCCAAATCTCGCATCCATGTATTTCTCGGCCTCCCTTCTTTCGCTGTCCCTGCGGGTTCCAGGCAAGGACCCTTCTTGTTATATTCCTCCGGTTTTCGAAGTGTGTCCTATCCAGCGCCAGCGTTTTTTTAACCTGTTCGCTCACTGGAATCTGTCTTGTTCTCTCCATAAGTTCCTCATTTGTGACCCTATCATACCATCTTATTCCTCTATTCTGCGAGACACCAGTTGATGAATGTTTGCAATTTATGCGCTATTGTTTTAGTTGTTCTCCATGTTTCTGACCCATACAGTAGAACTGCTTTAACATTAGAGTTAAATATCCGAATTTTGTTCTAGATTTGATTTCTTTGGACTTCCAAATGTTTCCCAGTGCAATGAAAGCTCCTTCTGTATTCTTATTTTAACATCTCTATCTGTTCCACCCTCTTTTTCTACGTTGCTGCCCAAATATGTGTATGATTCTACCTCTTGAAGTGGGATTTCCCACAGGGAGATCGAGTTGTCGTTTGCTTTGGTTAATTCTCAATATCTTTGTCTTTCCTTATGAATGTTCAGCCCTAGTTGCTGGGACCTTTGATTCAATGTGTTGTTTATCCTGCATCTGATTTTGTGTATGTGACAGAAGGGCTATATCATCAGCGAAGTCCAGATCATCTAGTTGCTCTGTCAGAGTCCATTGGATTCCATTTCTGGTGTTAGTTACTGTGGTCTTCATAATCCAGTCTATTGTCAGTAAGAACAACAAAGGTGATAGAAGACATCCCTGACGCACTCCTGTTTCTATTCCAAAGTATCTGTAGTTTACCTTCATGAAGAACTCTACATTTCATATCTGTATATGTTGCTTTTATTAGGTTAATAATTTTCTGTGGATTCCATAATGCCTCATTAATTTCCAAAGGGTTTCCCCTATCAATACTGTCAAAAGCCTTCTCATAATCAACAAATCCGATATAAAGTGGGGATTTCCATTCAATACTTTGCTCTATTATTATACGTAATGTGGCTATCTGGTCAGCACAGGATCTATTTGGTCGGAAGCCTGCCTGTTCATCTCTTAGCTTTATATCAATGGTATCTCTCAGTCTCTCCAGGATGACTCTGCTTAGTATTTTCCCAGGTACTGACAACAGCATTATTCCCCTATAGTTTTCACACTTCTGAAGGTCCCTTTCTTTGGTAGCTTCACCAGGTATCCTTCTCTCCAGTTTGCTGGTATTTCTTCGGTCTCCCAGATTCTGCTAAATAATTTATACAGTATTTCTGTGGATGTGTTTATGTTGGCTTTAACCGCCTATGCTGGAATACCATCTGGACCGCCGCTTTTCCATCTTTTAAAAGTTTAATGGCTTTACTAATCTCCTCCTTGGATGGTTTCTCACAGTTGATGTCCAAGTCAATTTCTGCCGGTTGGATATCTGGGGTTTGTAGGTGCTGGTCTGTTCAGGAGTTCCTTGAAGTATTCCATCCATCTTTCCATTTGGTCTCTAACATTAGTGATAGTTTCCCACTACTATTTTTGATCAACCCATTTGATGGTCTGTATTTTCCTGCTAGCTTTCTAGTGATATTGTAAAGATCCCTAAGGTTTCTTTTCCTGCAGCTACCTCTGCTTCTCTTGCTAGATCTTCTACGCATTGTCTTTTATCTAACTTTATTTGTTTCTTCACTTTCTTGCTAGCTTCTGTGTACTTTTCCTGGGCTATGGCTTTGGCAGTTCTAGTTTTGCTATTATTTAAATCTGCTTTCCTCTTTTTCCTTTCTTCTATTTCCTTGAGAGTTTCTGGAGTTATCCATGCCTTATGATTCCGCCTCCTTCTTTCCTAATACCTCTGTGCATGTTTCATTCCAAATATTTTTGGCTTGTTGCCAGCATTCTTCCGCACTCACCTCATCTTCTAATTGCTGCAACACCTCATACTTATTAGAGACTGTGACCGTGAACTGTTCCTTTGTTTCTTGACTTCTGAGGTATCCTACATTATATTGGTGTCTATGTTCATGGGATGTTATGTATCGCTTAAGCTTCAGTTTAATTTTACTTATCAGCAAATGGTGATCCGAATCTACATCTGCCCCCTTAGGACCCTTACATCTTGTAGAGATGACCTGAATTTCTTGTTTATGCATATGTGGTCAATTTGATTTTCTGTTCTGTGATCTGGTGATACCCAGGTTGCTTTATGTATTCTTTTATGTGGAAAGACACTTCCACCTATGACGTATTGATTCGCTGCACAGAAATTAGTGAATAGTTCTCCATTTTCGTTCATTATTCCTAGTCCGTGTTTCCCCATGATCTCCTCGTAGCCTATGTTGTCCGAACCTATTTTGGCATTGAGGTCACCCATCAGAATTTTGATGTTCCCATTTCTCTGATTACCTATAGTATTTTGAAGTTTTATGTAAAATTCCTCTTTACTTTTTCCTCTTTATCATTGGTAGTGCATAACACTGGGTCACATTCAAGAATACTTTCTTTTGGTGGTTCTGAATGTTGCTGTGATTATCCTAGGACTCACTGCTTCCCACTTTATTAGTGCAGTCTCCGCTTCTTTAGATAGCATTAAAGCCACTCCTTCACTATGGGGGCATTTTCTTCCATATGGCCTGAGAACAGCATTGTTTCTCCTGTGTTTAGACGTTGTTTGCCTGCACCATTCCACCTAGTTTCACATAATCCCAAGATGCCAATCCCGTGAAATTTCATCTCATTTACAACCTGTGCTGTCTTTCCCATTTGATACATACTTCTAACATTCCAGGTGCCAATTCTGGAGCTTTTCCTAGGTGAAAGGAAGATAATCTGGGATGTAGACTCCTTGCGGCTTTCTCTGCATCGCTTCATACCTCTTCTAGAAGAGCTTCCTTTCCTCTTGGCTGGCACAGTTTTTATTTTATTTTTATGTGACTTGTTCATGGTTGGTTGGATTTTGTGGCTAAAATTTTCTACTGGATAGGGTAGCCAGCCCTACGCCAAACCCCACCTTAGTCGCCTCTACGACATGCCTTGTAGGTCGCAGTGCTGCTACTCTTTGCTCCCTTGCGGCCCGGCAGCACACGGGCGGTTTAGGGGCCTACCAAACCAATATGCAACTTAGACACGTTCTTGGCAAAGATCAAACATATCACAAAGAGTGATTAAAATTGGTCGTAAAGAACGACACAAAGAAGAAGAAGAAGATCTATGGAGTAGAGACATGGAGAACAACTAAGTGGAATACCAAAAAGTTGCAGACATTCATCAATAGGTGCCTCCGCAGAATACTTCATCTGCAATGATATGACAGGATCGCAAACAGAGAGCTGTGGGATAGAGCAGGACAACGGTAGGGGGAACAAGAGATAAGGGACAGAAGGAGGCGATGGATAGAACACACACACTCAGGACAGGAGACCCCCTGACAGCATCTTGAGACAGGGCCTCCGATGAAACCCCCAGGGTAATAGAAGTTAGGGAAGACCCAGAACAAATGGAGGCTGGAGTTGCAGATGAAATGCAAGAAAATGGGAAGAGAATAGAAAGATCTGAAAAAACAGAAGGCTTGGAAGGTATTGGTTGCAGATGTATGCCTCCCTGCAAGGCCCTGACTTCCTAGGAGTGAAGGGTGAAGAAAAATAATGATCAACGTTCGCGGGACTGGCTTCCTCACCCTAGAGAAAGATAAGTTAAAAAAACTTGAACAAACATGGAAAGTACAACTAAAAGAAAAAACCGAACTCAACGATCTGAACCAGGGTAGGAACACAATCATGCAAGTGAATATCCAAGTTGATATAAGGGAAGACTGCAGTAAAACTATGTAGCAATGTAAGGAAAGACTGCAGTAAAACTATGTAGCAATGTAAGGAAAGACTGCAGTAAAACCTATGTAGCAAATGTAAGGAAGACTGCAGTAAAACTATGTAGCAATGTAAGGAAGACTGCAGTAAAACTATGTAGCAATGTAAGGGAAGACTGCAGTAAAACTATGTAGCAATGTAAGGAAAGACTGCAGTAAAACTATGTAGCAATGTAAGGAAAGACTGCAGTAAAACTATGTAAAAAAAAAGTGAAGGAACCCTTTCATACCTCATGGTATATAGGTCAATACAGTGTTAGGTCTGTATTTTTCATTGACCGTCGGCACACGATGGGTGATGTGGTCAGCATCACGCTGGCCGCCTTTACTTTCCCAGCGCATGTCTGGTACCCACTTGAGGCTGGGTCGACCCGAGAGCCGCCGCGGTCGGGAAAAATTCCACGCGCATTGTGGGAGCTGAACCCAGACCACCAGCCTTGCGAAGCGAGTTCACTAACAACTACGCTACAGCGGCTCTCAGTAAAACTATAAATGGGAAACGCATAAAAATAAAGTATGGTAGTTTTATACAGTACAATAACAATACAGAGCGAGTTTGACCAAAAGGCCTTTATCAAGCAAAGGAAACTTTTCTCCCCTTCTGGTGTATCCTTTCCTTGATAAAGACCTTTGGTCAAACGTCGCTTGTTATTGTACTTTGTAAAACTACAGTACTTTGTTTTTATGTGTTTCGCTATAGTCTGTCCATTAATTCGTGAGCACGTTTGAAATTGATTTTCTAAAAAACTACCTGTTGGATCTCAGTGATTTTTTGCAAGCAGCCTTAGAATATCCATAAGACGGGAGCTCTTGAAAATGTTTGAGACAAATCAACTTGTTACTCTCAGGATACTGAAATTAAAACTGCAATCAGATTGCAGCATAGACATTTCTAAAAGTACTCTATGGAAAATTGTAAGAGCCGCCGGCTTCACCTTCAGAAAACTATAGGCGGCAGGAATATTATTTGTGAAAAGCCACATTGAATTGCTGCCCGAAGTAAATACCTGAGGCAGATCCGTGAGCGGCGGAGGCAAGGCTATGATATTGTATATTTGGACGAATCCTGGGTCAATGCTCACCACACCAATGCTAAAGAATGGCAATCAGTAGACGGTGAACAGAAAAGAAAAATACCAAGCAGCAAAGACCAGCGTATTATACTAACACATGCAGGAAGTAGTGAAGAAGGTCTTGTCCATGACGCTGGACTTATTTTCCAATCAAAAAGTACCGACGGTAGGGACTACCACACAGAAATGAATGGACATATTTTCAGGCACTGGATGGAGAAAGATCTACTTCCAATTCTAAACAGACCATCATGCTTGGTAATGGATAATGCATCCTATCACAACGCAGTATCAGCGGAAGACAAAGTACCAACTGCATCAAATACAAAAGATCAAATTAGGACTTGGCTTGCTAAGGAAAATGTCAGCTTCGATGATACATATTTGAAACCCGAGTTGTTGCACCTGGTGAGGATGACAAATAAGACAAAGGTGTTTCATATTGACAAAATCATTGCGGAATACGGCCACACGTCTTTGCGACTACCTCCATATCATGCTCAATCCGATAGAGCTTGTCTGGGCTAAAGTAAAAGGGCAAGTTGCCGAACAGAACAGGACGTTTAAAATGTGTGATGTTGAAGTTCTGACACGTGAGTCCTTCTCAATGATAGACATGCAGTTCTGGAAGAAGTGTGTTGAACATGTGCTCCGAGAGGAAGACGAGTACTGGCACCGAGATGGATTACAATTTGTCCAGCCAGTAACAATTATCAACCTCATGGAATCGCAGATTCGGATGATACAAATCATATTTTGATTACAGACTGAGAAATAGCAACGTATACATTTCCATATCCAAATGCGTCTACCATCATACAATTTGTGGTGAAGTTAAGACACCCTGGGGTCTAATGGTGACCGAAGGGAGGACTAACTGTTGCATATTGTATCCAAGTTCACGATTGCACATAAAGGGCAACACACTTAATTACTTGACCTATCAAGTTAATATGGAGATACACCTATGAATAGAATTGACATGGACAAATTCTAGGGATACTGTAAAATCTAAAATTTGAGCCCCGTATTTGCAATTGTCATAAAAGATCAAAGGAATTCACCGATGTGCAAAATCCGTAGCATCTATGGACTACTGGTTAGCTTTATTTTAGCGCCATGGATATTCTAAGGCTGCATGCAAAAATCACTGAGATCCAACAGGTAGTTTTCGAGAAAATCAATTTCAAACGTGCTCACGAATTAATGTACAGACTATAGTGGAGATGCAGAGTGTCAACTATGATAAGGATTCTGGGACACAAATAAGGCATACAATCAATTGCAGAACTTGGTCTAAAGTCAGAGAAAGGCTACCCTGAATGGTGATGGACACTGTTGATGAGGAAAGCAAGCCTTCACACAAAAATCAGTGAATGATTGATTGACTGATAGGACCATGATCAATGCACTTCGGTGAGTAACCATCTGTGCTCCAATCTCTTTCTTAGACTTGAAGATCTCAGCGGCAGTGCACGAACACAGTAGCACCTTGAGGGTCCTCAATTTAATTTAGAACATGGTGACAATATTTTAGTAGGAGTTTTAAAAAAAATCTTCCAAATGAATTTTGCTCAGGCAGCGGCCTTTCAGTTTGCTCTTTTTAATTTTGATCTGCCATGGGTTATTTTACTTGTGTATACCACCACAATTATCCATTCAAGTATCTAGGAACATTCTTAACACCAGATGGAAGATGTACAACAGAGATTAGGAGTAGAATAGCTCAAACGAAAGCAGCTTTTATGAAAATGAAGAACACACTATGCGTGAACTCACTACCAATGACACTGCAAAAACGAGTACTCCAATGCTATATTGAACCAATTCTTATGTATGGCAGCGAATCATGGACACTGAACAAACAATCAATACGATCATTGGAAGCCACAGAGATGTGGTTTTACAGAAGAATGTTGAGAATTCCATGGACAGCAAAGAAAACAAACGTGGAGGTTTTAAATCAGGCCTGCACACAAAGAAACCTTATCAAAAGAATAAGAATCCGACAATCAAGGTTCTTCGGGCATATAATGCGAAGAGAAGGTTTAGAACATTTGGTGACTACAGGTAAAATTCAGGGAAGGAGAGATCGTGGAAGACAGAGGGAGAAGATGTTGGATGGCCTGACATCATGGTTCGACAAAATATCGACGTCAGAACTGATTACATGCACCAAGCAAAGAGAGTGGTGGAGAGACATGATCAGCTATGCCGGCAGGCATGGCACTTGATTGATTGATACCACCACAACCACCAGTCGATGTCGTCATAAAATGAATTACGCTGCACATTGTGCACCCGTCTTCTGCTGCGTTTCTGTCAGGCTGCCCACCTTTAGCCTTAATTTATTAACCTACAAGGCAGCAGGTTGTACTCGCTCTTAGTCCATCGCCACGCGGTGCGCTACCTATCGATAACAGGTCGCGCTATTCTCTGATACGGCGCCGGCACGCTCAAGGCCACAATGTTCGATCAGGCGTTGCTCTGACCCTTGCGTAATTTGAACACAGGACCTACGCTTTATTGTCCGTATCCGATAGGACTTGGAACTTGATCTTACCCACATTGAGATCAGGGATCTCTGGAAAAATATTCCAGTTAAATCAGTGCGACGCGTCATAATAGACGACTATGCCTTCATTTTTGTCCCTATTAATTCAGCCATTGTGTCTAGTATGATGCCTCTTACTGATTTTTGTATGAAAGCTTGTTTTTCTTATCAACAGCATCTCTCAACAATTAGGCGAGTCTTACTTCCACTTCAGAGGTACTTGTAGTTTCGATCCGTAAGTAAAGGGTCAGGATCTTTCTGTAGTTCAACCATATGTTGTGTGAATAGCGAGAACTTTAGTCCAAGCTAGCTTCAAACCTGGAATTTCCATGGCATGTGGTCATTAGCATCGAACAACATTTCCCAAAGTGGGGTCCGAGGAGCCCCAGGGATCCGTGAGGTATTCACAGGGGTGGGGGCCTCAGGCAATTTGAAGAAATATTATGATTTATTTACTTTTCAAACCAAAAATTAATTTTAAGCCTAATGTTTTCTTTGTTGTTTACTAAAATGTTAAATTGTAGACATTGTTTACTATTGTAACACACAGATAATTCACTCCTGTCCATTTTCATATATAGAAACTTTGGTGGGGGAACGCGAAGCAAAATGTATTTAAAAGGGGTCCGTTGTAATGCAAAATTTGGGAATCGCTGGCGAGAGTATTAGTAGCAGCAGTGGTAGTAATAGTAGTAGTAAGCAGAAGTAGTAGTAGTAAGTAATAACCATAATAATAGTATTAGTGGTAGTAGAAGTGGTAGTAGTAGTAATAGTAGCAGTAGAAGTGGTAGTAATGGTAAGTCATAGCAGTAGTAATAGTAAAGAGACAAATAAGAGAATCAAATTTACTTCTGACTTTGTTGTTCTTTCCAAGACTTACCATTATAGATGTGGCTTCATCCAGATCGACAGTCATCATAACTTCCTTCAGTGTTGAGCTTATAGTTTGTTTAATTTTCTCATCAGCGCTGATACCATACACAAAATAGAACAACATAGTTAGTTTGTTATGGAAACAAGAAATAAACAGATGCAGGACTGGGTAGTAGTAGCAGTAGTAGTAGTAGTGGTGGTAGTAGCAGTAGTGATGGTAGTAGTGGTGGTAGTACTAGCAGTAGTGATGGTAGTAGTAGTGGTGGTAGTAGCAGTAGTGATGGTAGTAACAGTAGTGGTGGTAGTGGTGGTACTAGTAGTAGTGGTGGTAGTGGTAATAGTGGTGGTAGTAGTAGTAGTAACAGTAGTGATGGTAGTAGTAGTGATAGTGGTGGTAGTAGCAGTAGTGATGGTATGAGCAGTAGTGGTGGTAGTAGCAGTAATGGTGGTAGTAGTAGTAGTAGTGGTGGTAGTAGTAGTGGTGGTAGTAGCAGTAGTGGTGGTACTAGTAGTAGTGGTGGTAGTAGCAGTAGTAGTGGTGGTAGTAGCAGTAGTGGTGGTAGTAGTAGTGGTGGTAGTAGCAGTGGTGGTGGTAGCAGTAGTGGTGGTAGTAGTAGGCTAAAATACGCTAGTTCGATGTTGATTATAAAATTTGTTGGCATATTTTGTATGTCCTGCACCAAACGGGCGCTGAGAGCAGCGTCCCTGCAACGCAACGCAATTTGATGTTGATTAATCCATTTTTTTGTATGTTGTACTTTTCTGGCTGTATCAATATAAAAAGTAAAAGTAAAGGAACCCTTTCATACCTCGTGGTCAATACAGTGTTAGGCCTGTATTTTTCATTGACCGTCGGCACACGATGGGTGATGTGGTCAGCATCACGCCGGCCGCCTTTACTTTCCCAGAGCATGTCTGGTACCCAGTTGAGGCTGGGTCGACCTGAGAGCCGTCGGGTCGGGAAAAATTCCACGCGCACTGCGGGAGCTGAACCCAGACCACAAGCCTTGAGAAGCGAGTTCACTAACAACTACGCTACAGCGGCTCTCTGTATCAATATCCTGGTTATTAATGTGTCAGCATCTCTTACACTGCACATAACAAAAAAATCATTTCACAATATGATGAAATCTCAATATAGCAATACAACATACTCATTAGGTTTGATGGAAAGACTTGATGGAGCAAACACTTCAACTCCTTCCACATTCCTGAAATGACAAAAATAAACAGAAATTATCACTTTCTATATTTGAAAGTAGAGATTGTCACAAAGTGTATGATTGTCACAAAGTGTATGATTGTCACAAAGTGTATGATTGTCACAAAGTGTATGATTGTCACAAAGCGTATGATTGTCACAGCATGATTGTCACAGAGTGTATGATTGTCACAGAGGTATGATTGTCACAGAGTGTATATTGACAGTGTATCATTGTCAAAGTGTATGATTGTCACAAAGTGTATGATTGTCACAAAGTGTAGACAAATGTGTTTTATTCAAGGACTAACATTTTTATCATTTGTGATTGAATCTCACATCTGTCTTTCCACAGTAAACGAGTCGTCGATTTTCAGGCACCACTTATACATTCAGTAGTTTGCCATTGCTTTCTGAACGATGAGGTTTATTTTTACCAGTTGTAGCAATCCACAGGAATAAATTTGCTTACAAACTGTCAGATGCCGAGTTTGAACCAGATACTCTTGGTTCTGATCGAGCTCCCTACTTCTAAGCAGCAGACGCCCACTATTTATGATTTAAGCTTATGAAAAATATGAAAGAATTAAATTTATGAAAAATATCATGACAGAATTGTCTATTGTCTTTCCCCAGGTGGATGATGGAATTAGTTGTCCACTCTTGCCATGAAGCATAGGGGTGGGAGCTTTAATTTGCATTCCAGGGCCAGATGAGTCGCCCTTGTTGTTTTCCGTGTTTATGTAGTGTGGTCTTGATATTGTCTGGTTGTATATCCATTCTCATTAAATGTCAAAACTACTGCATTTGTTGTTTTTCAATGTATTTGATGCCTAAAGCTATGCCCACTCTGCTTTTGATGTCCTCATTTTGTATCCTATCTTTCCTAGTGACCACCATCGCTTTCCTTCAAGCATTTCATTTCACATGTGATGAGCTTTCTGTGGTGTGTTGCTGTAAGAAACCAAGTTTGGCACTGGTAAATAATAGAATTAAAAACATGAAAAATATCATGAGAGATTTAAACTTATGTCTTCTACAAAGTGGATAGTACATACCACTGATTGATAGGAGCAGAATCCCTAGGGCTCACAATAGATTTGTAGTACCCAACCCATGTGTGGGTAAGCCCATCAGGTATGTACTTCATTTCATCAGCAGTACGCTGGAATTTAACAAGGCTCTGTATTGCAGACCTGTGAATAAATTACTGCATTTCATTGATACAAATCTTTTAACTAGAATATAAGAAGAAGACTGATGAAATGTGATTGATATTCTTCTTCTTCAATTTTCTAAGTCTTTAAGTTTCTGTGAGGAGCATCTGGCTGAATGGATTAGAGCACTGGCTCCCATTCAAGAAACATGCCAGACAGTGTCGTCTTCGGGTAGAGAGAGAAGATATAGTAATCAACTTCTCATGGGTACGGTGAGCAAATGGACTTTAGGATGGCTGCTGCAGCGGAGGACAGAGCATGCATGGGAATGCCCAATGTGCCGTGACGCGATCGATAACATAACATAACATAACATTCAAGAAACCCAGGTTCGATCCCCGGTACAGCCAAGGAGTTTTTTCTGTCGGGCATAAAGAAATAATCTGAACCTGAACAGTTTTGTAATGACTGCACTAGCTATGCAACCATTAAATTTCTCATGCTCATGCCCCCCTTTCTGTCCTACACTACCCTAAAAAGCGGTATTACAGACAGTAAAGAGTTTCTGTGTTTTTTACGGTTTTGTACATTTACTTTGCCTCTATTTATCTCTGTTCTTATCTCTCTTCTTCGTAAATTGTTGACTCCTACTAAGTATATCTATGTCTACTTCAATGTCATGTCTTCTTCGGTTTTCTTGGTCTGTCTTGTGGTCGCTTCAATGTAATCAGTTATATGAAGTCTATCATCATAGCACTCCGGGCACGCCCATAGCTGCTACTATCTCCACCTCAACAAATCCAGCAGCGTTCAGCAGACCTACATGCCAGTTCAATGTTGATTAATCAATCTCTTTGCATATTTTGTATGTTCTTTGGCGGGAGGAGGGATATATCAATATCGACAACCATTTGATTTAATCTATTTTATTTGGCTGAAATCGGATGCACATGTCCTAAACTTGTAGAAATCTATGCGTTTAGGGGCCTACCAAACGAATGTGCAACGTATACACGTTTTGGCAAAGATCAAACATATCACAAAGAGTGATTAAAATTGGTCGTAAAGAAAAACGCAAAGAAGAAGAAGATCTATTTTATATATGCAACCTTAGGCTTTCTGTTTTCTGCAATTCTTTCATTATGCCCTAGCTATTATATTCTATTAACCATCTTGATGGCGGTAATTAACAGTGATTTAAACAAATGATATGTTACCAGTGCCAAACTTCGTCTCAACAGTGATTTAAACAAATGATATGTTACCAGTGCCAAACTTGGTCTCTGACAGCAACACACCACAGAAAGCTCACCACATGTGAAATGAAATGTTTGATGAAGGCAGTGGGGTCTCCAAAAAGATAGACTATGAAATGAGGACATAAGAAGCAGAGTAGTCATAACTTCATGCACCGTATACATCGAAAGACAACAAATGCAGTGGTTTGGACAGTTAATGTGTTAATAATTTTTACGATATATTTCATACCTTGTTTATTCTTCTTTGTGACTGTATAATAATTTGAGTTAAAACTCTCTGTAATTTTTTGTTTACCGTCGGATGTATTCTTATGGCAATGTATACTGAGCAAGTCAATATATTGACTCTGCATCTTCTTAAATAGTACAGCTAGGAAGTATATCGGCTTAAATAGTACAGCTAGGCAGTATATCGGCTTAAATAGTACAGCTAGGCAGTATATCGGCTTAAATAGTACAGCTAGGCAGTATATCGGCTTAAATAGTACAGCTAGGCAGTATATCGACTTAAATAGTACAGCTAGGCAGTATATCGGCTTAAATAGTACAGCTAGGCAGTATATCGACTTAAATATAGTACAGCTAGGCAGTATATCGACTTAAATAGTACAGCTAGGCAGTATATCGACTTAAATAGTACAGCTAGGCAGTATATTGGCTTAAATAGTACAGCTAGGCAGTATATCGACTTAAATAGTACAGCTAGGCAGTACATTGGCTTAAAAAGGTGAAAGTATTAAAACATATATGCATAGTAAACTTACCACATTGCCTGCACCGAAACTGGATTAAAGATGTAACACTGTTCGTCAGTACACACACTAAACCCTCTGAAAATATCAACATAATTCTATAAGCAAATCTGCTGTATACAGTTTTATTCCATTCAAAATAGATTGTTTCAAAAGAAGAATAAATGAATTCAAATTTCCAATAGTTATTGAAAGGTTTCATCTTCATAGTTAGAACAGCACATAATCGACTCTGCAGTCACATGTATACAAAATTAAAGATTGGCAATTCAGCCATGTACATGTGGAAAGGCACACTAGACTGCAGAGCACATACTTCAATACTGCTCCGAATATTGATACACAGAGGCAAACTCACTGGCCTAACGAAACAACACTCGACATAAAACTGCATGGACTTTGTGAGCTAAAAAAGACTGAAGTTTATGAATAGACAACATTGAATATATAGACAATTGGTTATTGGTTACTAAACTGACGTCATTGCACCCCAGGCAGACCCATAGGTGCTTAGTCTCCCCAACAGATATCGAAGAGTATGCATACTGATGATTCTCAGTGGCTCACTGATTAAACACACTCTCACTCTGCCTCTCAGGCATCCAGTGCGACTTGTATAACGGGTAACTCCAAACTGTCTAAATCGCTTGATCGATTCAACATCGATTTTAGTGTTTTCATCCAACAGACATCAGGAAAAAAGTGGGTACAACATCAGTACTAGACTTCATCAAGAAACAACAAATTAAATGATTCGGTCACGCAAGCAGATTACCATCAGACAGTGCACCCCAAAGAGCAATGCTGCTCCGATACAATGAGTACAAAGCAAAAGGCCGGCCACGCAAAGATGGACCTCAGAGATAACAGAGGCGACGAAAGAGACTATCTACGAAGCGCATACTAGGGCCCGTTTTAGAAATCTCTTCCTGACCTGACGCTTGAGGCATACAGGGTTCGAAAGAAAGAAAGATCCAACAGACAGTAGCGAAGAGACCGAAGAATATCCCCTTATCCATCTTCAACTCCCCAACAATTGATGCTGTTGATGCAAGCCTGTTCGCTCTCTCATTACTGTAAACACCCGCATGCCCAGGACAGTATATCCACGTAAGCCACTGGAGGTTAGAAACTTCTATAGACGACATCCACTCATACTGAAACCTGCCCTTCTGGATTTTGTGAAGCATCGACTGAGAATCAGATACAACAACGGCCCCCAGTAAATGAAGTCCCAGAGATCCAATGGAGGGCAGCAGTAATGGCCTCAACCTCCATCCTCATACTAGAAGTAGTTGTCCTGTAGCTCTGCAACAGCCCTACCATGCGCATTAGCCAAGAAACCCCAGCCTGACTTCTCACCACGATGAACCGACCCCATCGGTATATACAACAACATCATCATCCTTGCATTATCTTCTATCAGCTGCTTAACTGCGAGATCAGCTTTCATGTTGCCCCAATCTCTACATTCTCTTCCAAGTAATGATAACATTGAGATAGTAGGTCATGCTACCATCTGTTGGGATCCATTCTTCCCTTTTGGTAGGGTCGCAACCGTAGTCACCTGGCCAACTGTTCTCTATATTTCAACAAACGAGAAGGAAGGAATCTTCATAGTTTTCTTCACATATAACTCTTTCCATGAGAGCTGCAGTAGCGTAGTTGTTAGTGAACTTGAGCTGCAGTAGCGATGTGTGAACAGGCTCATTCAGCGAGTGTAGTGAACATGAAGCTGCGTAACGAGTCTGTAGTGAACTGGCAGACTGCAGTAGGAAGTTAGGAACTTGAAGCGCTGCAGCAGTGTGTGAACTGAGAGCCGCAGTAGCATGTAGAACTGAGCTGTCAGATGAGTAACTTGAGCTGCAAAGCTGTAGTTAGTGACCACTTAGGCACATGGTATAGGTTCAATTCTACAGTTGGCGTGGAATATTTTTCCAACCGACATCTTCTTCAGGTCAACCTGCCTCATGGGTACCAGAAAAGCAACTAGGAAGTTACAACTCCAGCATGATGTTGACCACACACTCCATCATGTCGCGGTCAATGAAAATATGAGCTAACACTGTATTCCCCGGAGAGCCTATCTGATGAATGTAACTCACTTGAATGCTGGTGGTTTGAGTTCGCCGAATGGCATAAATCTCCGACCACCGCTCTCAGCTCGCAATCAGCTAACTGGTACCAGACATGCTCTGTGAATAAAGCGTCCGCTGTTGAATACACACATCACCCATTGTGCCGACGGTCAATGAAAAATACAGGCCTAACACTGTATGACCTATATACTCACGAGTGTAGAAAGTTCCTTTACTTTACTTTTAACTGAATACCTATATACACATGGTCAGAAAGGGTCCTTTACTTTACAACTCTTAACAGTTCACTGAATGTTTCTGATTCTGACTGCATGTTTTATGATTATTATTTTTATCTCTCAAAGGTTCTGTATTTACGTTGTTTCAGTAAATCATCATCAAATAGCTTGTCCTGATCAGAACTTTGACACATTATAGTCCTTCCAAATTTCTCTCTCTCATAGGCCAGGTATCTCACCTCTGCAGCTGTCATGCTCAAATCGTCAGTTACATCCTGAATCCATCTTCTCCGTGGTCTTCCTCTTCTCCTCTTTGTTTGGATGCCTCCTTTCATGATGGTCTTCTCCAGCCCTTCGTGCCTATTTATATGTTTAAAATACTTCAATTTTCTCATTATTATTTGTAGCATCAGACAGTTTTCTTTGATTTTTAGTTCTTTCGGGATAGATCTATTTGTTCTCTTCTCTATCCATGATATACAGAGGACTCTTCTATAACACTTATATTCAAAAGAACATATGTGTTTTTCCACTGCTTTATTAAATGTCCATGCTTCACACCCATACGTTGCCACTGGGAATATGCATGCTCTTAGTATTCTGATCTTGGTTTTTCTATCAGTTCCGTTCCATACTGCTTTTAGTTGTTTCATTTATTGTAAAGCCATGTTTGTTCTTATTCTAGTTTCTGTCATCCCATTCCCATCTCTTGTTAGCAGTGAATTGAGATATTCAAAACTGTTCACATTTTCTATCCGCTGATAAAAAAGAATTTGTGTTATGCTTGTTATATCCATCCAAAAGGTGGAGGTTGGTTCGGTACGCAGACAATGGACTGAACCACTACAAGCATCAACAATTTGCAGAATCACATCTTCGTTCCGGGACACATGGGTGTAGTTAACAATGAGAGAGCAGACAGGCTGGCTAGTTCCACCACCATATAGGGGGCCAGCAAATGGATGAGTGTGGCGCTAAACAAGATTTTAATTTAGTTATCCACGTCAATTACTAGATTGCAAGAGCTGAGATTGAATATTGAAGTTGTCAGAAAAAAACAGCACAACAGATATGCGAGTAGATTCATCAATCAAAATCAAACTATTACGGTCAATCACTGGACACTGTTGGAGATATTGCAAAGAAGGAGATCAGAGCACCTATGGACATGTCCGGAGTGCAACGAAGATATTCCAAACTGAAACTAACAGAAAATTCTCTCTGTGAAAAGCCACTATTGTGGAAGATGGTGCAATTATAAATCATATTCATACAAATATCCCCAATACATCCAAATTTAATTAGAAATCTCATCTGTACAAACATACACACCACCCTCAAGATCTATCCAGAATCAAATCCATACAAACATACCAACCACCCTCAAGATCTATCCAGAATCAAATCCATACAAACATACCCACCACCCTCAAGATCGATCCAGAATCAGATACATACAAACATACACACCACCCTCAAGATCTATCCAGAATCAAATCCATACAAACATACCCACCACCCTCAAGATCGATCCAGAATCAGATACATACAAACATACACACCACCCTCAAGATCTATCCAGAATCAGATCCATACAAACATATCCACCACCCTAAAGATTGACCCAGAATCAGATCCATACAAACATACACACCACCCTCAAGATCTATCCAGAATCAGATCCATACAAACATACCCACCACCCTAAAGATTGACCCAGAATCTTCTTCTTCTTTACGTTCGTTCTTTATGACCAATTTTAATCACGCTTTGTGATATGTTTGATCTTTGTCAAGAACGTGTATACGTTGCACATTGGTTTGGTAGGCCCCTAAACGCATAGACTTCTACACATTTAGGACATGTGCATCCGATTTCAGCCAAACCTCCTTAGTCGCCTCTTACAACATGCGTGGTAGGTAACAGTGGTTCTATTCTTTACACCCCAAATTTGGGCCCGGAAACCACTCGGGCGGACCCAGAATCAGATCCATACAAACATACCACCACCCCTCAAGATCCCTCAAGTTCATCATCCAGAATCAGATCCATACAAACAAAACCCATCAACCCTCAAGTTCATCATCCAGAATCAGATCCATACAAACAAAACCTATCAACCCTCAAGTTCATCATCCAGAATCAGATCCATACAAACAAAACCCATCAACCCTCAAGTTCATCATCCAGAATCAGATCCATACAAACAAAACCCATCAACCCTCAAGTTCACCATCCAGAATCAGATCCATACAAACAAAACCCATCAACCCTCAAGTTCATCATCCAGAATCAGATCCATACAAACAAAACCCATCAACCCTCAAGTTCATCATCCAGAATCAGATCCATACAAGTGGGGTTCTGTGTGGCATAGAGGTTAGATGCTCATCTCTCGTGCCAAAGGTACCAGGTTCGCTTCCTCTGGGAGCAATCTGGATATTTTTCCAGATTTCCCTAATCTTAGTGTGAGATCGAGTTCCTAGTCCTATCGGAGATGGACGATAAAACGTGGACCCGTGTACAATATGAGCACCTAAAAGAACCCTTGGCAGTTCAAAATCGAAAAGAGCAGGCTGGAAGGCCGCTGTCCGTGGAATATTCATTAGAAAAAATTTTAATTAAAATTCCTACAAATATATCTTCACCATCTTCAAAATTACATCAGGGATCCTCGCCGGTGCTACAAAGTTCATGCACTACCGCTGATATCTTCATGTGTAAGAAAGAGATCAGAGCACACATGGTTACTCACTGAAGTGCAATGATGATGATCCTATCATCAATCGATCAATCCCTACAAACAATAACCGTCAACCTCAAGTTCAATCCAGAATGCCATCCATGCCCGTCTGCCCAGCGTGTTCGTAGCGCGTTGGACTATGGGTGACTATCCCTCTGTGTGTGAGGGTTCAATTCCGCGGGATGGCAGAAAAAGCCACAGATTTCCCAGATTTACGGTGTTCGTGGCACCGAACCGAAGGGTTATGATGTCCATGGCACCGAGCCGAAGAGCTGAAAAGCTCAAGTGCTTCTAGATCGGGGAAAAAAAAATGCCATCCGAACAAACATACCCATCGCCACCAAGTGTAATCTTGAGTCCCATCCACACTGGCAAGACCAAGCCAATTGAAGCCTCTGTGTTGTTGCAGTCGATGCCTAGAATGACCGCTTCTTCTGTGTCCTGCTTTCCCTTAGATGAGACTAACGCTATATAGCGCTGATATTGGTTGATATCTTCAAGTCTGATAGCCTGTACAGTCAACATAAGGGAAGACTATAGTAAAACTATGTAGTAATAGTGAAACGCATAAAAACAAAGTAATGTAGTTTTACAAAATACAAAAACAATAACAATACACAGCAAAGTTTATGTTATATATTCTATATATAAAAAAAAATAAAGGAACCCTTTCATACCTTGTGGTATATAGGGCAATACAGTTGTTAGGCTTGTATTATTCATTGACCGTCGGCACACATGGGTGATGTGGTCAGCATCACACCGGCCGCCTTTACTTTCCCAGAGCATGTCTGGTACCCAGTTGAGGCTGGGTCGACCTGAGAGCCGTCGTGGTCGGGAAAATTTCACGCACACTGCGGGAGTTGAACCCGGACCACCAGCCTTGAGAAGTGAGTTCACTAACAACTATGCTACCGCGGCTCTCATATTCTATATATATATATATATATCCTCTTCGTGTCCTGATTGACACATAAAGCTTCTACAAGAGACCTCCACTGTTGCCGTCTCCCAGTCAGGCCGCACTTCTTCAACTCTCTCTTCACAGTTCTTCTCCATGTTTCCTTTGATGTCCAGGCCTTCTCTTCCCATATGCTGTCCATATGAGTCCTAGTCAATGCCCCCACTGGCATACAATATACATGTCCAAACCACCTCCATCTTCATCTCTTAATGATGGTCTCCAAGGATGCACAGTCTGTTCATTTCAAAAGTTTCTAATATGTGATGGTATTTGGCCAGAAAATTTGCAGGATTCTTCTTAACCCTTTCGCTGCTACATACTTTCTGAAGGCTGAGCTAAAAATAGCTACTCTTTGTTTCTAAGTCACAAACGTGAATGCACGCCTATAGCAGTGATGGTAGCAATGTATAACGTGTTAACATGTCTTTAGCCCACAGAGGAGAGATAATAACAGACGTGTTAATGCGTCTTTAGAAGTGAAAGGGAAAAACGTATATATACGTCCTTAGCAGCGAAAGGGTTAAACATTTATTCTGAAATGTCTCCAACTTGTGTATTATGTGTTGGGTCATTTTCCAGCATTCATATAAAGGAAGAAGAAGGAACCCTTTCATACCTCATGGTATATAGGGCAATACAGTGTTAGACCTGTATCGTTCATTGACCGTCGGCACATGATGGGTGATGTGGTCAGCATCACGCCGGCCGCCTTTCCCAGAGCATGTCTGGTACCCAGTTGAGGCTGGATTGACCTGAGAGCCGTCGTGGTCGGGAAAAATTCCACGCGCACTGCAGGAGTTGAACCGGGCCACCAGCCAGTATTTTAGCATTTATATATTTTAATATATTTGATTTTTATTGTTTATCTTCTTTTTTCCACTTTTAGTAATTTGCATTTTTTCGTTATTCATTTTTAGTCACAAATTTTTCAGTTTAGGGCTGTTAAAACTTTATTATTTGATTCTATATGTTGTGTGCTGTGTAAGAAGTGAATTTTTTCACTTCTGTTGTATCCTTTGCTTGATAAAGACCTTTTGGTCGAAACATTGATGTTGTTATTGTGTGCTCCGATTTATTTCTTACACAGGAAGATCTCAGCGGCAGTCCACTGAACTTCACTAAGCAAGCGAAGGAGCTCCTGATGTAATTTAAGAGAATGAAGAAATAGATGGTGAATATATTTGTATAAATTTTGTTGAAATTGTGTCGTGCTAATGAATGTTTGCTTTCTTTGTCACCAGTGTCCTGTCATTGATGTTTGTCTTACTCAGGCTTCAGAGGGACTTGTAATTTAGATATCCATGCAAAGCAAATTATCAGGGTGTCCTGTAGTACAACTGCACATCGTGTTCACACAGATAATTTTTGGCTTAAGCTGGTCTCTACCCTCAGAATTTCTACAGCATGTTGTCACTAGTGCAGAGTGTTACTAGCTTCACTATTGGCAACTATAGTAGATCTATGTAATATCCACTAAGATTATGTACACATTACAAGTGACGCTACACCAAATCAAATGTGATGTAGCTACACAAGAACACTATGTTGGTAGTCAAAGAAGAATAGTAAACCAATACAGAACCTGGATCGTTAGTCGCTACACGGTGAGAGACATACTGAGTGGGAGATCGGAGCAGTTATGGACTAATTGGTTCAATGTGCAGTGATGATGATCCAACGACTAAACTAAACTGAGAGACATACTGAGAGAAGATCGGAGCACTTATGGACTAATTGGTTCAATGTGTAGTGATGATGATCCGATGACTAAACTAAACAAGTGAAGTAACATCTACAAACAGCTAATGTGTGTGCACCAATCAATCAAGTGTCATACCCGCTGGTATAGGTGATATGTCTCTCCATAACTCTCTCTCCCTGGTGCAGTTAATCGATTCTGAAGTTGATCTTTTGTCAAACCACGATGTCAGACCATCAAGCATCTTCTCCCTCTGTTTTCCACGATCTCTCCTTTCCTGAATTTTACCCATTGTCATCAAATGTTCTAAACATTCTCTTTGCATTATATGCTAGAAGAACCTTGATTGTCGGATTCTTATGATAAGGTTTCTTTGTGCACATGCCTGTTTTAAGACCTCATAATTTATTTTCTTCCCTGTCCATGTAATTTTTAGCATTCTTCTGTAAAACCACATCTCTGTAGTTTCCAGCTATCTTATCGATTGTTTGTTCATTGTCCATGATTCTTCGCTACCATATATGCATATAATTATCATCATCAGGTGTCATGTCAGCTGGCGTAGGTGATATGGATCTTCACAAATCTCTGTCTTTGGTGTTTGCTATCATCTCAGATGTTGACGCTCTACAGCAACATGAAGTCAGGCTATCCAAATTTTTCTCTCTGTCTTCCTCTGTCTCATCTACCCTCGATTTTACCGGTTGTCACAATGTGTTCTATACCTCCCTTCATCATCACATGTCTGACAAATGATGACTGCCTCTTTCTTATATTGATGATAGCTTTCTCTGTGTCTTGACCTCATTCAACATTAGTCATTTTAGCACTCCATGTGATTCTCATCATGCACATCATACCTCATACCTGAAAAGGATGTAGAATTACTTACAATTTGAATGGTGTCATCTGGTCGCAGTAGGTGTAGCATAGCTTGAAGATGGTTCTGAATCTCACCTGGACATAATAAATATAACTATTATTGAATACTAGTATTCAAAAATCTCATTCTAACAAGCAGCTAAGGAACAATTTTTGTTAAAAACACGTCACGAAGGTCCTTATTTAGAAAACCTGCCATCACAGCACTGCGTTCCCATTTCTGAGAGTACACTAGGTGACTGTCACTTGTCCGAATCAAAGTTTAAGGTCGCGTGTCCGAACTAAGGTCGCTTGTCTGAATTAAGGACGCTTGTCTGAATTAAGGCGTTGTCCGAATTTAGGACGCCTGTCCAAATTAAGGTCGTTTGTCCGAATTAAAGTCGCTTGTTCGAATTAAGATCACATATCTGAATTAAGGTCACTTGTCCGAATTAAGGTCGCTGGTTTGAAGTTGTCGCCCTGCTTGTAGAGGTCATCAATTTCATTTTCTCCCATAAAAGAACAAATTTTTGACCGTACCGATGGGCCATAATTTAAAAGGTCAAAATATCGATAATTTCCCATATGTTGGGGTCTCTGTTGGGTAGAGGTTAGGTGCTCACCTCTTGTTTCAAAGGTACTTGGTTCACTCCCTCATGGAGCCATCTGGACATTTTTCCAGAAGATTGATATCAGTATAGGTGAGATCGAGTTCCTAGTCCTATGGGAGACGGATGATAAAACGTAAGTCCGCGTTCAAGTTGAGCATGTAAGAGAACCTTGGCAGTTCAAAATCGAGAAGAGCAGACTGGAAAGCCGCTGCTCAGATAAAATCCGTTACAAAAGAATAAAAAATAAAATTCCTACATAATATCGTGACCATCTTTAAAATTACATCAGAGACTCTGCGGTGTTACGAGTTTGTGCACCGCAGCTGAGATCTTCCTGTGTGAGAAAGAGATTGGAGCACACATGGTTACTCACCGAAGTGCAATGATGGTGGACCTATCAATCAATCACTTTTACATATAATTTACCTGTTGTCATAAATGTCATCTTCTTATGACATGTTCAAAGAATGATAAAATCAGAATAGACTTACGCCTACGTGTTTGTGTTGCCGGGGCTCAGAAGGGAACAAAGAATAGTAACACTGCGACCTACAAGGCATGTCGTAATGAGAGGCGACTGAGGTAGGAGGACCTAGGGAAGCTCATCATAAGCATGAGGCTGAGCTCACATCAGGTGACGGAGGGCCTAGGAAGCTCATCATACAAGGTGACTGAGGTAGGGGCCTAGGGAAGCTCATTATACAAGGTGACTGAGAGTAGGGGGCCTAGGAAGCTCATCATACAAGGCGACTGAGGTAGGGGCCTAGGAAGCTCATCATACAAGGCGACTGAGGTAGGGGCCTAGGAAGCTCATCATCGTCATCAAGTAGCTTGTCCCTTCCGGAACTTGGCTCTCATGACAGTAGTCCTGAAAAACGTTCTGTTCTGTGCAAGTTGACCAGCGTCATCAGCAGTCATTCTCAGATCATCAATGACATCTTGCACCCATCATCTTCTAGGTCTTCCTCTCATTCTTCTTCCAGGCACCATTCCCTCCAAAATTATCTTCTCTAGGCACTCATGTTGTTTGATGTGTTCGAATATTTAATTTTCCTTGATGTTATGTTCTTTAATAGCCAACTCTCTTTAATATCAAGCTGTTGCAGAATAGAAGCATTTGTTCTATAGGGAAGCTACCTAGGAAATAAAAGCGTTGCAGAAATTGGATGTGCTGGCCTACTTGTAGGTGCATATCTGGTGCAACGTACACTCGCTCTTAGGTTCAGATAACATACAAATCACACAGAGTGTGTGATGTGAGACACCTTCTTTCTTCTAAACTTTCAGGACACTTGGCAAACTGTAGTACTTGTTTAACCTTACACCCTCCAACCTTCAGGGTAACATGAAGCCATGGGATCAAGTGTGGGAACAAATGGTCAAAGTGGTTTAACAAGTGGTCAATATGGAATGTTCGAAGGAGAAGAATAAGAAAAGACTTTGATAGACATAAAGAAGTTTTGAGTAAGATACTTCTTCTTCTTCTTTGCATTCGTTCTTTATGACCAATTTTAATCACTCTTTGTGATATGTTTGATCTTTGCCAAGAACGTTTATACGTTGCACATTGGTATGGTAGGCCCCTAAACGCATAAACTTCTACACGCTTAGGACATGTGCATCCGATTTCAGCCAAACCTCCTTAGTGGCCTCTTACGACATGCATGGCAGCTAACAGTGGTTCTATTCTTGACACCCCAAATTTGGGCCCGGTAACCACTCGGGCGAGTAAGATACTAATTAGGTCATGTTCTTAGGTCCGACGAAAAGAGACTAAATCGACAAGTCCTTATGTGGTCACAAGTTGGGAAAACAAAACGTGGAAGACCTAAGACCACTCTTCGAAGAACAATCCTACAAGAAAGTAAACTATTGGGATGTAAAACCATACAAGATCTCCAACTGCTAGCAAAGAACCGTATCACATGGAGATCTATAACATCTACCCTATGTGCCGCCTTTGGCACGAAAGGAACAAACTAATTAACTAACAAGAAATGCCCGTCTACCTCCATGACTCTTCTTGGCTGATTTTTTAGTAAATTCTGTGTGTGGTAATATCAATGCTGCTCCCTTCACAGTAAAATAGCTTTGACTCAGGCTGAAATAAACAAAACTCAAACTGTCATTTCAGCTGGAATACATTACATTTTATTAGTATCTAGTTTAGTTTAGTTGTCGGATTATTATGGAACTTTTCCCGACTGCGACGGCTCTTAGGTCGACCCAGCCTCAACTGGGTACCAGACATGCTCTGGGAAAGTAAAGGGGGCGGCGTGATGTGACCACATCACCCATCGTGTGCCGACAGTCAATGAAAATACAGGCCTAACACTGTATTGACCTATATACCACGAGGTATGAAAGTGTTCCTTTACTTTTAATTTACTTTACAATAAATTATATTAGTATCTAGTTTAGTTGTCGGATTATTATCACTACGCATAGAATCAATTAGTTCATACGTGCTCCGATCTCCTCTGCAGTATGTCTCTCAGCATATGGCAACTAACAAAATTGGTTCTTTGTTGGTTTACTATTCTTCTTTGTCTACTAGTAAAGTGCTCTTGGTATATTAATAGTTACTGTCTTTAATACCGCTTGTTTGGGCAGTGTCGGACAGGATGGACGTAAGCCTGTGGAAGTTAATGGACACATGGCTAGTGCAGTTGCCGCGAAACTGTTCAGGTTACGATGTTTTATTGATGCCCTTGACATGAAAAAACTTCTTGGCTTTACCGTGGATTGAGCCCGGGTCTCCCACATGGAGTCACATGCTAATCTATTCGGTCAGACGCTCCACATATATATATATAGACATATAAAAATAAGGGGGTCTCTGTGGCTGAGAGGTTAAGCCCTTTGCCTTGCGAGTCGAAGGTCGTGGGTTCGAATCCGGACTGCGCCTTCTGTTCACGAGTGCATTTTTCCAGAGACCCCTAGGATTGTTGCAGGAGCTACGGAGTTCGTGCTTTGTGCAATACTCTCGGCAGGTGCGTGCCATTTCTGCGGAGAGGGACCGAGCCATATGGGGTAAAACCCGTGCAATGAAGTCAATCCTTCGGCTTTAAAACCCTTTAAATACATATAAATAATATATATATGTATGGGTATATTAGCTCTTAGTGGACCGGGCCAAAAGCCATTATAGAGTAAAAACGCCAGTTGGTGTGGCTCCTGGTCTACAAGGGGTTAATATAGTCTGCAATTGCTTTCCTTAATGGCAGTAAATAATGCATGACTAGGGCCGTTAGAACTCTGACCTGCGCTGGGCATGATTCAACGAAGAGAAGAATGGCGAAGATCTGGTCCATGACCTGGTTGCAGCCAGTACTCTATACGAGATCTTCTGCCTATCATCGTGAGATTTGAGATGACAATCATTGACATTGTTGGGATGTTCCCATACTTCATCCACCACTTTCTCCCATGACTACATGTTACCTTGAAGTGTTGAAGGGTGTGAGAGTAAACAAGTACCACATCTTGTCAAGTGTCCTGTAACTTAGAAGAGAGAAGTAGGTGTCTCACATCTCCATTGGTAAGCGTTTAGTCCTACCCCTCTACCCACCTTCCTACATACAATCTTTTTTTTGTTGTTGCTATGAATTCACCACATAATGTTCATAATCTTGCAGAGACATCAAAGGTGAAAAGGTGTTAAATCGCCTCGTGTCTTGAGTAAGCTGTCCATGTTTCTGAGCCATATAGTCTTCTTCGAATCGCTCCATATTACCACTTGTCAACCACTCTGTGTGATTTGTATGTGATCTGAGCCTAAGAGCGATTGTACGTTGTGCCAGTTATGTGCCCACAAGTAGGACAGCACATCTGATTTCTGCGTTGCTTTTTATTTACTAGGGTAGCATCCTTGGGCCTACATCAGTCGCCTCTTACGACATGCATTGTAGGTTGCAGTGGTGCTATTCTTTGCTTCCCTTGCGGGCCACGGCACCACACGGGCGGAGCCATATAGTAAAGAGCTAATTACAAAGATTTGAATATTCATCTGCAATGTTAATTTGAGAACAATGTACACAGAATAAAACAAGAAAATACACATGCAAATACTACTACAAATCCCACAACAAAAGGGTGAACACCAACTCACATGCTATTCAAATCATTATAACAAAAGTATTTATATTACTGTATTTTGGTGTTAAAACTTAGAAGAAACAAATACTAGACCATGGATAAGGAGGTGGCCAAGTTGTTAGGACATCAATTTCTCAATCATAAGTTAGTTAGTTTGTTCCTTTCGTGCCAAAGGCGGCACATAGGGCAGAGGTTTAGATCTCCATGTAATGCGATTCATTGCTAGCAGTTGGAGATCTTGTATGGTTTTACATCCAATAGTTTACTTTCCTGTAGTTGTTCTTCAAAGAGTGGTCTTAGGTCTTCCACATTTTCTTTTCCCAATTGGTGACCACATAAGGACTTGTCGATTTAGTCTCTTTTCGTCTGATCTAAGAACATGACACAAATATTTCCATCTTCGTTTTCTTATTATGGCATGGGTCTAAACACTATTTATAAGTTTTTAAAATTTTATTTTTCTGTTTCTTCTTTTTCTTCTTCAGCGATCTCTGGTCATACACTTAATTTACTGTGGACCACAAACTGTGCAGTCAGCTTCAGGTCTGTCAGGTTTTCAGGTCGACTGGTGTGGCCACATATTGCTTCTCAGCTCACCCAGGAGACGACAGTCTTGCAGGATATGCTCCGCTGTCTGTTCCGCCTGCTGACAATGACAGAGATTTTTCTGTTTGAAATGCCAAAGATCATAATGTTTCTTCAAGCACCTGAAGAACCCTGTGAGTACCTCACGGACCCCTGGGAGTCCACGGACCCAAGTTTGGGAAATGTTGGTCTAGAAATTAATAAAAATGTGTATAAAACAAGAAGTAAAAAAGTGATTAGCGCTTCAAAAATGAAATAATATTAATAAAATAAATATACAAGAGCAAAAGCAAGATGTCAGAAAGCAAAATATTTCAAATCGAGGTTGTATAATAAATTTTCCCAGCATACATTGGATGAGAAGTGTGTTCCTGTAGAACAAGCAAGCTGTTAGAACATGGGTTCCTAAAGTGGGCCATACCGTCCCCTAGTGGGCGCTGAAGTCTTCCGGGCATAGTGGGTTTAGAACTATTTGGGGGAGTTTTTTCGTGATTTTGCGATTGAATAATCATTAAAAATTTGAATTCTGCATTTTAATTCATGTTATGCCCATCTTACACGATCCATTTTGTCATCAATTTTCTATTTCATGCATATAATCATTTGAAAATTGACCATGTATGACAGAAATATATATCAACATTCTATGTTCAAGAGAAAATAGAGCATGTTTATATATATGTGGGGCGTTGCAAACTGTTATAATGGGGGGGTGTGTTACAAATGTTTATGTCGTGCAAAGTGGGCGTGGCGAAAAAGTTTCGAATCTATGTGTTAGAACATAAAAGTCAAAATACAATTGAAAAATAGAAACTAGATATAGATACCTATGTATAGCTATGTGGTACAAAGTTGGCACTAGCGTACATATAAACTAAACACGAGACGAGAACTGCAAGAAAACAAGAGAGTTTGGGAGTCTTTGTGGCGTAGAGGTTAAATGCTCACCTCTTGTTCCAAAGGTACTCAGTTTGAATCCTCGCGAGCCATCTAGATATTTTTTCCAGAGATCCTTATCTCAGTGTAAGTGAGATCAGTTTCTAGTCTTATCGGAGATGGACAATTAAATGTGGGTCCTTTTTCAATTTGAGCACATAAAAGAACCCTTGGCAGTTCAAAATCAAGAAGAGCAGGCAGGAAAGCTGCTGCCGTGTTAAATTCATTAAAATGATTAAAACTAAAATCCCTACAAAATATTTTCACAATCTTCTAAACTACATTGGGGGCCATCGCCAGTGCTACAGAGTTCATGCACTGCCGCTGAGATCTTCCTGTGTAAGAAAGAGATCAGAGCACACCCGGTTACTCACCAAAGTGCAGTGATGATGGTCCTATCAATCAATCAAGAGAATTCAGAAAGAAATAACAAGACACAATCAAACACAAGTCCATCAAAGCTTATTTTTTTTATCTTAACTTATTCTCTGACTATACTCTATGTAAGTTTCTCCCCCTCATATCAATATGTCAACTATTAGTTATACTCAGTTATAAGGAGAGGCTGACATAGGAGGGAAAAAGAAAATAACTATTCTCTCAGTTTGTATTGAGAGGGAAAAGTTTTTTTGGGGTTCTAGAAGCGTTTGGGGGAATTTTTTCATGATTTTAGATTGAATAATCTTTAAAAATTTGAATTCTACATTTTAATTCAGTTTATACCCATCTTACACGATCCAATTTTTTCATCAATTTTCTATTTCAAGAATATAATCATTTAATTGACATGTATGACAGAAATATATATCGATTTTCTATGTTAAAGAGAGAATAGAGCATGTATATATATGTGGGGGCGTTCAAACTGTTATAATGGGGGAGGGGGGTTACAAAGTTTATGCCATGCAAAGTGGGCGGTGTGGAAGTGGGCCGTAAAAGTTTGGGAATCTATGGTTTAGACTAACAACTCCATTCTGTGCTGGTTGATATATCTACTGGAGTTTCTCTCATGGTTTTCCCGTCTTGCTGCACATATCGTTGTTCATAATTTGCTGAACTGAGATAGAGAATAACCTTATCTTCGTTAAAATCTTCACAGAGTAGGTTTTTATTAGGGCATTGATGATGTGACAAGACATTTTATATACCCTAGTGTGCATGAGATAGGAGGGCCAATTTCTTTCCTCATGTGTGAAACATCGAGTGTGATACTGAACCCAATACTCTCTTGTATCCAATTTGATAAACGAAGGCTCTATCATCATCATCAGGTGCCGTCTCCACATCGAAGGTTGGCTGCAATGAATTTCCAGCATCCTCTGTCTTTCGTCTTGGTATTGCACACTGCCAGACTGTAACCTGTCCATTTCTTAAAGTTTCCTCCCACTTATCTCTCGGTCTTCCTCTTGCTCTTCCCCTCAACTTTCCCCTCTAGTAAATATTTTATCATGGTGTCATGTCTTTTATGTGCCCAAAATACTTTATGTGTCTGAATTTTATTTCTCTTAATAATTGTTTCTTCATGTCTAGTTTTCCTAAAACTTGTTTATTTGTCTGTTTTTCTGTCCATGAAACTCTGCCTATTCTTCTATATATCCACATCTCAAATGCATCAATTCTGTCTTCTAACTGCTTGTTCATTGTCCTTCTTTCTGAGCCACAAATAATATAGGATATATATAGACTCTATGTATTATATTAAATACACCCCTCTTAATTATACACCAGCGAGAGTTGGAAAATGTATCAATCCTAACATACACCAGCGAGATTTGGAAAATGACTAAAGATATAGAAAGTAAGTTGAACGCATTTGAAAATAGATGTCTGTGAAAAATAGTGAACATAAAATGGGACTAATTCAGGAGAAGTAATGAAATCAGAAGAACACCTAGTAACAACTGTTATAAGAAGGAGAAGATAGAGATATGTTGGCCATACGTAGAGAAGAAATGATCAAAGAAGAAATGACCAAAGAAGGCATTGAAGTAGGAGGCAATGGGTTCAGAAAAAAAATCACTAGGGAAACTATGAAACAAACTTTGCTGTGAGAGACAAGAAATATCAGACTCAATTCCATGGACGAGATAGAGTGAGTTACCCAGGATAGGGAGGTATGAAGAAATTACTTGCAGGCCCTATGTTCTTCTTCTTCTTCTAACTCTCCATATCAACCCCTTGTTAACCACTCTGTGTAATTTGTATGTGATTGAGCCTAAGAGCGATTGTACATTGTGCCAGTTATGCACCTACAAGTAGTCCAGCACATCCAATTTCTGAGATGCTTTTTATTTATTAGGGTAGCTTCCCTAGGTCCTACATCAGTGGCCTCTTATGATATGCCTTGTAGGTCACAGTGGTATCATTCTTTGCTCCCGTCACCGCAAGGGAGCAGGTCCTATGTAATGTATAATGGTACAAGAGGAGTTTATATATATATAACTATACAACCTACATCTAACACCAGTTTACATGGTAACCATCTAACACCAGTTCCAAAATTTTGCTATCTCGGGTCCATGGTCACTGCCAGCCTTTCTGTTGATGAAGAAATCAACGCTGTGTAGGAGTGCGCTACTACATTCGACAAACTATCAAAGTGAGCGTGAGACAACACAAAACTGACATTGTAGACGAAGATTCAAATATATCGAGCCTGTGTAATTAGTTCCTTACTATATGGCTCAGAAACATGGACAGTCTACTCAAGACACGAGAGGAGACTTAACATCTTTCACCTTCGATGTCTCCGCAAGATTATGAACATCAGGTGGTACGACAAGATAACCAACTCTGAAGTACTGCAACTGCAAACCTGCCTTCCATCATGGGCATGCTCAGCGTAGACGACTAAGATGGTTGGGCATGTGAGAAGAATGGAAACTTATCGCATACCAAAACAAATGTTGTTCTGTGAACTTTCGAGGGAAGAGCACCAGGCAGACCACTGCTCAGATATAAAGATGTCTGTAGCTAATGAAAACTTTTCTATAGGTCCCAGCACATGGGAAAGACTAGCTGATGACAGAGTTGTGTGGAAAGCCAACTTACAAAAGGGCGCAGAGTCTTTTGAGAAGAGAATTATGTATGAGCTGAACGACAAGAGAGAAAAGCGAAAACTCAGAAGTTGTCACAGTAAAACACTTCACAATTGATCGTCTGTAAAGACGAAAAAGGCCATATCTATATATAACCTAAGAATTCTCATTCATTACTTAGTATTTAGATGTAAGGAAAGACTAGAATGAATTATTTCAGTTACCCACAACCAAACGACCAAGTAAACTGTGCAAACATGTCTGATAAAAACGGTGCCAGACTGTATTTCAATGATCTGCTTGATCGAACGCATTCAAAAGGAAACCATCCACCATTTAACTTAGAAGTTTTTAAAAAGCCAGATGTTGGCGAGATAGCAAAAACTTTGAGGAATAGGGAAAGTCAACGGGTGGTTAGGTTATGTTGAATATTATATCACGGATCACTGCTGCCAGGCATTCTGAAATATGTGTGCAGTGTAACAAGTTGCATTTTGTATTATAGCAAACACTGTTCAATGGTATCTGACCGTATTATTCTGTGTTCAACAGTCAAAGCTGTTTATGAAAGACATTACTTAGTAAAGCTCTTTTTTTGGAGAGCTAGCTGGTTTTGTACTTAACTCAGCTGTAATTGATTACCAGAAAAAGCACTGGAAAATAAAGGTAGTCGGTGTGATGTTGATCATATCACCTCTTGTGTGCCGATGGTCAAGAAAAAATATGGACCTAACACTGTATTTCTCAATTTAACACATGGTATGAAAGAGGGTCCCTTTATATTAATAATAATAATAATTCCTCTCATACCGTTATACGTTACATAGGGCCTGCAAGTAGTTTCTCCATACCACTCTATCCTGGGCAACTCGCTCAATCTCCTCCATGGAACTGAGACCGATATTTCCTGCCTCTCTCAGCAAAGTTCGCTTCAGGTCTACTTAGGTCGACCTCTTTTTCTGGAACCCTTTGCATCCCACTTCAATGCCTGCTTTGATATTCGTTGATCATTTCTCCTCAAGGTGTGCAAACATATCTCCATCTTCTCTTTCTTATAACAGTTGTCACTAGTGGTTGACCAGACATGTCTCTGATTTCATCACTTCTCCTGAATTCGTTCCATTTTATATTAATTATTTTTCGCAGACATCTATTTTCAAATGCATTCAACTTGCTTTCTATATCTTTAGTCATTTTCCTTTATATTACAGAGCTCAAATATTCAGCATTCTGTTCTCTAATCCTGTTTTGTCTCACAGTGTCAGGATAAGAAGAGATTTATAGAACTGGTCTTTGTGTGCGCTTCATAAATAGTGTTTTCACTGCCTCTGCTATTTCTGATGTCAATCTTTTGCGTGGACAGCTTTATGCTTTATATCCACTGTATCGGAATCACCCGTGTGGTGCAGGGGCTTGCAAGGGAAGCAAAGAATAGTACCACTGCCACCTACAAGGCATGTTGTAAGAGGCGGCTGATGTAGGACATAGGAAGCTACCTAGTAAATAAAAAGCAGCACAGAAACCAGATGTCCTGGCCTACTTGTAAGCGCATAACTGGCACAATGTACAATCTCTCTTAGGCTCAGATCACATACAAATCACACAGAGTGGTTAACAATTGGTTGATATGTAGCATTCGAAGAAGAAGTATCAACTGTATCAAAGTAGAATTGCTCTTTGAGGTGTACTGTCTGTAGGTAATCTGTTTAAGTGTACGAACCTTTTAATTTGTTTGTCCCTTGGCTGAAATTCAGTATCAATGTTGTATCCATCTTTTTTTCTTGATGTCTTCATTTCTAAATGAATCTCTTCTTTTCTTGATCTTTCTTTCTTTCTTTCTCGAATCCTGTATGCCTCACAGCGTCAGGTCAGGAAGAGATTTCTAAAACGGGCCCTAGTATGCGCTTCGTAGATAGTCTCTTTCGTCGCCTCTGTTATCTCTGAGGTCCATCTTTTGCGTGGCCGGCTTTTGCTTTGTACCCATTGTATCGGAGCAGCATTGCTCTTTGGGGCGCACTGTCTGATGGTAATCTGCTTACATGGCCGAACCATTTAATTTGTTGTTTCTTGATGAAGTCTAGTACTGATGTTGTACCCACTTTTTCCTGATGTCTTCATTTCTCAACCGGTCTCTTCTTGTTACACCCAGCATTCTGCGTAGACACTTCATCTCTGTTGTGACTAGTTTTCTTCTATCGTTTGTTGTCAGCGTCCAGGTTTGGCACTGGTAACATAATGTGGGAGAAAGAGTCTGTTGAACATTGCTTTTTGTGTTCATGGTGACGTGTTTGCATCTTAAAATTGGCGCATTTGCTCTGTCGCCAATTTTAAGATGCAAACACGTCACCATGAACACTCCGCATTCTGCGAAGACTCTTCATGTCAGTAAGTTCAGTAATTAATAACTGAACAAATAAAATGGTTCGGTCACCTAATGAAAATGAAACCAGATCTATTACATCCTTGCACCTATAACAACCGGAAACCCAGACACAGAGGAAGACTAAGAACCGATGGATAGATAACATCACAGATATCCTGTGACTTCTTCTCCTTCGAATGCTCCTTATCGACCACTTATTAGCCACTCTTTGTGATTTGTATGTGAGATCCGAGCCTAAGCGCAATTGTACATTGTGCCAGTTATGCGCCTATAAGTAGTTCAGCACATCTGATTTTACTAGGGTAGCTTCCCTAGGACCTTCATCAGTCGTCTCTTATGACATGCTTTGTAGGTCGCAGTGGTACTATTTTTGCTCCCTGTGTGAGCCCTAAGTGTATCCACAATAAAATCCAAACATATTTTATATCCTCAAAAATTATTCACATTTTCAGTGTTAGACTACAATGTTATGTTTACATTGGAGAAATCACTCACAAATGGAAGTTAGTCAAGCCAGACAAGAAGAGTTATTAATAGGCAAAAATATTCAAGCAGGTATCATTAACTCAGTGGTTTCCCTTTTATTTTACATAAATCTTCATACCCTCAGAATACTCATCATCATCAAGTAGCTTGTTTCTTCCAAAACTTGGCTCTAATGACAGCAGTTCTGAAAAACTCTTTGTTCTGTGCACGTTGGCCGGCGTCAGCAGCAGTCATTCTCAGATCGTCAATGACATCTTGCACCCATTGCCTTCTAGGCCTCCCTTTCATTTTTCTTCCAGACACTGTTCCCTCCAAAATTATTTTCTCCAAGCACTCATGTCGTTTGATGCGTCCAAAATATTTAATTTTCCTTGATTTTATGCTCTTTAACTGATTGATTTCCATAAGCCGCTGGGACCGCCACTATTCATTTGTTTTAGAACGACCACGGTAAACCACGGTAAAATTCATGATAAAAGTTGGTCCATCAGTCTAGGCCGGGAACGTAAGAGAGAGAACGACCTTAAGGAAAATTCATTTACCTACAAAATGGTATATTGCTCATAAAAATCTGTTAATAATTAAGAAAACTGCGGCTCAATTTGTACATACACCTGAAATGGGAAAATGGAACCAAAGTTTAATTCAGCCACAACCCGTTTTTCAATTTGGTAGCTAATCAGTTAATAGCCAACTCTCTTTTATATCAAGCTGTTGCAGAACAGAATATTATTACATTCAATGAAATGTTTAGTTTAGTTGTTGGAGTGCATGCTGGAGGTAAATGAAAAATACGAGCCTAACACTGCATTACCTTCAATACCATATGGTATGCAAAAATGTTTCACATTTTAGTTTTTACTTCATCATCATCAGGTGCAGTGTCGGCTGGTGTAGGCGATCCTGGATCTCCACAAATCTCTTGTCTCTGGTATTTGCTATCAACTCAGACGTTGATGCTCTACCGTGCCATGAAGTCAGGATATCCAAAATTGTTCTCTCTCTTTCTCTGTTTCGTCTATCCTCGATTTTACCGGTTGTCACAAAGTGGTTTTTTACTTACTAGACAATATCCTCTTCAAAATTTCTATAATTTTTTCTAATATTTTCTTCATTTGCTATTCTTCTTCTTCTTTGAAAGCTAAATATCGACCACTTGTTAAATCACTCTTTGTGATTTGTATGTGATCTGAACCTAAGAGCGATTGTATATTGTGCCGGTTATGCGCCTACAAGTAGGTCAGGACATCCGATTTCTGCAACACTTTTTATTTACTAGAGTAGCTTCCCTAGGTCCTTACCTCAGTCGCCTCTAAGGACATTCCTTGCAGGTCATAGTGTTACTATTCTTCGCTCCCCTTGTGAGCCCCTGCAACATACAGGTGCTTTGCTGTTCAAGACTGTTTATTTAGGGAGAATTTGATTGTTTCAAACCATTTCAAGAACTCGATCGATGTTATAATCAAAATAGCAGCAGTACAAAAAAATATCCTTCAATAACTTTACTAGATTATCTACAACTTGTTTGCTAGTACAGAAAATGCTTCTCATTTCTCACTTGTGACCCTCAGTGAATAAACGTACTACATTCCTATGCTTCTTAATACTGTCTTTTCTCATCTTTCATAATATATGTGTATATGTTAAATGTATATATATTATTTGAGTACTATTGTTTCATCTTCTTTTTTTAAATTCTAGTATTTTACATTTATTTCGTTTTTAGTCACATTTTTATTTTTAGGGCCATTAAAGATTTATATACTGTATATGTCTAGAAGAGGATCTGGCCGAATGGATTAGAGCGCAACTCCCATGCAGGAGACCTGTGTTTAATCCACGGTACGGCAGAGGATTTTTTTTCTGTTGTGGGCATAAATGAAAAATCCTAACCTTAACAGCTCCGCGGCGACTGCACTAGCCATGTGGCAAATTAAATTCCTCAGATTCCCGTCCCACACTGCTCCTAAAAGCGGTATTATAGGTAGTAACAAGTTTTTTAATCGCTTTTTTTAATGTTATGTCTGCCGATAGGAAGTCTGAATTTCTTCATTTCTGTTATATCCTCTGTTTGATAAGGCCCTTTGGTCAAAACGTCTCTATTGTTTTTGTAAAACTACAGTCTTCTTCACCCTTCGCCCCTAGGAAGCATAGGTCCGCAACCAAGGCCTTCCAAGTCCGCCTATCCAAGGCCATCTTTTCCAGATCTCGCCACTCTCTCCCGTTTTTTTGCGTTCCATCTCTAACTCCCAAACTCCCTGGGGTTTCATCGAGAGCCTGTCTCGCGATGCTGTCAGGGGTTTCCTCAGTGTGTGTCCTATCCATCGCCACCTTCTGCTCATTAACTACAGTACTTTGTTTTTATGTGTGTCGCGTTCTCATTTTTTTCTAAGCTCTTGTATGGTGAACATCTCCAACATACAAGTAGACATAGGTATATTTGTAATAACTTTATTTTGTTGTATACTGAAAAAGACCTATTGGTTGATACCCTGTTTCCCATGTTTATTTTTCCTGAACTTTTATTCCAGAATAACTATCAATCTACTGAATTATGTACATCGTATTAAGTTCACTACAGATTCTCCACATCTTCTTTTGTCCTTTTCTGTTTTATGCTGTTTTTTTGATGATCGGTTTCTGAGATAGTGTACTCTCATCATCATGTGCCGTGCCGGCCGGCGTAGGCGATCATGGATCTCCACAAATCTCTGTCGTTGGTGTTTGCTATCAACTCAGATGTTGACGCCACCGTGCCATGAAGTCAGCTATCCAAAATGTTCACTCTCTGTCGCCCTCTGTCTCGTCTACCCTCGATTTTACCGGTTGTCACAATGTGTTCTAAACCTCCCTCCTCATCACATGCCCGAAAAATGATGACTGTCTCTTTCTTATGTTGATGATAAGCTTTCTCTGTGTCTTGATCTCATTTTTTTTTTTTTTCTGATCCAGAAGCACTTGAGCTTTCAGCTCTTCGGCTCAGTGCCATGGACATCGTAACCCTTCAGTTCGGTGCCACGAACAGTGATTCTGGAGAACCTGTGGCTTTTCTGCCAGTCCGTGGAATTGAAACCGCACACACAGAGGACTAGTCACCCGCAGTCCAACACACTACAAACACGCTGGGCAGGCGGGCCTTGATCTCATTCAACATTAGTCATTTTAGTAGTCCATGGGATTCTCATCAGTCTTCTGTAAAACCACATTTCTGTATACTCCAGGTCGCTTGATATGCTGTGATATTGTGAAGTTTTAAGATGTCTGTAATTTTCATCAATCCCTCTTTTTCATGTTCAGCCTCTTCCTCATGATGATTCTATTTTCAGATTCGCCATTTTTTTTTTAATGCAAGAACATAAACCTGTTGCTACTGCTTCATACCGCTTTTTAGGTGGTGTAGGACAGGGGCACATATGCCTATGGAATGTAATGGCTGCATGGCTAGTGCAGTCGCAGCAAAACTATTCAGGTTAGGATTTTACTTTATGCCCCCGACAGAAAACTCTTTGGCTATATCGGGGATTGAACCTGAGTTTCCCGCATGGAAGTCAGCACAATCAGACACTCCACTTCTCCATTTCTTGCTCGCGCGATCACCGTCCAGACCGATGTACCAGACCTCCCAATAAATTCTATTCATGTGGAAATATGATTCATGCAACCGTAGCATTGGTGTGTTTACGTCACATCTTCAGCACCATTTGGAGCTCTGGTGCTTATCCTTCGCGATGTGTCCGGTTTCAGCCAGCGTTTACTCGGTTTGCTCTCCGTTCTGTAGCCATCTAGTGTTTTTATGGTGTGGGGTAGCTAGCCTCATGCCCAACCTCCTTAGTCGCCTCTTACGACATGCGTGGCAGGTAATAGTGGTTCTATTTTTACACCCTAATTTGGGCCCCAGTAACCACCCAGGCAACTTCTCCATTTTTTAATTTTTTTTAGATCCAGAAGCACTTGAGCTGAAAGCTCTTCGGCTCGGTGTCATGGACATCGAAACCCTTCGGAAAACAAATACACAAGTTAAGAACCACTGCTTGAACTAAACTTAAAGGGTAGCAACAAAAGACAGTAAAATACATATCTGTTTTATGAGAAATCATAAATGTTAAAAGGGGAAGTAAATTAAAAATCTCATTGCTGAAGAAAATATCAAGGAAATAATAATAGAACAAAGCATCCCTTTGTTAAGTTGATGATAGGAGATAAATGACACTGCTCACCAAGGTCGAAGTTTTGAAATAAACCTCATAGAGCTTAACACTTTTCTCAGCTTTTCTTTCGATGACCTTGACCTGTAAGCAAGCATCCAATGAATGTAATGTTTGTAAGTGGTACAAATTACTTCCCCTTCTCTGTTTAAAAAAAAAATTATTCCTGCTGGTTTTAAATTTTACATGAAAATGACAATCTGGCATATTCTTTACATGATGACTTCGACATCAACCACAATAAACAAGTCGTTCCTTCCTTCCTTTAGTTCACTTGAAATATTGTCTATATACTTAACGTTGTCTCTTGTATAAACTTCACTATCTATTGCAGCTCACACAGAGGTCTGTGTAGTTTTATGTCCAGTGTTGTTTCTTTAGGCCAGTGAGTTTGCCTCAGTATATCATATTCAGGGCAATCTTGAAGTATGTGCTCTGAAGTCTGATGTGCATGTCTCATCATGTACATATGGCTGAATTGTCAATCTTGAATTTAACAAGTCGTTGATTGTCTAGGCACCGTTTATACGTTCGGTAGTTTGACATTGCTTTCTGAGCGGTGAGATCTATTTTTACCATTTGCAACAATCCACTGCAATAAATTTGCTTCCAAAGTGCCCGCCGCAGAGTTTGAACCCAGTACTCTTGGGTTGCAATCGACCTCACTACTGCTTAAGCTACAGACTACCACCAAATTGTACATAATCTACAAATAGTGACCTGTGTGAGATACACAAGTATCTGATGATAATAACAGATGACTCTATAATGAGATCAGCAATTGGCAAGCAGCTAGGACACTGGTCTCTCAATTCCAAGGATGCAGGTTCGAATCTCTAGAATTTTACTTTCTGTGAAATTTATTTTAATATCTACACATCGTGTGGGAAGAGCATGAAATAACAAACAATATTTCTCAGTCTAAGTAAACATTGCATGTACTGTGTGATGACAGCATGGGCAAGCTTTTACTTCTTAGTCTTCAGAAACACATGTACTGTGTGATGACAGCCCGGGCAAGCAATAACAAACCTTGGCTACTTAGTCTTCAGAAACAGTACACAAACTGAGTTATGACAGCACAAATAAGTGATAACAAACCTACAATGTGACGACAACAGTATGTGAATGTTGTCTTTATATCTTAGTCTAACAAAACTACACACTGTGTTACGCACTGTGTATGACAACAGTATGATAAAGCTATCTTTATGTCTGAGTCTCGCCTATGTGATGCCAGGCATTCACAAGGGGAGTCTTCTTCTTCTTCTTCGCGTTCATTCTTTGCGACCAATTTTAATTACTCTTTGTGATATGTTTGATCTTTGCCAAGAACGTGTATACGTTGCACATTGGTTTGGTAGGCCCCTAAACGCATAAACTTCTACACGCTTAGGACATGTGCATCTGATTTCAGCCAAACCTCCTTAGTGCCTCTTGCGACATGCGTGACAGGAAACAGTGGTTCTATTTTTACACCCAAATTTGGGCCCGTAACCACTCGGGCGACAAGGGAGTAAAGAATAGTAACACTGCAACCTACAAGGCATATCATAATCGGCCACTGAGGTAGGAGCCTAGGGTTGCTTCCTAGTAAATAAAAGTGTAGCAGAAATCAGATGTGCTGGCCTACTTGTAGGCGCATAACTGGCACAACATACAATCACTCTTAGGCTAAGATCACATAAAATTCACAAAGAGTGGTTTAACAAGTGATTGGTATGGAGCGCTCGAAGAAGAAGAATATTTGAGTCTTAACCCAACGGAACTGCAGAGCCGATATATCGGTTCAGGGTAATGTTCATGATGTCGCAAAACCGATATATCGGCTTTTGGATGTCTGTTCACGGAAATTAATGTACCTTCACAACCCCGTTACTGAAGTTCAAAAAATCTTCAGAAACGGAAAGTACATATATGTAGGTACATTACTATCTCCATTTAACAAAGATTTGAAAGCGGGAAAGCAGTGTATTATTGTGTTCAAGTCAAGACTTTTTTTTTAAACGTTAATGATTCCGACAAATTTTAGTGTAATCTTGAGTACTGTTAGATCAAATTATAACTTGTGATAGTAATGAAGAAGATTTAATTGATGATAATAATGACATTTGATTGTTTATGAAATGCAGTATTGATAGTTGTAAGTCTAATGTAATAATTGCATCTAAAGAATGGGCATTCCACATTCCATTTATTGACATGTCCGCACTAAAAAGTGAATATTATAAAAACTAATGCACCTAGTTAGATGAAACTTATAGTATATGTTCGCACATGGATTATCTTCATTTAACTGCTACTTCTGGAAACATCTATGAATATTAAGATGTAGTACAAACCCGAGAGTAAAAATATTTTTTATGATTTTGTTTTTTTCAAAATAGTCATGCTACAATAATCTAATTTTCTCACACGTATATCAACTGATGTAAAATATTATTATATTACTGTATTCCACATCCAATTAGCAACAATTTAATATATAATATTTCATACTTTAGAGAAACAGTACTAGAGTTATAAAGATTTAAACTAATTGACACTGAATGTTAAATTTGAATCGCAAAATAAATGCGTCCAGAGGTCAAAATAATACAGAGCGAAAGGGTTAAACAAAACTACTCACTGTGTATGATAATAGTATGGTAAAGCTATCTTTAGTATTTTGTTTTACAACGTGTTTTGTAAAGTGGTGAGGAGGGGAAGTTTAGAACACATTGTAACAACCGGTAAAATCGAAGGTAGACAAGACAGATGAAGACAGAGAAAATTTTGGATAGTCTGACTTCATGGCACAGGGAGCGTCAACATCTGAGATGATAGCAAACACCAGAGATCTGTGGAGATCCATGATCGTCCTACGCCAGCGCGCGCACCTGATGATGATTTGTAAAATGGCAGAATCACATCTACCTCTTTGATTCCCACAATCTGTTCCGACATGTTGACCTCCTTACACTATCATTTTACTCATGCATTTACACCGTCTTGTGTATCACACTGTCTTGTGTCTGTGTAAGTAGATACTTGTCTATCTATGTTTGATGCTCCACTTTCATAAGTGATCAAATTAGTTCAGTCGTTGGATCATCATCCCTGCACAACAAACCAATTAGTCCATAAGTGCTCTGATCTCCTCTTCAGCATGTCTCTCAGTTTAATTTAGTTTAGTCGTTGGATCATCACTGCACATCTAACCAATTAGTCCATAAGTGCTTCGATTTCCTCCTTAGTATGTCTCTCAGCATGTGGCGACTAACGACACCAGTTCTTTGTTAGTTTACTGTTCTTCTTTAGTTTAGTTGTTGGATCATCAACACAGCGCATCAAACCAGTTAGTCCATAAATGCTTGATTTCCTCCTGTAGTATGTCTCTCAGCATGTGGCCACTAACGACACCAGTTCTTTGTTAGTTTACTGTTCTTCTTTAGTTTAGTTGTTAGATCATCATCACTGCACATCTAACCAATTAGTCCATAAGTGCTCCAACCTCCTCCACAGTATGTCTCTCAGCATGTGGCCACTAATGACACCAGTTCTTTGTTAGTTTACTGTTCTTCTTTAGTTTAGTTGTTGGATCATCAACACAGCGCATCAAACCAGTTAGTCCATAAATGCTTCGATTTCCTCCACAGTATGTCTCACAGTATGTCTCTCAGCATGTGGCCACTAACGACACGGTTTTTATTGGTTAACTTTGACTTCCAGCACAGTATTCATGTATAACTACACTCCATTTCACTTGGTATGCTTGTAGTCTGGTATAGGTTGTAGATTCACCACTATAACTTTAATCCTCTCTCCCTTAGTGAATTTAGAATATCAGTCTGGTCCAATGCTCACCCGTTTTTTACAGCAGCCATACCTGTAAGGCTATCAGCATCAAATGTCCCCTTACACCTGCATGCCCTAGCACAAAATAAAACAGATTTTTTTTCCACCTAGATCTATTCAACACTCCAACCATTGTCTCTGAGCCCATCCTATTTCAATATTTCTGAGCATACTCGCTGAGTATCTCTCTCTTGCGCGATCACCGCCCAGACCAATGTACCAGACCTCCCCATAAATTCTATTCATGTGGACATCTGATTCATGCAGTCTTAGCATTGGTGTGTTTTACGTCACATCTTCAGCACCATTTGGAGCTCTGGTGCTTATCCTTCGGCGATGTGTCTGATTTTAGCCAGTGTTTACCTCGGTTCGCTCTCCATTCTGTAGCCATCTAGTATTTTTACGGTGTGGGTTAGCTAGCCCCACCTCCTTAGTCGTCTCTTACGATATGCGTGGCAGGTAATCTGAGAGAACGTGCATGGATAAAAGTCTGTGACCCCAGCCAGACCATCCCTTTAGTTACTGTCACAATTTTCATAGTGAGACTGCTTGTAGTCACTGCAAAACCACCACTGTCTTCCTTCTCAATATCTCCTCTGACATGGTGTGACTTGAGCAGTGAAAGCCCATGAGCTCCTCGTGTATCGAATTACAGGCCCATCTGTGTCAATGATTACATCGTCCTTAAATGGGTTCTCAGAAATTTAACATCTGGTATACTAACTGATCGCCCGTGTGTTGCTGGGGCTTGCAAGGAGCAAGAATAGCGGCACTCGACCTACAAGACATGTCATAAGAGGCGACTAAGGTGGGGTTTGGCGTAGGGCTGGCTACCCTATCCAGTAGAAAATTTTAGCCACAAAATCCAACCAACCATGAACAAGTCACAACGAACAGGTTAAAAAAGATGCTGGCGCTGGATAGAACACACTTTGCAAAAACCGGAGGGAATATAACAAGAAGGGTCCTTGCCTGGAACCCGCAGGACAGCGAAAGAAAGGGGGCCAAGAAATACATGGAGACGAGATTTGGAGGCGGAGATCAACAATATAAAGAAGAGTTGGAGGGGGCTGCAGGAGATAGCTAAAGATAGGAAGATGTGGCATGAGTTGGTTGAGGGCCTATGCCCCAATCCGAGGTAAAAAGGCAAAGAGAGAGAGATACTAACTGATAATCAACATAGCATTAAATGTCTAATAATATGTAGTTTAGATTTAAACACATAACCTACAGAATGCAAGGCAAATAGCTTAACCACCTCTCTAACAAATATTTCTAAGTAACTCAATTACAGATAAAAGAAAGTGTTCTTCTATCAGCTTCTTCTCCCTGCATCTTTCAATCCACAACTCTAACCACACCTTCGAGAGCTGCAGTAGCGTAATTGTTAGTGAACTCGCTTCTTCTCCCTGCATCTTTCAATTCAGAACTCTAACCACATCTTCGAGAGCTGCAGTAGCGTAATTGTTAGTGAACTCGCTTCTTACGCTAGAGTCGAGTTCAATTCCACAGTGGAAATAGAATATTTTCAGACCATATAGGCTCTCAGGTCGACCCAGTCTCAATTGGGTACCAGAAAAAACAGGGGAAGGTAAAGGCATGCTGGCAGTCAATGAAAAGTATGGGCCTCACACTGTCTTATCCAACATGCCTTGAGTTATGAAAAGGGTTCCTTTATTTTATATATGGTCTTTTTCGTCTTTACAGACGGTCAATTGGCAAGTGTTTTACTGTGACAACTTCTGAGTTTTCACTTTTCTCTCTTGTAGTTCAGCTCATACATAAGTCTCTTCTCAAAAGACAGCGCCCTTTCGCAATTTGGCTTTCCACACAACTGTCATCAGCTGGTTTTTCCCCATGTGCTGGGACCTATAAAAGTTTTCATTGAGGCTTTGCAGACATCTGAGCAGTGGTCTGCCCTGGTGCCTCTTCCCCTCCGAAAGTTCACAAAACAACATTTGTTTTGGTATGCGATAAGTTTCCATTCTTCTTACATACCCCAACCATCTTAGTCGTCTACTGTCTAGCTGGTAAAAAGGTGTCCTTTACTTACCTTTACTTTAACCACATCTTCAGCAGCAACAATCATATTTAACCAGAAAACTGGTTGCAATGTGTACATACAGTGCAATATACAACAGTGCAATATTATACAACATTGTGCAATATTTACAACAATGCATCAATATACAACAGTGCAATATTATACGATGACCAGCAACATTATACATGTGAACAGAAAAAAAGAGTGAAAATGAGCAACCCCAGTACAATCAGGGCACTCCCATAGCTGCTCAGTCCCTTAAAGCTAGCTGAAAGTGTCCACAGTAGGAAACTTACACAGCAGCTTGGGCTACAATTCCAAATTTATTTTTATTAACCTTTCCAACATTTAGACTTAAAGGTAACTTCTAAAATGCTATGCCTAATCCCGTTTTGCCTCACAGCATCAGGATAAGAAGAGATTTATAGAATAGGCTTTTGTATGCGATTCACAAATGGTGTTATTCATCGCCTGTTATTTCTGATGTCAACCTTTTGTATGGACATCATTTAGCTTTGTATCCACTGTATCGGAGTAACACTGTTTCATAACATGGTAACTAACTGTATATGAAATTCTTCCTCTAAGTCTTATTCTTATGGCTCCCCTTGAAGCATAAGGCACCAACAAATATCCTTCAACTTTGAGCAAGTCAGCTTAGCTCATTCCAGGTCATTCCCGCCTCTTACCTTTCTTTGTCAACAGTTGGTCTCCATGTCTCTCTATGTCTTCCTCTATCAGTCTTGTCACGTGGATTCCGTTCTGAGTCACATGTGGGTATCTGGTCCTCTGCATTCTTAGCTCTTAGTGGACCTGGGCAAAAGCCATGTTTTTACAAGCCATTTGTTTTTAGAATTAAAAACACCCTTTAGTGTGGCTCCTGGTAAAAAGGTGTCCAATCCAAAGCCACGTAGTGTGGCATTTGGTCCACAATGAGTTAATGTATGCCCCAACCACTTCGATCTTCTACTTTTTATTTTCTCATTGATGTTGCTGATGTCTGTGCTCCGGGTGATATCAGCATTAGGCATTTTATTTATTTTTATTTTATCAAAATCTGAGAACTCTTTTAGGACATCTTCCCTCAAAGCCTCTTATGTGATTGTCTATCTTAGTACTTGTTTTCTGTGTCTCTGAAACTTCTACCTACATCTGTATAATTATCAACAGACAGTGCGCCAAGACCTCCCCATGAGGCCATTACCTTGTAGTAGTGGGGAGGCTTGCGTGCTCCAATGATACAGTGAGCTAGGAAGGCGGGAACTTATGTTCCCGGAAGGGTTACCCAAGCCGGAAAGGTCACTGAAGAGGGGACAGACGAAGCATGGTCTCCTGGTCCTCCAGGTTGGGGTTGGGCTTGGGACTAACGATCCCATCCTTTAAAAAAATTAAAGTTACGGAAACAACAACAAACATACAACCTATCCACGGGCATGAAGGGCTACCAGAGTCATTGACTCACATGACTGGAAGTGGTGAAAGCCGAAAGGAAGCTACTTTCATGAGGACGGAAGTCCTGAATGCCAAAACCAAGACCAGAATTGGATGCTGGAATGTAAGAACAATGTACAAAACTGGAAAACTATCACAAATGCCAACAAGAGAATATGGGCACTATCATCCGAAGACGACGCTGGAGATGGATTGGACATGTGATGCGCATGGAGACTGGCTCCGACACGAAAACTGCGCTGAGATGAACTCCAGAGGGTAGGCGAAAGCGTGGAAGACCAAGGCGACCTGGAGAAGAACGATAGAGCAAGAACTGAAGGAAATGAATCATAGCTGGAACACAATACAGAGGAAGGCCATGAACAGGGAAGAATGGTGTATGTTTGTTCCTGCCTAAACGCCTAGGGCGTAAAGGCTAAAGAGAGTGCGCCAAGACAGAACAAGACTACTCCAATATAGTAGATACAAAGTAAAAGTCTGTCCAAGACAAAAAGTGGACCTCAGAGATAATAGAGGTGACGATAAACACTGTTAATGAAGCGCACACAAAAACCTTTTCTCATCATCAGGTGCCACGTCAGCTGGCGTAGACGATCATGGATCTCCACTGTTTGCTATCATCTCAGATGTTGACGCTCTTCAATGCCATGACGTCAGGCTATCAAAAATTGTATCTCTCTGTCTTCCTCTATCTCATCTCCCCTCGATTTTACCTGTTGTTACAATGTGTTCTAAACCTCCCTTTCTCATCACATGCCCAAAAAATGAAGACTATAAAATGATTTTCAACAAAAAACAATTTCTTATCCTGACGTGAGACAAAACAGGATTCGAGAAAAGAAGATCTGTATAATTTATTTGAGAACACAAAACGATATTGGTTGATCGTTACAAATATGAATAAATTATTGAATGCAAACTATATTATAAGATTCATTTAAAATACAGAGAACAGTTGCACAAATATGAACATGAATCAACAAAAATACAGAACATTATAATCAGTGACTCCATAGGTATGATTCACAAAGTAGGAACAAGAATGGGGAGACGAAACTGGGTTGAGGTATTGGAAAAGACAGAGATCAGAGAAATCACAATTTTTGTGCTTAGACACGCAGAAGTCAGGGACAATGAACGAGCTGATTAGATTGGCTGGCATGGCTATGATATCAGAGAGGACATGACACTGATTGAGCTGCATGTACATATCCTCTTGACATTCTCTTTGAGAGAGAGTTTTCGAACAGACAGCAGGTTGGCTGGGGACAGTCAAAGACTAACGGAGAGCGAACCCAGTAAAAGCTGGTTGAAATCGGACACGTCACCGAAGGACAAGCACTAGGGCTCCAAATGTTACTGAAGATTGTGGACGTAGAACTACGTTCTTGGCTAAGACGTTAAATATCACAATGAGAATGATAAAAATGGCCAAAAGGAACAATCGAGAGAGAGAGAACAGAGGAGTGTCAGGGTTGTGAATTCCAGTCCCTGACCAGATTGAGAGAGATGTGTGTCAATATTGGTACAGCACTACGAACCAAATATGCAAAAAGATTGATTAATAAACATCAAACTGGCATGTTGGGACAATGGATGCTGCTGCATTTGTTGAGGAAAAGATCAGAACACCTATGGACAGTGCTATGATGACAGTCCTCATATAACTGATAACAGAAGTCCTAAAAAAACAAAACATACAAGATTCATTTTTTTTAAAGTGGAAAAAATAAAATTTACCTTCTTTTCATTTGAGATTTTCCATCATTGATATCCTCCGAGCTGTCAGTCTGATCCTAGTTATTGAAAGTGATAAATGTATTATTTAATGATGCTTCATAAGCAGGATGTTTAATTTTTAGTGATATGTTCTACATTATAATTAATTCGCTCTAATGCAATTAATTATCTGAGGAATTTGATCCAAATAATAATGATAAGAGACAACTCAGAATAGATACCAATCGCAAGAGCATACCAGAATTTCTTTCCTTGATTTATTATCATCAACAAATAAAAGGGAGGTCACCAAGAGCAAAGAGGGTAACTGGGGGTCTCTGTGGTTACGCCCTTTGTCTTGTAAGTTGAAGGGCATGGGTTCGAATCCGGACCGTGCCGTTCTGTTCACGAGTGCAGCTTTACGAGACCCTAGGATTGTTGCTGGAGCTACGGAGTTTGTGCTTTGCGCAATACTCTTGGCAAGTGGCGTGTCATTTCCACGGAGCGGGACCGGGACATATAGGGTAAAACCCAGTGCAATGAAGTCAATCCTTCGGCTTTAAAACCCTTTTTTAAAGTTGGTAACATTCTTTGCCAGTGACCATATGCTTTGAAAATTCCTAGGTTAAAGGTCAGCTTGGTGTGTACACAGTATGTTGTTAGACTACAAGAAACCCTGATCCTTTACTTGTGGGTCTAAATTACAAGTATCTCTGGAGTTGGAGTAAGGCTTGGCTGAATGGCGAAAGACATTGGTGATAGGGAAAGCAAAAGTTCACACAAAAATCAGTCATGACTATGCCTAAATTCATACCTGGCAAACAACAGGAAAAAAAAAGTAGTACATTCTGAAAAGAGGTGATAAATTTGTCTGATATTATCTCCATAATGTTTCCATTTTGAGCAATACCATAACTGACTTTAAAAAAATTAACTTCCTTTTATTTAATATTTGCATCCTCTGTGGGCAACACATTATATATTACAAATTGTTTCATCATTTCCTGCTTTATTAAAAAACAAACATGATTTTTTTATGTACGTTTATTTGCATTGAAGATGTGTGTAATCTAGAATGAAGTGGTTTGACCACTTAATAAGAATGCATCCAAACTACACAGTATACAGAGCCTTCTACAACAGAATATCAGGAAAGATGACGAGAGGAAGATTATGAAAAAATGGATTTTGGGGGTGGGGGTTTTTTCGATCCAGAAGCACTTGAGCTTTTCAGCTCTTGGCTCGGTGCCATGGACATCATAACCCTTCGGTTCGGTGCCACGAACACCGTAAATTTGGAGAACCTGTGGTTTTTCTGCCAGCCAGCGGAATTGAACCCGCACTCACAGAGGGCTAAAAAGATGGTTAAATGGAATAGAAGAATCCTGACAAAGAGTAAAAATAACAATCGTCCAGGCCACCAGAACATCGCAAGACAAAAACAGAAACCACAACACTGGGCAACAACCCGGTAACAGTGGGACAACAAAAGAAGACTCTAGTACATAGAAATCTGCAGTGCTAATTTAACATTCATGAAAGTGTACATTTGTTTATTCATGTATTTGTTGGCTAGCACTCTTAGTAGGGTTGCTGCACAGCGAAATGGAGCATACAGGACAACTACTTCCAGTATGAGGACTGAGATTAAGGCAGTTACTGCTGCCCTCCATTAACTCTCTGGGACTCCGTTTACTGGGGCCATTGTTGTTTCTGACTCTCAATCGATGCTTTGAAAGATCCAGAATGGCAGATTGCGGTATGAGTGGATGTTGTCTATAAAGGTTTCCAACCTCCAGAGACTCATGTGGATCTATTGTCCTTGGCATGCAGGTGTTTGTAGCAATCTTCTTCTCTTCTTGACGATCGTTCATTTTGGCCATTTTGATCATTCTTATTGTGATATATAAACAGCCTTTGCCAAGAAAATTCTTTTACGTCACATTATTCAGCGCCATTTGGAGCTTTAGTGCTTATCCTTCTGTGGCATGTCTGGTTTCAGCCAGCGTGTACTGGGTTCGCTCTCCATCAGTCTTTGGCTGTCCCCAGTCTACCTGCAAGGCTGCAGGTTGCTATTTCCTTTTAGGGTAGCAACCCTTAAACAACCTTCCCTCCTGGGTTGTTGAGCATCATCTTCCCAGGTTACCTGTCTTTTTTTGAACTACTTGGTTAGTGTACCGTCCAATTTTGTGTACGGTTTGCTCCGCTATACTTTGATTTCCCTAATCTAACTACAAGGTAGTAGTAGTTCCTCAAGCGGAAACGCGCACTGGATTCTAGCCTCTGCTGGGCTTTCTGGCTTTTCTGCACATTTGGGTGGTCCGCTAACCCCTACGCCTGCCACGCCCCCTCGTCGCTCCATCATCAGCGCCATGCACGTCTGCCCCACCGGTGGGCCCACCCGTGCATCGTCCACATGTATGTTGTGGTATGCTCTGCTTTGGTGCCTGCTCACTGTGTCTGTTGGTTCTCACCGTGCACACATTCACCATGCCTCTAGCCTGTCTGAACACAGAGCTCAACTCAGGCCTCCACCTCAGGGCTCCAAGTTTAGCCCTATGTGGGCCCACATGCAACTCAGCTCGGGTCCCCACCTTCGGGCCCAAGTTTCGCCCCACGAGGGCCCATGTCTCTTCTCTGGTTGCACCCCTCGCAGCTCAATTCGGGCCCCCACCTCAGGGCTCTGAGTTTCACCCTATGTGGGCCCATATGTAACTCAACTTGGCCCCCACCTCCGGGCCTAAATTTCGCCCCATGTCTCTTCTCTGGATGCATACCTCATTCTTTTATGTTCATCCGTTCAGCTTTTCCCATTGGCCGGGAGAGATGTGCACTAATAGTCACTCTGGGATTCTGCTCGTCTGTGTTGCGAGCGGATCTCATCCAACGTGACAACATCTGCGTCACAACTTATACCAGAGTAGCTCTCCCTCGATCAATATCTGCTTAGCCAGACATGATCGGTTGTCTGTTACCAGGGTCACCACATGGAGGTGGATAGGATCTTTAGTGCCAGCTCAGTAATCCTGGCACGGCGTTGTCTCTTCTGTCTCTTGATAACCTACTGTTGGATGAGGACACTAAAATTGATGTTGAATCAATCCAGCGATTTAAGGAGTTTGGAATTACATGTTGTAGAAGTAGAACTGGATGTTTGAGAGGCAGAAAGAGGAGTGTGTTTTACCAGCAAGCCATAGGCACCATCAGTATGCATACCCTTTGACATCTGCTGGGGAAGACTGAGTACCTATGGGTATGTAACTAATAACCAATGTATTCTATATCATATGTATATATATTTAATTTATAGTTAAGATAGTTCTAGTTTATTATGTACAAGAGGGTAGCCACAGATAGGATACAGTTGAGAAGCACCAATGATGAGCTTTACAATAATCAAATAATCCAACTTCTGGTTGTCGAAACTTGAAACTGATGAATATGTGATTTTTATTGATGATGTGAATAATGAAGGTGGCTGATGCTACAAATAAGAAAATTGAAGTATTTTGGACATTTAAAGAGACACGAAGGGCTGGAAAAGACCATCATGGAAGTTGGCATCTCGGCAAAGAGAAGATTACAGAGAAGATGGATTCAGGATGTAACTGATGGTTTGAGCATGACTGCTGCAGAGGTGGGACATCTGACCTACAAGAGAGAGAAATTATGAAGGACTGTTAAGGTGGCAAAGTTCTGCTCAGAACAAGCTATTTGATGACTATGATGAATAATGAAGAAAACAGTGTTCAATAAACATTATAGTTATGCATTAATTCGGGTCAAAAACAATTTAATAACGTAAAGTAATAACCTCTCTCAGTTGCATTAGTTGTTTGTTGATTGCGACGTAAATATTAAACAATAGTTAAGTATAAAATAGTTAGGTATAACCACTCTTCGCTGAATGAGTGATAACAATAGTACAAACATGCAATAGAGAACTGTAGTAAGATAGGCGGCTGATGTAGTCTGTAGCCGCAGACTGTGTGTGTGTGTTACGTGTAAATTCACCTTGTACGTACGTACTAAGAGTAAGACTGAGGTAGTCAGTGATTCGGAAATATGGTCTCGACTGTATGTGTCTGAACCAGATCGGTGCATGTACTCAACTGTAAGTGTTGTATGTGTAAGTAAGACTAAGACAGATTGCGTGTAAGACTACTAAGACGGACATTCATACTTATACTACTAGCGCAGGTCTAGATTAGTTAGTTAAGAGACCAGACTTTAAATTCGGTCGAAACATGCATACGTGCATACATTTCATACATACCAAATCTTGGTCAGCACTCGGGCTGGGAGAACGCTGAATAGTCACTAAAGCCATCTGTCTTAGTAGGATGCGAATATCAAGGTGGCATTCTGTTCATGTATCCCATCTTTCTATTGCAAAAAAAAATAAACAAGCAGGAGAAACTCTATTCAGGAAATCGACCCTTGATGACAAAATACGGAAGTCAAACGTACTTGTATGTGAGAGTTACCTTCCATGATGTACCCCTGGTTGTATTTGTTTGTGCATAGCAACGAATATTAAACCAAAATATTGTTTTATAGTCGCTGGCATTAAATGATAGGAGAAAACTACTCACGACAGAGTTGAAGTGTCTACGCAGAATGCTGGGAGTATCAAGAAGAGACCGGTTTAGAAATTAAGAAATCAGGAAAAAAGTGGATACAACATCAGTACTGAACTTCATAAAGCAACAACAAATTAAATGGTTTGGGCACATAATCAGATTACCAACAAATAGTACACATCAAAGAGAAATGTTACTCTGATACAGTAAATACAAAGCAAAAGACATTCCACGCAAAATGTGGATCTGACAGATAACAGAGGCGACTAAAAACACTGTTTATGAAGCGCACGCAAAAGTCAGTTCTTAAAATATGTTCTTATCGTGACGCTGTGGGGCAAAACAAGATTGAAGAAAAGAGAACAACATCATACTTACATCATTCCTGACAGGCAATTGTGCCATTAGTCCTCCTGGCTAGCTCCTCTCTCTTTAGCCTCTTACGCCCTTGTCGTTTAGGGCAGCAACAAACGTACACCATTCTTCCCTGTTCATGGCCTTCCTCTGTATTGTGTTCCAGCTATGATTCATTTCCTTCAGTTCTTGCTCTATCGTTCTCCTCCAGGTCATCTTGGGTCTTTCACGCTTTCGCCTACCCTCTGGAGTCCATCTCAGTGCAGTTTTCGTGGCGGAGCCAGTCTCCATGCGCATCACATGTCCAATCCATCTCCAGCGTCGTCTTCGAATGATAGTGCCCATATTCTCTTGTTGGCATCGTGCAAGTAATTCTTGGTTCGAGATAGTAGTCGGCCAGTACACGCGTAAGATTTTCGCAGACAAGTTGTATGAAAGGTGGAGAGTCTGGACATATCCTGTTCTGTCATTCTCCAGCATTCCGATCCGTACAACAATCTTGACAGCACACAGCTGTTATAGATAATAGTCTTGGTTCTGATGCTGTATTGGGCAGATTTCCAAGCGGTCTGAAGGGTCATGAATGCACTTCGTGCCTTACTCAGTCTGTTTTTAATGTCAGATCCAGCAATCCTTCATTGCTAATAACACTTCCAAGGTATGTGAAAGCGGTTGTATCTCGGAGGGTTTTACCTTCTAGTTTGTCCTGGCTAGCTGGTTATGATTAATTGATTTGTTGCTTAATTGATTGGTAAGACCATTATCATTGCACTGTGAAAATAACCTTGTGTGCTGACATATTTCTTAAAAGAAAGCTCTCAGCTGAATTGTACACACTCCGTAGCACCTGCGAGGGTGCTGATGTAATTTTGAGAATAGTGCAAATTTTATATACATTTTATTGTTATCTTTTTAATGAATTTTTTCAGGCAACCATTTTCCAGCATTCTCTTATCTATCTTTTCAACTGCCAAGGGTTCTTTTACCCGCTGAACTTGAGCACAGGACCTACATTCTATCATCTGTTTCAGAATGAAGCGTGACCGATGCAATGAACTTTAGTCACGGTAAGATTGGTTATTGGTTACTGAACCGACGACATTGCAATCTGTGCAGACCCATATGGGCTCAGTCGTCCCCAGCATATATCAAAGAGTATGTATACCGATGGTTCCAGTGGCTCGATGATTAAACACATTCCTCACTTTACCCATCAGACATCCAGTTCTACTTGTATAACAGCTAAAGATCTAACGGTAAGATATCGTCCCCAAACATACCAGCCTGCTCGTTGTGGCTACCATTGGTAAGTTGAACAACTTTGGAAAGAACCACAGTGAAAACACATTTCTGTTTTCGAGTCAGTAAGAGAAAGATTGATATTACTTTCATCATTGTACTCTGGGGAACAACCTTGTGTGTATCAATATCACTCTTACACAAGCTCTTTCCCATACAGGGCACAAACTCTGCAACACCGGCGAGGGTCATCGATGTAATTTTGAGAATTGTAAAAACTGCCCCACCAACAAAAATAATTACGAGTCGCCACTGTCTCAGGTAGTATTTGACCTTGTACTCATCTACATTAAGTTTAGGGATCACTTGAAAATAACCCAATCACTCAATCAATCAAGCAATCAATCAATGCCAGAAGCAAAATGAGTACTTTTGGAACTAAAGGCGAGCACCATTCCTTAACGTCACAGTGATCTCTATTTCTATTTCCTTCTCTCTCTCTATCTCTCTCTCTCTCTCTTTCTCTCTCTCTCTCTCTCTCTCTCTCTCTCTTGTGTCTTTTTAACCAAGGTAAGAGTATCGGCTTCCGCCTAACTAATGCTAAGTCTTTCTATCTTTAGCAGCTTCTTCTATGTCTTCCGTTTATCGATAATCTCTGCCTTCAAATATCTTCTTCGTGTATTTTATACCCCCTTCTCTTTCGCTTAACCTACCAGTTCAAGAAAAGGATCCTTCTTGTTATTTTCTCTTTGGGGTGTTTCTAATTATATATATATATATATGGCCTTTTCGTCTTTACAGACGGTCAATTGGCAAGTGTTTTACTGTGACAACTTCTGAGTTTTCGCTTTTCTCTCTTGTTGTTCAGCTCATACATAAGTCTCTTCCTTCTTTGTACCTAACCTGGGCAGCTGATATGGAGAATGTGCCTTGCCCATTTTGCACAAACCCCTCTCTACCCTACTGTTTCATCCAAAGGAAAAACAAAGTGTATACGTTTGGAATCAAGCAGGGTTTGCAGGAGATGCCAGAAGATGACAAGGGATACACACTTAACCATCAACTGCCTTAGGGTCCTTCCCTCCGGATTTTTGGTCTATATATTTTTCATTTATATATATATATATAAACCTCTGAGTTTTCGCTTTTCTCTCTTGTCTTTCAGCTCATACATAAGTCCCTTCTCAAAAGACTCTGCGGGGTCAAAGGCGAATGAGGGAGGTGTGCCAGGGTTAGTGATCCGGCACTAATCAAGACCCTGCCCCCTACCTCCACGTGGTGACCCTGAAACATACTTTGGTTCCGGGCTGGCTAATGGGGACAGGGATCGGGGAGAGCTACTGGTAGTGGTGGCAGTGCAAGTACGGAAAAGTAATGCAGGTCCATACGAACAAAATGCACGAATATCCTGGCCGATGTCCAACAAAATATTGCCCAAATTCCCGAACAAAAAGAATCAGCAGCGAAACGTCTCTGATAGAATCCCTACTCCCACGGAGTACAGGCCGAATACAAATTGACATCTCCGGAGCAAGAGACTCCATACACAAACTCGAAGTGTAAGTCAAATGTCCCGCTACAAATTGCCAGTTCTCTGCCGATGGTGAGATTAGTGTACAAGTGAACATGAAAGGATGAGAGGTGCATCCAGTGACGAAACGTGTGCCCACATAGGGGTAAACTCGAAGCCCTGAGGAAGGGGCAAACATTGCCAGCTGTGGGGCAAGAATAAATAAGTCAGATGCGTAACGAATAAAGTCTACCCTCGTGTCGGTACGAGGGAAGATTGCAGCTGACTCCGTATCGGTGGCCTGGCGCAAATACATTTACTGGGCAAGGTTGACCGAGCGCAAAACATAACGTTGCGTTTTAGTGCATAACCAAACTGTCCTCCCTGGGAAAACCGTGCAAGGTACTGTTGCGATAACAGCTAACATCCCCGGAAAAACTGGGGCGGGTGATGGTGGCGAGCACAAAATCTCAGTTGCGTTGCTAGCGACGATTGAAACGACCCTCTATATTATTTGTTCTTGGCCCCAGTACGGTGTTTCCCGAGGCTAGGGAAAATGCGGAGTAGATACTGCAAATTGCCACGTACCGACACACGTCTCGAAAAGGCTGAGAATGTTCCTACTCCGGAACAAATTCAAAAGTGAACAGAAAAGTAAGGTCGACAATGTAAAGATCTGACAGGCTGTCTGGATCCGACCATTGGCGAAGGCCGATACTTTACACGGTGTTTTATATGAGTAAGATGCCGTCCGAGAACAAGCTTAAAGGCCCCGTGAATTTCTAATCCGGAACGACTTCACAGTCAGAAAGGGCATAACAGTAGTAACTCACTGTTTGGCGTAGATCACAAAGCCCAAATATACGGCAAAGCTGATCGAAAGGCGAAGATCCGGACTGAAATAGTCGGCAGAAAGGATCGTACCCTAGGGAAGGTCACTCTAGTAAATCAAAAGCTGGCTTAAATCGAGTGGGTGGGCCTAGTCACCATGGGCGCATAATCGTTCAACATAGATCAATGTGTTCTTGTTAAAGGACCAATTATATATCACAAAAAGAATGATAAATTTGGCCGTGAAGAACGATCGCAAGAAGAAAGAAGAAGAACAGAGTGCGCCCTTGCGCAATATCGCTGTCCACACAACTCTGTCATCAGCTAGCTTTTCCCATGTGCTGGAATCTATAGAAAAGTTCTCCATCGAGGCCTTGCAGATATCTTTATATCTGAACAAACTAACTAATATGGCTCAGAAACATAGACAGCCTACTCAAGGGACGTAAGAAGAAATTTGTGTTTTAAGTCTCACAGGTCATGAGGTTGTAAAATGCAGACACATACATCATCAAGGTGCGTATCCTTTATAGGACGTTGCTCTCTTTGCAGCACATCTGAAATTCACTCTGTCTCTTGCCAGTTCACCCACTTCGTCGATGGTCATGGTTTCTTTAATATCTTGTAGCCATCTTCTTCTTGGTCTGCGTCCTGGAACCCTGCCCTCTAGTATTGTTCTTTCCAGGCCATCGTGACGCTTGATTACCAAAGTATGTAATTTTTCTGTATAGTATGTTGTTTATCAGCCAATTCTCTTTAACATTTAGTTAAATTCTCTTTCAGGACACCAGTGTTCTTTCTTTTTCTGTCCATGGTATTCGTAGGATCTTTCTGTAGCATTTAGTTTCGAAGGACTGGATTTTCGTTCTTAATTTTTGTGTAATAGTCCATGATTCACAACCATAAGTAGATGCTGGGAAAATGCATGCTCTCAATATTTTTAATTTTATTATTTTGCTGGTGCAGACACATACACTCACTATTAAAAACAACAACATATTTGTTAGATAATTCGTCAACAAAGTTGATTATATTTTATGAGTTTGAAAGTTTCCATTATAATCATAAGCTTTGAATTATTCTATTACACAATTAAAATAGAAAACTCAATGAGAAATAGTAGACTTGTGATACATGGTTTAGATAATGGATACAAAACATAATTAAATAACAAAATGTGCTCATCAAATAACGCTTAAAATGTAGCAATTGCGAAACACGAAAAAACAAAGTACGTAAAAAAAGTTTTACAAAGTAAGTAAAAAAAAAAAAGGAAAGGAACCCTTTCATACCTCGTGAACGCCTAGTGGTTACCGGGGCCCAAATTTGGGGTGTAAAGAATAGAACCACTGTTACCTGCCAAGCATGTCGTAACAGGCGACTAAGGAGGTTTGGCTGAAATCGGATGCACATGTCTAAACGTGTAGAAGTCTATGCGTTTAGGGGCCTACAAACCAATGTGCAACATATACACGTTCTTGGCAAAGATCAAACATATCACAAAAGTGATTAAAATTGGTAAAGAACGAACGCAAAGAAGAAGAAGAAGATACCTCGTGATCAATACAGCGTTAGGCCTGTATTTTTATTGACCGTCGGCACACGATGGGTGATGTGGTCAGCATTACGTCGGCCGTCTTTACTTTCCCAGAGCATGTCTGGTACCCAGTACTGAGAGCCATCGCGGCGGGAAAAATTCCACGTGCATCGCGGGAACTGAACCCAGACCACCAGCCTTGCGAAGCGAGTTCACTAACAACTACGCTACAGCGACTCTGTTTTATAAAGTACAAAAACAATATACAGTGACGTTTCGATCAAAAGGCCTTTATTAAACAAAGGGATACAACAGAAGTGAATAAATTCTGACTTCTTATATGGCATATCAAAGCTCCCGGTAACGAATAGCTTAGCCGATAAATCGGAAATTCCTTTTAGATGGGGGGCTAGCTTGTATATATGTTTGATAGAATACTGTAAGCACTATTGCAATTTTAATCAATTCTAGGAGTTCATGGTTACTTATTGATGAAAAGTGTTAATTCTTTCTTTTCTTTTGTCCTTCTCTGCTTTTTTGCCGTTAGGCGTAGCAGGTTTAACTGATGATCGGTTTCCGAGATAATGCACGCTCGGTCGCTTGATATGGTGTGGTATTGTGGAGTTTTAAGATGTCTGTAACTCCATCAACCCATCTTTTCTTGGTCTGCCCTTTCCTCTTGATGATTCCATTTTCAGGTTGTACGCTCTTGCAACTGGTGTATTCTGGTTCATTCTGACCAAGTGACCAAACCATTTGAGTCTCTGTTTTCAATAAATCTAATAGCAGGTGTTGTTCCAACTGGTTCTTCTAATTTCCTCATTTCTTATATGGTCTCTTCTTGTTTTATTTACTGCTTTCCTCAAGCATCTCATTTCGCATGTGGTAATTTTCCTTTCTTGTTCTTTTGTCAGTGCCCATGTTTGTCTCTGGTAGTACAGTGTTGGTATAAAGATTGAATGTGTTAATAATACTGATATTCCTTTAGTGTTAAATTTAATTTGTGACATAATATAACCGAGTCCTTGCATGTTGTGTCGTTTCTAAAATTAACTCCTTTCTATCTAGCTATACTACGTAAAATGCGAGGCTCAGCGCACTTGTGGTCTGGTTTCTGAAAATGTTTACCTTGACTCGTGGATCTAATGTTACCAGGGGCCACGGACAGACATTACCTATGGAAATGGCAATCGTGGTATATCCTATACAAGACGTAGCCATCAACCACAGTAAATGAGGGTTTGATTTTCTAGGCACCACTTATACGTTCAGTAGTTTGTCATTGCTTTCTGAACGGTGAGGTCTATTTTTACCTTTTGCAAAAATCCCACGGAAACAAATTTGCTTCCAAACTTGCTCACCTTGGGTTTTGAACCAACATTACCTATACAATTAGATAATAAATCTCTAGCGGTAGAATCATAAACGGTAAAATCATAAAACTAGAGTATTTTGTTTTTACATGTTTCGCCATTACTACATAGTTTGACTGCAGTCTTCCTTATTGTTATCCATAATGGTTACAATATATACAATTGAAAACTTGCAAAACATGAAAAAATTAATGACATTATAATTGATATTTTACAAATAATTTGTTGCCCATGTTTAAAAAAAGATATTTGTTCAGTAGATAAATCATTGTTGGCTGCCAAGTTGTGCCCTTAATTCAGTGTTGGCAGTGAAGTAATGCATTTTTACACATACTTTTATACCAGCTCATTGTGGTTGAAGGTTTCTTCTTTGAAGGCTCCATATCGATCACTTGTTAACCACTCTGTGTGATTTGTATGTGATCTGAGCCTAATAGCAATTGTACATTGTGGTAGTTATATGCCCACAAGTAGGCCAGCACATCGATTTATGTGACGCTTTTTATTTACTAGGGTAGCTTCCTGGGTCATAAATCAGTCGCCTTTATGACATGCCTTGTAGGTCGCAGTGGCACTATTCTTTGTTTCCCTTGTAGGCACCGGCACCACACAGGTGGGTTGAAGGTTTCAATATGTGAGGGATATTATTAATTAAAACAGTTCATTATTGGTTTATCTCATCACTGGGTCAGTTCATCATTATGACTGCTAATTATTTAGTCAATTCACCAATGGATCAATTCACCATTCCGTCATTTCAACATTGGATCAATTCATCATTGCTTCAGTTCATCATTGGTTCAGTTCATTATTGGTTCAGTGCATTATTTGGTTAGTTCATCATTGGTACAGTTCATTATTGGTTCGGTTCATTATTGGTTCAGTTCATCATTCGGTCAGTTCATCATTGGTTCAGTTCATTATTGGTTCAGTTCATCATTGGTTCAGTTCATAATTGGACCAGTTTATCATTGGGTCAGCTCATCATTTAGTCAATTCACCTTTTCATTTCTTCAATCCTGTTTTGCATCACAGCATCAGGATAAGAAGAGATTTCTAGTACAAGCTTTTGTGTGCGCTTCATAAAGTTTCTTTCATCACCTCTGTTATCTCGAAGGTCCACATTTTGCTTTGTATCCATTGTATCATTTGAGGCGCACCATCTATTGGTAATCTGTTTATGTGGTCGAACCATTAAATTTGTTGTTTCTTGATGAAGTTCACTACTGATGTTGTACCCACTTTTTCCTCCTGTCTCTATTTCATAACCGTCACTTCTTGTTATACCCAGCATTCTGCATAAACACCATCTCTGTCGTGACTAGTTTTCTTCTATCATTTGATGTCCGCGTACAGGTTTGACACTGACAGCTAAATGTCCCAATACACAGTTTCAGTCTTCCCTTATATTGACAGGGCAGATATGTTTATACCAAGCGTACAGACAAGACCAGTCAGTAGTTTGTTTTTATTTTACATATTTATGGTTTCCTTCCAATTCAGAACCTCTGCCAGGAGACTTGTGCTGGTGCAACCATTCTGAGATTCTGTTTGTCTGTTGTGCAAGCAGATCTCTTACCATTTGTGACTGCTCTTACATTACTACCTGGGATCTTTGTGGCTAGGTGGTAAAGTACTTGCCTTGTGATCTGAACGTCATTGGTTCAAATCTGGACTATGCCGTTCTATTGGTGAGTACATTTTTTCCAGAGACCACTAGGATTGTTGCCAGAGCTACAGAGCTTGTGCTTTGTGCAATACTCTTGGCAGGTGGTGTGTCATTTCTGTGGAGAGGGACCCAGACATATGAGGTAAGACTTGGTGCAATGAAGTCAATTCTTCTACTTTAAACACTAATCACGTAGTAGCTCCCATCCGATCCCTAGCCAATTTGCCAGGCTACTGTGCAGCCATCTGTTTCAAGGGCCAGAACATGGAGGTGAAGTCTTATCAGTGCCAACTCACTGACCCTGACTTTTCACTCTATTTTATTGCACCTGTGATTCCATCTGCAGTCTCATAACTGTAAACACCCACATGTTTAGGAGAGTATCCTTATCAGCCTCCAGAGATTGGAAGCCATGATATACGACAACCCCTATTATTGCAAATTGCCTTTTGGGACTGTCCAAAGGAGGAACTTAGAGTCAAACACAATAATAATCCCACTATAAAGAGTCGCAGTAGTTGTCTCAATCATCATCCTCATAGTAGAAATAGTTAACACAAAATCCTGCTATGTGTATCACATGCACTGCTTCTAGAGACTAATAAAGTGTGATCATTATAAATCTAATACACCTCTTACATATATGAATCCATGCCTTCGAATATAAGAGTTACAGACAGGTACTGCGCATTAGTTACATAGAACATTAGACGAACATTTATGTAAGAGACCAAATAAGCAACCTTGCAGGTCGGCAAGTGCCACTTTTGACAATCGTGAAAATGCATAAACTTGCGTCGTTCGGGCATGTGATGAGACATGGCTCACTCCCCAAGATTATCCTACTGGGAACAGTTGAGGGTGGAAGAAGGTAAGGAGGGCAGAGAAAATCCTGGTTTGGCAACATCAAGAGCTGGTCAGAGTTTCTCCACACTCGCTCAAGGAGTTGAAGACAGAGACTCATGGCGTGCTTTTTGTGCTGATGTCTCCACAGTGACACCCTATGACCCTAAAGGGTTATGGGCTTTATTATTATTATTATTATACACCTTCTTGAGTTCTTGCTGTCAAATTAATTGTTAGTACAATTACACGACTTTGATATTTATCTTGTAAATATCTTAAACATATTTTTGCCTTTACTCAAGAAACTGTCCTTCTTGGATTTGCCATCATGAGATGGGCTTGCAGTGCTTGGACTTGTGTGTTCTGACTTGTTTTCAGAGAAGTTGACAATAGTGCACTGCTTGTTTGAGTTTACTGTTTCAGGATGGGATAAAAGTTCATCTTCTAAGTTTGATATCTGCAAAAGAAAGTAATAAAGTGATTGGACATTTCTATACCTTATACTCCTTTATTTCTAATGTCCCTACTAGGGTTAGAGCCACAGTAGCGTAGTTGTTAGTGAACTTGCTTCTTAGACTAGTTGTCCGGGTTCAATTTCAGTGGGCATGGAATATTTTTCTGACAGTAACGGCTCTCATGTCAACCTAGCATCAATTGGGTACCAGGAAAAGCAGCTGGCGTGAGGTTGAACACATCAGACATCCTGTGCAATGAAAAATACGAGCCTAACACAGTATTACCCAATATACATCAAGGTATAAAAGGATGCATTTACTTTTTACCTTACTGTAACTGCTGGTTGAAGTGCCCCTAATTTGATATACCCAGAATTTTGATCAGTCCAGATCTGCACTTTACAGTTGTAAAACTGACATATTTCATTAAATTGTGTTTTTGGTATTTCTGACATGGGCACTGACAAAAGAACAAGAAAGGAAAATTACCACATGCGAAATGAGATGCCTGAGGAAAGCAGTAAATAAAACAAGAAGAGACCATATAAGAAATGAGGAAATTAGAAGAACAGTCGGAACAACACCTGCTATTAGATTTATTGAAAAACAGAGACTCAAATGGTTTGGCCACTTGGTCAGAATGAACCCGAATACACCAGTTGCAAGAGCGTACAACCTGAAAATGGAATCATCAAGAGGAAGGGCAGACCAAGAAAAGATGGGTTGATGGAGTTACAGACATCTTAAAACTCCACAATACCACACCATATCAAGCGACCGAGCGTGCATTATCTCGAAAACCGATCATCAGTTAAACCTGCTACGCCTAGTGGCAAAAAAGCAGAGAAGGACAAAAGAAAGAAAGAAGAAAGAAAGGTATTTCTGACACAATTTATCAAACTCTAAGTGTTGTGTTATTAAATCTTAGGGAAACCCTGAAACAGACTTTACACAGAGAGGTAAGTAATATTAAACTAAATTCCATGGAAAAGATTGACCAAGTTGCCCAGAATAGAGTGGTATGGAGAAATTACTTACAGACTCTATGTAACGTATAACGGTACAAGAGGAATATAATAGATAAAAAATGTTATGTTATGTGATTAATTAAATGAGTTGTTGATTTTCTAGGTACCACTTATACATTCAGAAGTGTTCAATTGGTTTCTGAATGGTAAAGTCTGTGTTTACCTGCCGTAAAAATCCATGGGAACAAAGCACTACAAGAATAAGAAATTAGCAGAATGACATTCATCTTCATTCTGGGACTTGTGGGTGTCGAATGCAATGAGAGAGCAGAAAGGCTGGCTGGCTCTGCCATCATATCAGGGAGCCAGCCCATGGTTAGAGCTGACATTCCGGATGTCGTCATAGAGTATGACCGCAAAGAGGATTTTCATTTGAATTTAAACCAAACAACACCAACTGCTATACGGTAGTGGGTTTAGATGGAAGATTGGAGTTGCCAAAAAAGAACAGCACAACCGTTATTGAGTCGCTCATCAATCAACATCAAACCGACTGAATGCCGTTGGAGATATTGCGGAGGAGATCGGAGCACATACGGAAATGTCCGGAATGCAATAATGATATTCCAAACTGAAAATGAAGTGAACCATCCTCATTTTTATGCAAGTAAATACTTTGAGTAGTCTGGTTTTATTTTAGTGTTAATTTTTTACGGAATTTTCTTATTTAACATAGCTGAACTAAAGTGTAAATATTATCAAAAATATACCATTAATACAATTAAACTTATAGCAAACGTTCACTCATAGACTATTTTAATTGAAATGACATTGCTGTAGATATATATGGATATTAAGCTGCAATACAAACAATTGAGGTCTCAATGGTGAAGTGGTTAAGACATTTGAATGTTGTTATCAAGGTTGCAGGTTCGAATCCGGATCGAGACACATGTGGAATATTCCTGACTGCTGAGAGGCATACAGATCGAGAAGAAGAAGAAAGAAGAAACACTAGGATTATTCTGAAGCTATGGAGTTTGCGCAACATCTTGGCAGACGGTGTACTATCTGCCGACAGACGAAGCCATCTGGGGAAACCAGGTGCAGTGAAGTCCATTTTTCCTTTCTAAGACCTTTTAGACAAACTTGTGAGTACAAATATTATTCATGATTTGTTTTCCAAGTAGTAATGTTACAATAATAAAAATTTCTCAAAGATGTTTCCTCTGATGTCAAATATTATTATATTAATGTATTCATCATCCAACTAGCAATAATTTGATATATAATATATCATACTTCAGAGAAACTATACTTGAGTTATAAACTATACTATGAGCATGAATATTACCAGTGGCAACATATGGATGTGAAGCATGGACATTTAACAAGGCGGTGGAAAACATATATCTGCTTTTGAATATAAGTATTACAGAAGAGTCCTCCATATATCATGGACAGAAAAGAGAACAAATAGATCTATCCAGAAAGAACTGAAAACCAAAGAAAACTGGCTGATGCTACAAATAAAAATGAGAAAATTGAAGTAGTTTGGACATATAAAGAGACATGAAGGGTTGGAGAAGACCATCATGGAAGGAGGCATCCCGTCAAAGAGAAGAAGAGGAAGATCATGGAGAAGATGGATTCAGGATGTAACTGATGGTTTGAGCATGGCGGCTTCAGAGGCGGGACGTCAGGCCTACGAGAGAGAAGAATTCCGAAGGACTGTTAAGGTGGCAAAAGTACTGCTCAGGACAAGCTATTTGATAATGATGATGAGAGTTATAAAGGTTCAAACTACTTTACATTCAATGCTAAATTTTCATTGAAAAACAAATGTGTCTGGAGAACAAATAAATTGCAGTGTGAAAGTCTTAAAGCATCATGCAATCATTAAAAACATGAATACAAGAAAATAGACTTACTACCGCAGGCAACTGAATGGAACAATAATTTAACAACATAAACATATTGAAACGTGCAACTACACACCAAACATAACAATAATATAACAAATTAAACATATTAACTCCTTGTGTACCAAACGCCACTACGGGGCTTTAGATTTGACACATTTACCAGGAGCCACACTAAAGTGCATTTTTAATTCTAAAAACAAATGGCTTGTAAAAACATAGCTTTTGCCGTGATCCACTAAGAGTTCAAACAAGCAACTAGACATCAAACAAAGCAGTGAAACAACAAAATAAACTTATTGAAACATGCAACTACACACCAAACAGAACAATAAAATAAAGATTAAAACATGCAACTAGACACCAAACATAACGATAATATAACAAAATGAACATAAATGCAAATATACATAACAAAATATTAATTTAACTAAATATATCTAAATCCTCTTTTGTCATTTTGATATATAAGACTTTCACCAGAGACTTTGTTGGTGCCATTCTGCTTTGGTGTTTTTTTTCTTAACTGTTTCCCATGTCAGGCCATAATCTTTCAATGGTCTTTCCATTTCTTTTTCCCTGTTTCCTTTCAACGTCCGTGCCTATTGTCTCATCCACTGTCTTAGCCAATGGCCCTACTGCATATGACATACAATCCCCATCCACTTCCATCTTCGTCTTCTAATGTTGGTCTTCAATAACAAAATAAATATATAAAAACATGAAACTAGACAATAAAACAATAATATAACAAAATAAAAATATTCTTCTTCTGTGCTCTCACCAGATAAGGATTTCAGGTTCTTTGATAAAGGCCGCCGTCTGCTTCAATTTGACAGCCACACAATAAAGTTTGTTTTGGATGGTGTGAAGGGGCTACCTCTTTCTCAGATTTGTGTATGGGAGCAGTCCTGTATGACATGCTTTCATGTTGACATGCTGACATGTCATCATGGTTGCCAGACTATAGGGGAAAATGTTGCTGATACCCAACTTGAATTTGGTGTACAAGTGCTGTCTCATTTTGTTGTGGCTAATCAGGAGGCAAAGTATAACAGCTGGTCTTTTCTGAACAGTTGACAACATCCAACATACATGTTGAGTTTTGGACAATATTTTTTCTACTTTGCTTTATAATGCTCTCTAATGATCAATTTTGTTTCTTCGTAGCTGACCATGTTATTATTTTGGGTCATCTCTCCTCTCTCTCTTTAGTCTCCCTCTTATCATCTCCTCTCTCTTTAGCTCATCTCTCCTCTCTTTAGCTCATCTCTCCTCTCTCTTTAGCTCATCTCTCTCTCTTTAGCTCATCTCCTCTTTGCTCTCTCTCCTCTTTAGCTCATCTCTCCTCTCTCTCTCTTTAGCTCATCTCTCCTCTCTCTTTAGCTCATCTCTCTCTTTAGCTCATCTCTCTCTTTAGCTCATCTCTCCTTTAGCTCATCTCTCTCTTTAGCTCATCTCTCCTCTCTCTTTAGCTCATCTCTCCTCTCTTTAGCTCATCTCTCCTCTCTCTTTAGCTCATCTGTCCTCTCTCTCTTTAGCTCATCTCTCCTCTCTCTCTTTAGCTCATCTCTCCTCTCTCTCTTTAGCTCATCTCTCTCTTTAGCTCATCTCTCTCTTTAGCTCATCTCTCCTCTCTCTTTAGCTCATCTCTCTCTCTCTCTCTTAGCTCATCTCTCCTCTCTCTCTTTAGCTCATCTCTCTCTTTAGCTCATCTCTCTCTTTAGCTCATCTCTCTCTTTAGCTCATCTCTCTCTTTAGCTCATCTCTCTCTTTAGCTCATCTCTCTCTTTAGCTCATCTCTCCTCTCTCTCTTTAGCTCATCTGTCCTCTCTCTCTTTAGCTCATCTCTCCTCTCTCTCTTTAGCTCATCTCTCCTCTCTCTCTTTAGCTCATCTCTCTCTTTAGCTCATCTCTCCTCTCTCTTTAGCTCATCTCTCCTCTCTCTTTAGCTCATCTCTTCTCTCTCTCTCTTTAGCTCATCTCTCCTCTCTCTCTTTAGCTCATCTCTCTCTTTAGCTCATCTCTCTCTTTAGCTCATCTCTCTCTTTAGCTCATCTCTCTCTTTAGCTCATCTCTCTCTTTAGCTCATCTCTCCTCTCTCTTTAGTTAGCCTGTCAGAATCTTTATTTCCCTTTACTGCCCACTAAAACAAACCGTCTGTCGAGAGTTGACCTAATTGTACCTAGTTGTATCCCTTATGGCTCAGTCCCTCTCTGCAAAATGGTATGACACCTGCCGAGAATATCGCACAAAGCATTTTCTCCATAGCTTTGGTAACAATCTTAGAGGTTTCTGGAAAAAAAATGCACTCATGAACAGAAATGCATGGTCTTGATTCGAAAACACTACCTTGGAAGCATAGGCAAAGGCTTTATCACTTAGCCACAGAGACCCTGTATATATGTCTTTCAGATATGTATGTATCCATTAAAGCCCAAAGCACAGGAGTGCACAGACTATAGGACAATTAGCCTGATGAGCCACATAACAAAAATACTACTCAAGATCATACATGAAAGAATTAAAAACAAGATAGACATAGAAGTAGGAGAAGAACAGTTTGGCTTTAGAAAGAACAGAGGAACAAGAGAGGCAATACTTTGTATAAGACTACTCGCTGACAAGTATATAGAAGTGCAAAAAGTATCTACTTGTGTTTCATTGATTATAGCAAAGCTTTTGACAGAGTCCAACATGAAAAGCTAATCATATGTCTACAAGAAATAGGCCTAGATGGGGATGATATCAGACTAATAAGCAACATATACTGGAACAGACAGCAATAATAAAATATGAAAATAGCTACTCTCCATACATAGACATAAGAGAGGAGTGAGACAAGGATGCATACTGTCACCAAGCCTATTTAACATCTACACAGAAAATCTTCAAACAACTAGAGGAATGCCAGGACTCAAGATCAATGGGAAAATAATAAATAACTTAAGATATGCAGATGACACAGTATTGGTAGCAGAAAATGAACAAGATCTACAAGAATTAGTGGACCAATTGGACAGAACTAGCAAGGAATATGGATTAGACATTAACATACAGAAAACAAAAACTATGGTAATCAACAAGGAAATGGAAAAACCTAAAATGAATATAAAAATACATGGAGAATTACTACATCAAGTAAAAGCTACTCCTATCTCGGTCAGATGATAACAGATGATGGCAGATGTATAACTGAAATTAAAAGAGAATAGGAATGGCCAAGGATAATTTCAATAGTATGAAAAGGTTACTGACATCCAAACAAATCACAAACAGGCTAAAAATTAGAATGATCAAATGCTATATATATCCTATATTAATGTATGGCTCGGAAACATGGACAATGAACAAGCAGTTAGAAGACAGAATTGATGCATTTGAGATGTGGATATATAGAAGAATAAGCAGAGTTTCATGGACAGAAAAACAGACAAATAAACAAGTTTTAGGAAAACTAGGCATGAAGAAACAATTATTAAGAGAAATAAAATTCAGACAAGTAAAGTATTTTGGGCACATAAAAGGCATGACACCATGATAAAACATTTACTAGAGGGGAAAGTTGAGGGAGAAGAGCAAGAGGAAGACCGAGAGATAAGTGGGAGGAAACTTTAAGAAATGGACAGGTTACAGTCTGGCAGTGTGCAACACTAAGGCGAAAGACAGAGGATGCTGGAGATTCATTGCAGCCAACCTTCGATGGGACGGCACCTGATGATGTTGATGATGATGTATCCATTAGCCTGATGAGTAGTTTTCATATATGTCAATCAACATATTAAAGTATTCAGCCAAGTAGAAAAATAAAATAACAAAATAAACATACTAAAACATAATGCAATCATACAATCAAATACAGGGCGGCCCAAAAATGAGAAAATTGAGTAAAAAGTAATATAATTACATCAAAATTGTTTTAACTGTCTCCATAATAGCTTCAATTATTTACTCATTTATTTACTTACCTATTTAGCTTTATGATGTTTTAATTTCGATAATTTCAGGGCACAATATTTGATTTTTAATGTCAATTGTTTACATCTGCAGGTTTAAATTTGTTACCAAGAATGACAAAAATTGCTGCGGAAGACTGTATTCTGATTAAACGAGTGGCGTCGATGCTTAGAAAAATTGAACATGATTTCTGATTAGCTAAATACTTGGAAAATAAAATTACATGAAACAATATAATTAAATTCAATAAGATTTCTAAATAACGCGTATGTTACGCGTTGTTCTCATTTTTTTTGGGCCCACCCTGTAGAAAAATAATATTTAAAAAAATAAACACATTTAAGCATGCAACCAAAAAAAAAACAATAACGTGACAAAACAAGCTACATATAAACATTGAAATCTACAAGTGCATATTGGCATACGTTTGTTTTAGTTCTTTCTTGCACTTGAGGCCTTATGTCGATTTTCAAAAGACCTAAGATTAAATTAAATATGTACATAATCACATCATATCGTCTCAGAGAATAAGGAGTTTTTAAAAAACCCCAGAGGAAGCACCGGAGCCAATGAATATTATCAATAAATAGATAGTGAAAAAGTATTAGGGGCTTATGGGAAAAAAAATGACCAAACACAGGACCACAAAAGAAAAAGAACCCTTTTTATACCATGTGGTATATAGTGTAACACAGTGTTGGAACATTGACCGTCAGAACATGATAGGTAATGTGGTCAACATCATGCTGGACACCTTTACTTCCCAGTGCTTTTTATGGTACCCAATTGAGGCTGTGTAGACCTGAGAGCCGTTACAGTGAGGAAAATTCGCGCCCACTGTGCGATTGAGTCAGGATCACTAGCTAAAGAAGCAAGTTTACTAACAGCTATGCTACTGTGGCTTTCAAAACACAAGATTCAAACCACAAATCTTTATTTCAGAGAGCTAGCTGGATGTGTTCTTAAAAATGCTCATCTTCAGGACTAAGCAATGGGTGCCGTAAGACATAAAGGTTTGTGGTACAATTTCTGTGTTTCATATCATCTCACAGTATTCTTAGTGATTTTAATAGTATTTGTAGCCCACCTGCTAAGCGTGTTCATAGCGCTTTAGACAGTTTCAGTTTGGAATATCTTCATTGCACTCCGGACATGTCCATAGGTCCTCTGATCTCCTTCGCAGTATCTCCAACAGCGTCCAGCGACTGACCATACCAGTTCTATTTTGATTAATGAGCCTACTCGTATACCTGTTGTACCGTTCTTTTCTTGCCACTGGCAACTTGAAAGCTTTGGACAATGGGTGACAAGCCCCTGTGAGTGCAGTTCTATTCCACGGGCTGGCAGAAAAGCCACAGGTGCGCCAGATATACAGTGTTCATGGCACTGAACGGAAGGGTTACAATGTCCATGGTACTGAGCCAAAGAGTTGAAAGCTCAAGTGCTTCTGGATCGGGAAAAAAAAATAGTATTTGTATACACACGAATGAGAAAATTGAAGAATTTTGGTCATATAAAGAGACACGAAGGGATGAAGAAGACCATCATGGAAGGAGGCATCTTAGCAAAGAGAAGAAGAGGAAGATCATGGAGAGATGGATTCAGGATGTAACTGATGGTTTGAGCATGAAGGCTGCAGAAGTGGGACATTTGGCCTATGAGAGAGAGAAATTCCATAGGACTGTTAAGGTGGCAAAGTTCTGCTCAGGACAAGCTATTTTATGATGATGATGATGGTACACATATTTGACTGCACTTGTATTTCAATTCTTTAATCCTTCTTATATCCATATGGCATATCGCATCATTATTTCTCAATCATACACATGTGACATATCGAAGAGTTTGTTGTTTTATTTCTAGGTTATGTGTCATGATGATCCTTCAGGCTTTATCAGTGAGCGTCTAACTTCCCGCAAGTTTAACCAAGTCGAACAGACTGAAGGTAAAAGACGAGACCAAAGAGCAGGTATCAGGATGTGGCATCATAAGGTATTGATTGATAGGACCCTCATCATTGCACATCGGTACACCAAGGGGTATACTGGGACCCAAGGAAGCAAAGAATAGTATCACTGCTACCTACAGGCATGTCTAAGAGGCGACTGATGTAGGACCTAGTAAAGCTACCCTAGTAAATAAAAGCATCGGCAGAAATCGGATGTGCTGGCCTACTTGTAGGGGCATAACTGGCACAACATACAATCGCCTATGGACAGAGCTGACATCGTGAACACCCTCATAGAGCGTGGCTGCAGAGAAGACCTTCATCTAAACCAATCCACGTCAACTACTAGATTGCGAGAACTGGGTTTGAAGATTGGTGTGGCAAGAAAAGAACGTACAACAGGTATACAAGTAGTCTCATCAATCAAAAAGAACTGGTACAGTCAGTCGCTGGACGCTGATGGAGATATTGCGAAGGAGATCGGAGCACCTATGGACATGTCCGGAGTGCAATGACGATATTCCAAACTGAAACTGAAACAATCGCTCTTATGCTCAGATCACATACAAATCACACAGAGTGGTTAACAAGTGGTCAATATGGATGGTTCAAAGAATAAGAAAGTAGGAGAGGAATATAATATTATCATTAATATTTACCAACAGTAAATATTAACATTAATATTACCAACAAAAAAGGTCATATCTGTCTCTTTTCTTCCTATTCTGAGAGTGTACAATGAAGAATCATAACTTCCTTTTTGTTAACATCCCATAACAAAGTTTTAATATTTCCCTCATTTATTTATTTTCTCTCAGCTAATATTTTACCTTGTTGGTGTCGAAGGTGTACGCTCCAACCTGTTACTGACAGGAGCTGGCCGCAGGAAGTTAGATGGAACCAACCCACGTCTGTTATTGATAACTCCAACGTAAAAACCGTCTGAATCCATATCCCCATAGACTGTGACATAATCTCCACTTTTGAAAGATAGCTCCAACTGAACAGTAAGAAAATGAAGAAATAAATTAAGAAACAACAATAACAGGAATTTTGTTCAGTACACACTGCACTTGAATACGAATTAAATTAAGGATATATATTTTTTAACGATCCAGAAGCACTTGAGCTTTCAGCTCTTTGGCTCGGTGCTGTGGACATCGTAACCCTTCGGTTCGGTGCCACAAACACCGTGAATCTGGTGAACCTGTGGCTTTTCTGCCAGCCTGCGGAATTGAACCCGCGCTCACAGGGAGCTTGTCAACCATAGTCCAACACGTTACGAACACGCTGAGCAGACGGGCAAATTAAGGATATAAGAATCACGCTTGCCATGTCATGGATCACCCAAGTAGTGATATTTACTACCAGTGGAGAAAGTTGTACTTATTGACCTCGCTCTTTAGCCTGTTACGCCCTTGGCGTTTAGGGCAGCAACAAACATACACCATTCTTCCATGTTCATGGCCTTCCTCTGTATAGTGTTCCAGCTATGATTCATTTCCTTCAGTTCTTGCTCTGTCGTTCTCCTCCAGGTCGTCTTGGGTCTTCCACGCTTTCCCTCCCTCTGGAGTCCATCTCAGTGCAGTTTTCGTGTCAGAGCCAGTCTCCATGCGCATCACATGTCCAATCCATCTCCAGCGTCGTCTTCGGATGATAGTGCCCATATTCTCTTGTAGATGTAAGCAATTCTTGGTTCAAGATAGTAGTCGCCAGTACACGCGTAAGATGTCATGGATATCCCAAGTAGTGATATTACTACCAGTGGAGAAAGTTGTACTGATTTAATAACCAACTCTATCTATAACTTCTTCATGTCCCAGTTTACCTATAATTCTTTCACAAAATATAATTCTTCCCATTGTTGCCATTCTGCCATATTTCTACTAATTATTTTTCCATGTTCAGCCATAATCTTTTGACACTCTTTCCATTGTTCTTCTCCATGTTTCTTAGGGACATCTAGGCTTTAGGGACATCAGCTTAGGACTCCTTAGGGAATCAGGCTTTAGGGACATCCAGGCTTTAGGACATCCAGGCTTTAGGGACATCCAGGTTTGTTTTCCCATTCACTGTCCATCAGAGAGCTGTCCTAGTCAATGCCCCTACCAGGGGTCTCTGTGATGTAGAGGTTATGTGCTCATCTCTCGTGCCAAAGGTACCAGTTTTCCTACCTCATGGAGCCATCTGGATAGTTTTCTAGAGATCCCTGATCTCAGTGTAGGTGAGATCTAGTTCCTAGTCCTATTGGAGATGGACAATAAAACGTAGGTCAATTTGAGAACGTAAAAGAACATTTGGCAGTTCAAAGTTGAGAAGAGCAGGCTGAAAATCCGCTGTCCTGGAAAAATTCATTAGAAAAGATTAAAAATAAAATTCCTACAAAAATATCATCACCATCTTCAAAATTGCACCGGGACCTCGCGGGCTACAGAGTTTATGTACTGCAGCTGAGATCTTCCTATGTAAGAAAGAGATCGGAGCACACATGTTACTCACTGAAGTGCAATGATGATGGTCCATTCAATAAATCAATCAATGCCCCTACTGGCATATGATATACATGCCAAATTCACCTCCAGCTTCGTCTTTCATTGATGGTCTTCAATGAGACACAGTTTGTTCATTTTTATAAGCTTATTTGCTAAAAAAATGATTATGTAATAAATGTACTCAGTCAGCCACAATATTAATTCAGGTTCAGATGGTGTTCAGTATCACCACATCTAACTTACGTCAGAATCAACATTTGGTGACAGTTTTCTAGGGTCATAGTCATATATTGCTATCATCTGTCTCGGCAAGTGCTCTTCTCTTGACTTGGAGGAAGTAACTCCATTTGGAATTCTGTGTTTATGACCAGAGTGAATAATTGTTCCCCCTGAATGAATGGAAAAAGATTGAAGAAGCTTGATTACATTTAATGTTGCAGTTTTTCATTAGCAATTAATTATCAGGAAACATTCTTTCTTTCTTTTCTCCAATCCTGTTTTGCCTCACAGCATCAGGATAAGAAGAGATTTTTAGAACAAGCCCTTGTGTGCGCTTCATAAATAGTGTCTTTCGTCACCTCTGTTATCTCTGAGGTCTACCTTTTGCGTGGCCGTCCTTTTGCTTTGTATCCATTGTATCTGAGAAACATTGCTCTTTGAGGTGCACTATCTATTGGTAATCTGCTTATGTAGTGGAACTATTTAATTTGTTGTTTCTCATACTATGCAACATTAGAATGTAGTATCTAAAGAGAAACATAATGCAAACTCATTTCATCTGGTTTTTGGGAGATAGGGTTGTCTTCTCTCCTCTATTTTTTTTCTTCTTCTGCATCTCTGGTTATGTGTTTAACTGATTGTGTATGAGCTATCGTTTTTAAGATTGCAGAGGCTTATCACAGGGATGCATAGTGCTGAAAGATTATAAATATTTTGTTACTTTTCCATTACTTTCTGTTCTTATTCGACTTTTATATTAATTGAAAACTACTTAAAAGTGAAGTGCAAACGATAAACACATATCATCGTGGATTATACTAGAAGTAGAAGTTAAACAGAGTTTACCATTCATTCTAGGATACTCCACGACCCAAAAAAAACTACAGATATTTCATGAATAGTTGTGATGCTAGTTTGTAAACAGTTAATAAACAATACAGCCACTCACAATTTTCTTAACCCTTTCGCTGCTACATACTTTCTGAAGGCTGAGCTAAAAATAGCTACTCTTTGTTTTTAGGTTACAAATGTGAATGTATGCCTATAGCAGTGACAGTAGCAATGTATAACGTGTTAATACGTCTTTAGCCCACAGAGGAGAGATAATAACAGACATGTTAATACCCCTTTAGAAGTGAATGGGGAAAACGTATATATACGTCCTTAGTAGCTAAAGGGTTAATGTCTATGTATTCATAAATGGATTACCAGTTTAAAGTTCCTCTAGTACTGTTATATAGGACCTGCAAATAATTTCTCCATACCGCTCTGTCCTGAGAAACTCACTCAATCTTTCCATGGAAATGAGTCGATATTCTTGCCTCTCTCAACAAAGGTTGTTTCAATGCTTCCTAGAGCATATGCTCTTTCTTTAACCCTTAGCCTCTCACTTCAATGCCTGCTTTGGTATTCTTTGTCATTTCTTCTTAATGTATGTCCAACATATCTCCATCTTCTCTTTCTTATAACAGTTGTTACTAGTGGTTGACCAGATATTTCTCTGATTTCATCACTTCTGAATTGTCCCATTTTATGTTCGTTATTTTCGCAGACATCTATTTTAAATGTATTCAACTTTCTAATCGTTAGTCATTTTCCAACTCTGCTGGCATATGTTAGGATTGATACAACATTGGAGAAAATCTGGCCAGCAATGGCGGAATGCGGGAGGGCCATTCAGAGTCAGAACTGTTTGATTCTGAACACTACTTTGCTAGCGCATTTTCGCCATGTTTTGGTCAGGTATTTTCCGGTTTCGTTTGCCGAGCTACTGAGTTAGTGCTTGAGCAACGCTGTGAGCTATGACTGTTACATGGAATACTTTTTCTGTGTCAACCGTGCATTTGTTGTGTGTATTCAGAAAATGGCAGACAGCGGTTATGGCGAACAAGCTCAATCTGCCGTATGCAGTTATATTGCGAGTGAAGAAAGCTGGATTTTGTCATGATTGATGTTCCATTCGGCAAGAATTGCAATTTAAGTGATGAACAGTTTTGTGTTGCTACATTAGCGACGGCCATATGCATTTTATGCGGTGCAGGTTGTTTTTGTGGCGGTACGCGGCTGTTTCATTCTGGAATTAGTTCACACAGGAAACATTTCACAGTTGTTAGCATTTCATGTGATTTTCATTGGCACAGGAACAGAGCAATTATGGGGTGACCCGTTGCAGTGAAGTTGGAACCATACTTATGAACTATGAACAACATTGGAATTCAAAATTCTCAAGTTAGTTTTAATATAATTCTAATTTATTTACTTTGACTCTTTAACAGTACTAGATTTAGGACTACTGATCAAAATGAAGATTTGCATGTATTAATTTTATACTAATTGTTCACAAGTGAGTTACATGTTAATGGTCAGCAATGATCACTAAGCAATGCGTATTTGTTGTGAAAGTAACAAATAGTTACAAATACTCTAAAGTAACTAAATCATCACTAGTGGACAAGACATTAAGGAAAAAACACAGCTGATTGCCTACATACTATACCATCACTCTGACTTCTTGAAACTATGATTTACTGAGAATACTACACTGTACTGGATCTTTGTGATTTGAAGGAAACCTATACAATATCCATGACTAAACATAGTTTAAAGCAAGTCAAAGAGAGTTTACATATTTGCTTTTCCATAAGAGTATATGATCATAAAATCAACACATCAGATTAGTTGACAACAACAGCTACAATGATTCTGGCGGTGACCAATGCACTCTTGCTTCAAATACTCATATTCATTATGAGTGACTCATATGAATCTGAGGTGAGGTTGTCCAGGAATGGCTGAATCAATGCACTACTCGCAGTCGAATACTATATGGATCGATGACTCATTGAGTGTATCAAGTTGGAGCCGTTGATAGTCGCAGCAATGGCTAATCTCAGCGTCATTTGCAGAATTGCTTTTTGTCGATCATGGTTGTTGGCTATGAACAGACAGACTGGCATTGGCTCTGCCGCATATCAGAGCATGCAAGTGACAGCTATATCGTAAAGCATCAGAAGCGTTACAGAAGACTTTTAAACCTAATACCAACACTAATTCGAACTGGGGAATTGTCAAGAAAGAGGTCACTAGGTATACGCAGCATCAATCAAATCCTGAGAACGCAGCGCTGGACGCTTTGGGAATATGAGAGATCGAGCATTCCGATGGAATAACAGGAGTTCAAAAGTACCAATTAAACAAGGAACGTAAGTAATCTATTATCCGACGTTTGAGCAATAAGGATAAAAGAAGTAGAAATATTTTAAACATAAATAACATACACACAGAAAGCTGAGACATTAAAAAGCAAAATCAAGTTTTCACATTATGAATCTTCTAAGTACTCTGAAATATCATGAAGCAGCTGATTCACGTCAGATACTACTGGACTGCAGTACCATATTCATGGAATGTAAAACAGCCATCATTATTCTGCCGTAGAATCCTAGCATCTTTGGCGCGAAAACTATTCATATTGTCCTTTCTAAGGCAGTCTAGTCAGTGCTCCACATTTAGAGAATCAATGTAGCGTGACAAAAGACATAATACTCAAGTTGCTGCAAAGGTTATCTCATGAAAGAGTATTTACTAAGCTTCCATCAGGAACGTGAAGAGGATCATTTCTGGCTGCTTATTTTGCAAGTCATAAGCTCATTATTCCATGTTTAGTTTGTAGGTTATGATCGACATCATCCTAGAAATAAATGATCGATGATTTTCATGGTCATTCTGAGATGGATGTAAATATCATACTCTCCATGTCCCATAACAGATGTTCCTCTTGATTCTGTTTCAGATGGACAAATCCTTCGAGTTTTGGAATCGTTGTATTCAAAACAATTTGATCATGTTTCTAAAGATAAATTGTTGAATTATTTTGGAAGTAATTAATCTTCATATATTCAAATTTTGACCTGTGTTTTTCTGACTTCTGAAGAATAAACAAATAAAAAGATGTATTGCATTATGGCAAGATCTTGTGGAGTTGAGCTGTTGCTCAGACTTCTCTTCATGTCATTACCTCCATTTGGTTATATGCTACTCAATCAGACGATGTAAGCTTAGTCTAGCCTACAAGTAAGGAGCAATCGATTGCTGTAAAGAACTAGGTAGCTTCTAGATATGCTCTGATGCTTGAAGTCATTGTACTATTCACTCTCTGATACCATGAACAGTTCTGTAATCAGAGTACATCCTGTGCTCACAACGGACAGGGAGTGCAGGGCAGCAAGACGTGTGATTTCTTGCAATTGTCAGCCATGTACAACAAATGTCATCAATCGATGGATCTTTCATGATTGGATGAGTATCAACATTGTCCTGATACACAGCTGGGCAAATTTACCAAACGTATAATTTCCGTATATCCACCACAGCGCCAGTATTACGCTCAAATTCTGTGTAAGATAGAACCACTGCTACCTGCACGCGAGGAGGACTAAGTTGTGCATAGTTAGCTACCACAGTAAACACTAGATGGCACAGAAGGAGCAACCGATAATGCTTGCCATCAGAAACCTGGAACATCACTATGAAGGATAAGCACAGAGCCCAAATGGTCTGAAGAGTGATGTAAAACAACAATGCTAAATTTGAGTCAGTTTCCACATGAATAGAATTTTGCAATCTGTCATAAGATCAAAGGATGATCGAGAGGAAAACATCCAGTCTCACACAGGATACTGGTTAGCTTATTTTAGGAAGGAAATATTCTGCGCTTTGTATGGTTAACTACAAAACCTTAAGCTCCGAGAATCACACACTGGTAGGTGTTCCACCTGTATTTCAGCATTCTCATTCCTGTTTGTGCCCTGTCATATATGTGGTTACTAGATCTCATGTACTATATATGTCAATTAACTTAATCGAACTCAACTACTAACTCTCACACGTAGCTACATGGCCTCAAAATTATCATAGCTTATCTGGGCAACTGCTATTTCATGAGACTGAGAAAATGCACTTCACAAATTGCTCACTCTACAACACTCTCATTAAAGCAAGTCAAAGACTTCCATATCTAGGAGCCTTTTCCAGCAAATGGAAGAATAACTAATGAGATCCAACATAGATGCAACAAAGCAAATCAAATTTAGTATGACAACAAGCAGCATGACAATGGAGGTACTGGCGGTGACCAATGCACTACTCTGGCTAGTCACAAAACTACACTCATATGTGCATTCTGAGTGACTCATTGAGTGTGATCTGAGGGGTGGAGACCGGTTCGGTGCGCAGGCAATGGACTGAATCACTGCAGACGTCAACAATTTGCAGAATTACACTTGTCTTTGTTCGGGGCACATGGGTGTCGTTGGCAATGAGAGAGCAGACAGACTGGCTGGCTCTGCTGCTATATCAGAGGGCCAGCCAATGGACAGAGCTGATATCGTGAACGCCCTCATAGAGCGTGGCCGCAGAGAAGACCTTCATCTAAACCAATCCACGTCAACTACTAGATTGTGAGAACTGGGTTTGAAGATTGGTGTGGCAAGAAAAGAACGTACAACAGGTATACGAGTAGGCTCATCAATCAAAATAGAACTGGTACGGTCAGTCGCTGGACGCTGTTGGAGATATTGCGAAGGAGATCGGAGCACTATGGACATGTCCGGAGTTCAATGAAGATATTCCAAACTGAAACTGAAACAAAATCCTGTTCTAGTAATCTCTTCTTATCCTGACGTTGTGAGGCAATACAGGATAAAAGAAGAAAGAAATATATTTAAACAATAAAATAATAACAAACACACAAACAAGGGGCTAAGAGAACACATAAAAGAAAGACAATCACAAGTTTTTCATACCATTATGAATCTGTCCTGGGCTCTCTGTAATATCATGAAGCAGCTGATTCAAAAGGTCAGGATCGTCTACCTGGACTTCACATACCATATTACATGGAATGTAACCAATCATCCATCATTTTCTCCTTTGTAGAATCCATCAGCATCTTTGTGGCCGAAAACTTTCAGTATTTGTCCTTCTCTAAATGGCAGCTCTTCATCAGTGGCGTCCACATTTGGAGACATCAATGTAGGATTGTAGTCAAACAGAGCTATGAATAACCTCACAGAGTTTGCTTTGACAATATGGTTTATCTCACTGGAAAGTGAGTCAGTTTCACTTGCGTCTTCCACTACAGGGATCGGTGAGGAGGACATCACATTTTTTCTGTGCTCTTCAATTATTGCTGAGTCTGATAACGGCCTCTGATTTATTCCATGTTTAGTTTGTGGTTTATGATCGACAAGATCATCCCTAGAACTATTAAAATGAATCTCGGGTTGATGATTTTCAACTGGATCACTTCTAGAGCTTTTGTGTATGCTCTTTAAATCATCATATTTCTCATCCACTCCTACTGTCGGCACATAATCTATGATGTTTTCCTCTTGATTCTGTTTCAGCAGAGACAAATCCTTCGGGTTTTGAGAATCTGTTTGCTCATTCAAAAACAATTTTGAAATCCGTGTTTCTAAAGATAAATTTGTTGAATTATTTTTGGAAGGTGTAATTATATCTTCCATATTATCTTCAAGAATTTCTTGATCTGTGCTGTTTTTCTGTACGTTTTCTGAAGAAAATAAAACAAACAATATTAAAAAATGTATATATATCGGTATTTTATGGTCGAAGATCTTTGTGGAGTTGAGCTGTTTGCCTCAAGATTCTTCTTCTTCAAATGCTTCATGTTAAACCACATTTTGTGGTTTATATGTGATCTAAGTCTAAGAGCGATTGTAAGTTGTGCCAGTTATGCACCTACAAGTAGGTCAGCACATCCGATTTCTGTGATATTTTTTATTTACTAGAGTAGCTTCTCTAGGCCCCCACCTCAGTTGTCTCTTACGACATGTCTTGAAGGTCAGTGTGTTACTATTCTATGCTCCTCTTGCAAACCCCGGCAACACATTGGCGTGCCTCAAAATTCAAGAGTACATCCTTGGCTCTACACACCTGGACATGGTGGAGTGCAGGGCAGCAAACGTGCTGACTTTCTTGCAATCAAGCTGGCAGAAGTATGTACAGAGCCAATGTCATCAATGCGGTATGTGCTCATTTATGTTATATGGATGAGTATCAACATTGTCCCTGAAACACAGGCTGCGGTCAAATTTTGCACCCAAAAATTTAATAAATTTAGCTCCGGATATATCAACACCACACCGCCCGAGTAGTTACGGGCCCCAAATCGGGTGTAAAGAATAGAACCACTGCTACCTGCCACGGTGTCGTAAGAGGCGACTAAGGAGGTTTGGTGTGGGTTAGCTACCCACACCGTAAAAAACACTAGATGGCTACAGAACGGAGAGCGAACCGAGTAAACGCTGGCTGAAACCTGACACATCGCCAAAGGATAAGCACCAGAGCTCCAAATGGTACTGAAGATGTGATGTAAAACACACCAATGCTAAGTCTGCATGAATCAGATTTCCACATGAATAGAATTTATGGGGAAATCTGGTCATCAGTTCTGGCGTGATCGAGAGAGAGAGAACACCACACAGTCTCACAACAGGTATACATGCGTTAACAGTGTGATTATTAAGGAAGAACTATATTACTGCCGCTTTTGTATGGTTAACTACAAAACCTTAAGGCTCCAGAGACATCACACCAATCTGTGATACGGTCAAGTTCCACCCTGTATTTCACCAGCATTCTCATTCCTGTTTGTGCCCTGTCTATATACTGTGGTTATCTAGATCTACATGTACTATATTATGTTTTCTAGATTAAACTGTTAAAAATCAGAACCTCAACTATAACTCCTCTCATACCGTTAGACGTTACATAGGGCCTCAAGCTAATTTATCCATACCGCTCTATCCTGGGCAACTCGCTCAATCTCCTCCATGGAACTGAGACCAATATTTCTTGCCACTCTCAGCAAAGTTTGCTTCAGGGTCTTCTTAGGTCATCCTCTCTTTCTTGAACCCTTTGCATCCCACTTCAATGCCCGCTTTGATATTTGTTGACGCCTGAGTGGTTACCGGGTCCAAATTTGGGGTGTAAAGAATAGAACCACTGTTACCTGCCACGCATGTCGTAAGAGGCGACTAAGGAGGTTTGGCTGAAATCGGATGCATGTGTCCTAAACGTGTAGAAGTCTTATGCGTTTAGGGGCCTACCAAACCAATGTGCAACGTATACACGTTCTTGGCAAAGATCAAACATATCACAAAGAGTTATTAAAATTGGTCGTAAAGAACGAAGCAAAGGAGAAGAAAGAAGATATTCGTTGATCATTTCTCCTCAAGGTGTGTCCAACATATCTACATCTTCTCTTTATTATAACAGTTGTCAGAACCTCATCTAGATTTAAAAAAATGATAAATAATTACATAGATTAAATTGTAACAAGTCTACACCTAGCATCATCATCATCAGGTGCTGTGCCGGCTGGCGTAGGCGATCATGGATCTCCACAAATCTCTGTCATTGGTGTTTGCTATCAACTCAGATGTTGACACTACCATGCCATGAAGTTAGACTATTCAAAATTTTCTCTCTCTGTCTTCCTCTGTCTCGTCTACTCTCGATTTTACGGTTGTCACAATGTGTTCTAAACCTCCTCCTCATCACATGCCCGAAAAATGATGACTGCCTCTTTCTTATATTGATGATTTCTCTGTGTCTTGATCTCATTCAACACCTCAACATTAGTCACTTTAGCAGTCCATGGGATTCTCATCATTCTTCTGTAAAACCACATTTATGTGGCCCTCAGAGATTTTTCGATCGGTGTGTTCATTGTCCATGACTCGCATCCATATGTCAGTATTGGGTCTATGTAGCACAGAATAACTCGCACCTAGAATATCTAGATCAGATTGTAACAAATCTGAATAGTGATTATCTAGATGAAACTGCAAACATGGAGACCCACCAGAAAAGGGTTGTCTTTTTAAAAATTCACAGAAAAAACTAACAAACATATTGTCATACAATTTGGCCACTTGTTGCAAAAGGTATTGTTTTTTGATGATAAACAACTATTAGTGTATGCACTGTAATTTGTTATTTCAAAAATAAATAATTTTCCTGAAAATATATTGTAAACCTCCCCCTTCATTGTGCAGTGGATTTCACAAATATAAGAAGTGCAAAGAATGCCAAACTGGCATATGATGTACGTAGTACCCATAATTATAGCATGAACCTCCACTTTTTGTCTAAACTGTATATAAGCAGAGATATTGCTGTTCGAATTTGAAATTTTGTTTTAATTTGGAAGGGTTACATTCCAAAACCATATCTACAAAACCAATTGAGTTAGACATTTTTGGAGGTTCACGCTATAACTATGGGTGATATGTACATCATATGCAAGTTTGACATTCTTTGCACTGCTTATATTTGTGAAATCCACATCAAGGGGGAGGTCAATATATTTTCAAGAAAATTATTTATTTTGAAATAACAAATTACAGTGCATACACTAATAGTTGTTTATCATCAAAAACAATGTCTTTTGCAACATGTGGCAAATTGTAGACAATATGTTTGTTAGTTTTTTCTGTGAATTTTAAAAGACAACCCTTTTCTGGTGGGTCTCCGCCTTAAAATTTGAACAAATTAAAATGCCAAACATTAAATGATAACGAGATTTTTAACTAACCAGTTGTAGGCAGAAGTTGAGCAGACGTCAACAGCTTTTCTTCATACTGATTTAGATTCTGAGGACTAAGCTTGTTGGCACTATTGTTTGCTGTACTGTGAGTTATTGTCTCAGGTGTCTTGTTTTTTAGCTGGTTCGCCACCTTGAGAAATGATGTGACATAGAAAAAAATGTGTTAATGACAACTTAACAAGAGTTCAATATTCACTACCAAAACAATCTGTGCAATGTGGTCCTCTACAGTTTACAAAAATGCTGACTCTTATCGATTTCTTGTACTTCGACTGGTCCAGACATGCTCAGTCTAGCTTAGCAAACAGAGCCTATTATGTGGTATGTATGATGATAATTCATGTGGTATAATAAAGAGAAAGATAATAGAGTGCAAAATGCAAATGATGTAACCTACCATCTAGCACCATTGTTAAGGCACCCAAAGATCTCACTAACAGCTAAACAATGGACGACCAACAGCATTTTCATGCCTACTCTCTGTTACCAGAGTCAAACACACACAATAAGCAGAGCACAGTTGCAAAAAATTAGATGTGAAATGTGATGCCTATGAAAAGTTACCAACAACACCAGAAAAGATAGTCACCAACAGCAGCATAAGACTGTATCCTTGATTGTTACATCTTATCTTATCTTATCTTAACCACATTTGCCGTGAAGCATCATGGGGATAGTTAGTTTCTATCTGGCCAGGTGTGTTGGCTTGACGTTTTCAGTCCATGCTTTCTAGGGACTCTGAGATGAGTATTCATCCATCGTGTTCTTGGCCTGCCTCATTCTCTGTGCCCCTGAGTGATTGTTACATCACCGTCCAATAAGATGAAGACAAATCTTCAGTATATCCATAAGCATGCAGCAATTGATAGTTCTAGCTCTAAAGGGTTTTTAAAGTTGAAGGATTGACTGCATTGCACTGGGTTTTACCTCATTTGACTCGGTCCCTCTCTGCAGAAATGGCATGCCACCTGCCAGAGTATTGCACAAAGCACGAACTCCGTAGCTCTGGCAACAATCCTAGGGTTCTCTGAAAAAACTGCACTCGTGAACAGAACCGCGCGGTCCAGATTCGAACCCATGACCTTCACTCACAAGCAAAGGGTAACCACTTAGCCACAGAGACCCTAGAGTTTCCAGCTCTGTGTTGGTTAAGAAACATCGTCTACATCCTCTACATGGTTCAAATCTAGCACCATCACGTTTGATTGCAAGTTCTTGCAGTCAGGAGACGAGTTGGGCCGCTGGATGCTGCTGGATTTGCTGAGGCAGGTTCAGAGCACCTATGGACTTGTCAGGAGTGCTATGGTCATAGTCCTCGTATAACTGATTGCTATTGCAGCCAATCCCGCAAGTCTGCCTGATTGTTAATTTTTCGTGACTTCCGAATGTCTGAATACACAAATAAAGGTTACTCTTCTCGACAGTCTTAAACTCTAATGTCCGTCTTATCAGCACACAGACTCCAGCTACTGTCTATACACTCAAGCTGCCTGAATCTATGAAGGTTACTTTCCACAGTCTTAAGCTCAGCACACAGACTTCAGCTACTGTCTATACACTCAAGCTGCCTGAATCTATGAAGGTTACTTTCACAGATCTTAATCTCAGCACACAGACTCAGCTACTGTCTATACACTCAAGCTGCCTGAATCTATGAAGGTTACTTTCCACAGTCTTAAGCTCAGCACACAGACTCCAGCTACTGTCTATACACTCAATGTGAAGCTAAGTTCCTACATCTTAAGCTCAAAAAAGCTACTGAACATTTTAAATACTAAAGCAACTGTTTTGATCTCAATCAAGGCACTGTTATCTTTACAACAACGAACAACTAGGAGGTGAACAAATCTTTTAAAAAAAATTTCGTGAAATTTCAGATTTATGACATACTTTTGTTTTTGATATCCATTTGTTTTTTATATTTATGTCACTCTTATGTTGCATTGTTTCGATCAACCTGTGTTGGTCAAGCGTCTAAATATTATTGTCATGTTGAATTTTGTAATTTGTAAAAGTGATACAGTACTTATGATTTGCATTACGTGTTTTAGCCATCAAATAGTTTTTTACTCATCTCATATATATATTTTAAGTAAATATGGAACATTTTATAATCTGAAATCCCAGGAAGTTAATTAAAAATGAGAAAATACAATATCTACAAATTTTCAACACCCTCAAAATTACATTTGGGGTCTTCACTGATATTACAAAGTTTGTGTTCTGCAGCTGAGATATTCCTGTGTGTGATAAAGATCATTGTATACATGGTTGCTTATTCAATGAAGTTTCATGATGATAAATACATGAGAATTAAAACATCAAGTAAAAAGTTTCTTATATCTTGGTCAGATGATAACAGATGATGGCAGATGTATAACAGAAATTAAAAGAGAATAGGAATGGCCAAGAATAATTTCAATAGTATGAGTAAGTTACTGACATCCAAACAAATTACAAACAGGCTAAAAATGAGAATGATCAAATGCTATATATATCCTATATTAATGTATGGCTCGAAACATGGACAATGAACAGCAGTTAGAAGACAGAATTGATGCATTTGAGATGTGGATATATAGAAGAATAGGCAGAGTTTCATGGATAGAAAAACAGACAAATTAACAAGATTTAGGAAAACTAGGCATGAAGAAACAATTATTAAGAGAAATAAAATTCAGACAAGTAAAGTATTTCGGGCACATAAAAAGACATGACACCATGATAAAATCTTTACTAGAGAGGAAAGTTGAGGGGAAGAGCAAGAGAAGACCGAGAGATCTTCTTCTTCTTTGCGTTCGTTCTTTACGACCAATTTTAATCACTCTTTGTGATATGTTTGAGTTTGATCTTTGCCAAGAAAGTGTATATGTTGCACATTGGTTTGGTAGGCCCTAAACGCATAGACTTCTATATATTTAGGACACATGCATCCGATTTCAGCCAAACTTCCTTAGTTGCCTCTTACGACATGCGTGGCAGGTAGCAGTGGTTCTATTCTTTACACCCCAAATTTGGGCCCAGTAACCACTTGGGCGTTAGACCGAGCGATAAGTGGGAGGGAAACTTTAAGAAATGGACAGGTTACGGTCTGGCAGTGTGCAACATCAAGGCGAAAGACAGAGGATGCTGGAGATTCATTGCAGTCAACCTTCGATGTGGAGACAGCACCTGATGATGATGAATGATGATAGTCCATTTAACCAATCAATAAATAAAATGATGGATTGATCAAGTTATAGACATCTTAAAACTTCACAATATCACTGCATATCAAGTGACCGACGTGTGCTTTTTGGAAACCGATCATCAGTTAAACCTACAACACCAAAGGCAAAAGCAGAGAACAAAAGAAAGAAAAGCGTAAAATAAGTCAAACAAATTTACAGTAAATAAGCACATTTAGTGACTGACAAAAAAATGTGTACTTTCAAAATTTGCAAACAATGGGGTAGGTATCTGATAATTTCAAATTAATGTGAGCAATATAAATGATAAATAAGTGTTCATACAATCTTGAAATATTAATTATCAAATAATGTGTGCAGCTTGCCAATAAGTGAACGTTTTAATGGTCATAAATGCTCATAAGAATTATATTCGACAAGCGGGATAAAATTCATGGATATGTTAATATTCCGGGACGTGTTAGCAGCAAAAAAGTGTTAAAATGTGAAGTGTTTGATAGGAGTAATGTACAAATAGAAATGAATCATGACAGGCCCTCCTGCAAGCCAATAGATCTGATTTGTGACACAAAGAAAATGTCTAAATAAATGGGAGATGATAAAGTAAGGGATCAACGCTCATAAAAGATTGGACTTGGATAGGAATATTAAATATATGTGGGTTAGGCAAGAGGAAGACCACGCAAATGATAGAGAGACTGCATCAAGAACAGCAATAAGAAAATAAAGAACAGCTTACAAAGTGCCTTAGAAAAAGCATACACAAGATCTCTACCCCTCTTCTTAAGAAGTCTTAAGAATATGTTGGTACACAGTCGCCTTAAGTCTAATATCCAGAGTCATTTTGGCACTGCCCAGTGTGGCCGTTGGCATTGCAATACGTGTGCTTATGTAATACAGACTCGTACTGTATCTTTTCCTTTAGCCACATTTGTTATTAAAGATGATTTAACATGCGAGTCCCGCAATATAATCTACGCTATCACTTGTAAGCAGTGTTTTAAGGCATATATCGGCGAAACAGGCAAAATGCTCAGTGACCGTTTCGGCCAATACTTATGCGATATACGCCAATGCTCTGTAACCCCTGTAGCCACTCATTTCAATGGTACTGACCATTTGGGAGCTCCCGACGTCCAGGTCACTGCCATCCAATCATGTTCATCTGATGATTGTAGTCAATTTGCTCTGGAGAATCACTTTATTTCTTTATACGGTACCTTGCGACCTCATGGACTCAACGCTCTACATTCCTATGCTTCTTAGTACTTTCTCTTCTCATGCTCTATATTTTATATGTGTATATATTTACTTGATTTTTTATTGTTTTATTTTTCCACTTACAGTTTTTCTGTATTTATTTCGATATTCGTTTTAGTCACATATTTTCATTCGTTTTTAACTGTTGCTATATCTTTGTTGAAGTCTGTATGTAATGTTCTGAGTTATCCGTCAGGCTTGTTGTATCGATTTGCTTGATAAAGGCCTTTTTGGTCGAAACATTGCTGTGTATTGTCATTGTTTTTGTATTTTGTAAAACTACAGTACTTTGTTATTATGTGTTTTGTCATTCTATATAGATATATGAGTGGATAGGTAGGTTATATAGGAAGGTATATAGATATATATATATTAAGTAGGTAGGTAGGTAGATTGATTGATTGACTGATTGATTGATTGATTGTGCGGTGAAGCATCTATGACAAAAAACATATTTCAATAAACTAAACAAATTACCTTCATCACAAAAAAATTAAGCTTCAAAACAAAAAACTGTTCCTAAAAAAAGAATTCATAATAAAAAATAATACTTCCTCCCAGAAGAAAAAGCAACGGTGCAGATTATTCAGGAATACATGCAACCAATCCAAATTAAATCGGACAAGCAGTACATAGAAAAAAAGTAGATGTTATATTAAGAATAAATTTTAAAATGTACTGCTGCAAAATTAGTAGAAGTTATATTAAGAATACATTTTAAAATGTACCGCTCCAAAATTAGTAAGAAGTTATATTAACTCTTAGAATACGAAACGCCACCTGACAGACCATAAAGTTAGTTCCTATTTTACGAAAAGCCACTTCGCGGACCATATGACTCTGACCAGTTGTTAATATATTGTAGAGTACTTTAATGCTTTAAGTGTATTTTTTAAATTCAAATACAGCAAGTGAATGTTTGTAATAAATCTTTCAATTGCGCACATTTTGGTGTATGCAGTTCGTCTCTGCTGTTGAATGTAAGAAAGTTATAACACATTTTGTAAGGACATATTCGCCTTAAAATTTTTTCCTCCAAAACAGTGCGTAAAAGGGGGTTTTAGTAACGTATTGTAAGAGTTAAGAATAATAAACAAATTAAGTTAAGTTAATTGCATATCCTTTACAGGACTTTGCGAATCAACCCCAGCTTTTAACGCTGTTTGTGATTTTTCTAGGCATTGTTACGTTCAGTAGTTTGCCATTGCTTTCTGAACGGATGGTGCCATCGCCCTTTGTAAAATCCATGCGGAAACAATTTGCAACCAAACTGTCCGCAGCGTGATCGAACTCAGAACGTCGTGGTTAATAGACCGAGTCACTATCCCCTAGGCTACAGACGCCACCAATAAACAAATTACAGCTTCCAAATTAGTAAAGCAAAAATATTGATTACAGAAGCATTAATAAAATAAAAGTTAATAAATTTAATAAAAAAATAAACGTCAAAGAGAATAATTATTAGAATTTCTTGAGAAAAGATCACCTGACTCGAAGAAGATATGTGATTGGTCAGGCTAGTGCCAAGTTCATTAATACGAGAATCCTGTGAACCAATCAGGTCTTCTTCCACTTCAAGAATATCTGAAAGTTCTGTGTAGGTCGAGCCTGAATACGACTCATTAGCTGCATCTTCTTCCGATTCTACTGGCAGGAACGAAAACACATAATAAAATACAAATAGTCATAAAGTAACAAAATTATCAAAGAAAGGACAAATTATCATAATCTTTGTAAAGAATAATTATAACACTTAATATCACTGAACAGAATTCATCCACAACACACTCCAGAGTGCCAACTGTATGCACATCATCATGAAACCGTTCACCACCACCTTTTCAAGTGTCAAGCACTAGATGACATCAGAAAGACCTTCCTTCCTCCAAGGCCAGATAAATGGAACACATTATACGAACAAAAGAACAACTTACAAACACATGCAGATACCACTACATAGCATTAAAGGAACAACTTACAGACACATGCAGATATCACTACATAGCATTGGGCCGAAGGGCAAAAGAACAACTTACAGACACATGCAGATACCTTACATAGCATTGGGCGAAGGGCAAAGAACAACTTACAGACACATGCAGATACCACTACATAACATTGGGCCGAAGGGCAAAAGAACAACTTACAAACACATGCAGATATCACTACATAGCATTGGGCGAAGGGCAAAGAACAACTTACAAACACATGCAGATACCACTACATAGCATTGGGCTGAAGGGCAAAAGCTCAAGTGCCGCTGGATCATTGAAGAAAAAGAAGAAGAAGTAAAGAATAATTTGTCCTCAATGTTTTTTAAAAAAAATATTGAGTACAACTGTACAATCTGTGCAGTTTTATAACTCTAGTACATGACAAGTGATTGCGAATATAACATACAAGTTACAAGCATTCACAAAAATATATCTCTGATGTATACTCTATTTTAGATGGCCAGAAGCCAAAAGTCTGTTTTTGATTTGTAGCATAATTTCTTTGCTATTTTTTATACCTGTTGTAGCACTGTGCACTCTGGGAAACTCCTAAAATTAACCCTTTCACTCTGCAATTTCTTTTACCTCAGGACACATTTGGACGTGGGGCTGGCTATCTCCTTCCGTAGACAAGTTCAGCTAAAAAAAAAGCTTCAACAAACATAGAAAGTACGACTAAATGAAAAAATCTAACTCAACCACACAAACCAGGGTAAGGTCCTCTAATAGAGAGGCAAAAAGATTTGGAAGTGGTGGCAAGAGAGATGAAGGGCTGAAAGAAGTTTGCAGAAGACCTGTGCTCCATTTGGAATTGAAAGCTGAAGAAGAAGACATATATATTTCCATGTAATTTAAACTAGCTAGTACTGACTTTGCGTTGTCTTGACAAATAACTGTAAGCCAGTATATCTACTCAGAAAGGTGAAAGAGTTGAGGAAGACATTTTATTTGGTTCACAATTAGTATCTGTTATAAATTTGTCAGTACCCTGATGAGGAAAAATAGTAAGAGAGGCCAGTGGGGCCTACACGACAACTACAAGTAGTTTGACAATGGAGGTACGGGCGATTAGAGGCGGTGAAATGGTTGGCATCTCATAACTACTCTTGTGTTTTCATACTCAGTGACTCATTGAGCATGATTCATAAAGTCGAATCAGGAATGGGAAGATGAAACTGGGTGGAGGTACTGGTACAGACAGGGATCAGAGAAATCACCTTAATTTTTGTTCCTGGGCCCACAGGAGTCAGTGGTAATGAACAAGCTGATAGACTGGCTGGCATAGCAACAATATCATAGGAAACTGTCATGGACCAAAATGACATTCATAACGCATTGAGTCTTTCCGAACAGAGGAGTTTCAGGGCTGTGAATCCCATCGCTGACCAGATTAAGAAAGATGGGTGTCAATATTGGTGCAGTCCGTAAAGAACAACATACCAAATATGCAAAGAGATTGACATAAAACTGGCGTGTTGGGTCACTGGGCGCTGCTGGATTTTCTGAGATGGAGATTTTAGCACCTATGGACATGTCCGGAGTGCTATGATGATAGTCCTCATATAACTGATATCTGATCTGATATAATATCTTGGGAAACACCAAACATCAAGACACAACATATAATTAGTTAGCACAGTGTGGAGCGGAACTCATAGGAAAACAAAGATCAGAATACTAAGAGCATGTATATTCTCAGTGGCAACGTATGGGTGTGAAGCATGGACATTTAATAAGGCAGTGGAAAAACAGCATGTGTTTTTTAATATAATTGTTACAGAAGAGTCCTTCGTATATCATGGACAGAGAAGAGAACAAATAGATCTATCCAGAAAGAACACAAAATCAAAGAAAACTGGCTGATGCTATAAATAAGAAAAAAACAATTTTATATTATGGACAAATAAAAGAGACACGAAGAAAAATATTATGGAAGAAGGCATCTGTGCAAAGAGGAAAAAAGGAAGACCACAGAAAAGATGGATTTGGATGTAACTGATGGTTTGAACATAGTTTGCAGAGTTGGGACATCTGGTCTATCAGAGAGAAATTTCAGAGGACTGTTGGGGTGGCAAAGTTTTGCTCAGGACAAGCTATTTGATGATGAAAGTATATCACTGATATCAATTATCTTGGAAGTACTAAGATTTAGACACACTTTAATTGAGTAGAAACAATATCTCAGATACAATACCTCTGAAGTTGAAGTAAGGTTGCCTGAATAGTGAGGGACACTGTTGATAAGAAAAGCAAGTCAGCGAAAAATCAATCAGGGGCACAATATTAGGTGCCATGACTACGTTTATATTCATAGCAGGTGAACAAAATGAAATTGATACAAATAGCATAGAAAATACCAAACATTGAGATACATACACACAGCTTCACGTGAGCTTACCGGAAAATCTCAAAAACTTCCTCAATTTCATCATCGGTGTCCACCGGACTTTGTGTCCATCTATTTCAGTTGTTTCTAAAGGCTGATCATGCAAAAAAAACAGACAACAATTCAATTTGAGAGTGAAGTTGGCAAATATCTGGGGCAAATATCTAGGGCATCATGGGCAGATATCTGAGGGATCATGTGCAGGTATCTGCAGTATCATGGGCAGATATCTGAGGCATCACATGAAAATATTTTGGGCATCATGGGAGATATCTGAGGCATCACATGCAAATATTTTGGGCATCATGGGCAGGTATCTGTAGTATCAGGGGCAGATATCTGAGGCATCACAGGCACATATTTTGGGCATCATGGACAGGTATCTGCAGTATCATGAGCAGATATCTGAGGCATCACAGGCAAATATCAGGGTCACATATATGGGTCATATATCGTAACATATATCATAAATAAAATACACCCATATTAGCATTCATTAAAAATAAAACTTGAAATTGGGAAAACAAAAATTCAACTTACAAAGGGTCTTTGATGAACAAAGGGTTTAATAAACAAGTCCGACTTCTTTTTTGCGTTTGTTCTTTACGACCAATTTTAATCACTCTTTGTGATATGTTTGATCTTTGCCAAGAGCGTGTATATGTTGCACATTGGTTTGGTTGGCCCCTAAACGCATAGACTTCTACACGTTTAGGACACGTGCATCCGATTTCAGCTAAACCTCCTTAGACGCCTCTTACAACATGTGTGGCAGGTAACAGTGGTTCTATTCTTACGCCCCAGATCTGTGCCCGTAACCACTCGGTGACAAGTCCGACTGCTCTCTTTATATTGATAATCCATTTATAAATACATAAACATTAAAAAAATTGTGAATGGATGCATTGTTTATTGACTGTTCACAAACTAGCATTATGACCATTCATAAAGAATCTCCAGCTTGTTTGGTCATCACAGGCTATCCTTAGAATGAATGGTAAACTCTGTTTCACTTTTATTTCTAGCATAAGCCATGATGATATATATTCGTTATCGTTTACACTTCACTTTGAAGTAGTTTTCAGTTAATATAAAAGTTGAATACGAACAGAAAGTAATGGAAAAGCAACTAAATATGTTCAATCTTTAAAAGGATGATATGTCACTGTGTTAATCCTTGTGGATCTTTAAAGTGGTACGCAATCAGGTAAGAAGCCATAAAGAATGACTATCTTGGTTATTGGCTACTGAGCACACCCGTGTGGTGCCAGGGCTAACAAGGAAAGCAAAGAATAGTACCACTGCAACCTACATGACATGTCATAAGAAGCGACTGATGTAGGACATAAGGAAGCTACCCTAGTTAATAAAAAGCATCGCAGAAATCGGATGTGCTGGCCTACTTGTAGGTGCATAACTGGAACAACGTACAATCACTCTTAGGCTCAGATCACATACAAATCACACAGATGGTTAACAAGTGGTCGATATTGAACGTTCGAAGAAGAAGGTTACTAAACTGACGCCATTACACTCCAGGCACTCAAGAATGACTAGAGAAGCCAAAAAGAAAATGGCCAGAGACTGAGAAAAGGGGAAAACTGTTGAGGCCCTATGCTATTTGAGGAGTGGAGAGGAATAAACATATATCAGTCAGTTTACCCATCACTCAAACAGAAACTGTAACCATTACATTAAAAAATCTAGATTATTTTCTCAGTTTTTTATCTTTTAAACCTCCAACATCTAGAGACTCATGTGGATCTACTGTCCTGGGCATGTGGGTGTTATCAGCAATGACATAGTGGATATCGTTGCATCGAGAACATGGAACGTTGGGGAGTTTACAGCGAATAAGGGGGATATTCTTCGATCTCTTGGCGACTTACTGTTGGATGACGATATTAAACACATGTGACTCATTCTGGATTCCATTTGAGTTGTTCGTATGTGTCGATTCCTCCCGCCAATAATGGCTGACACATTCCGTTTCTGAGGACATCTTTTTTGAGGTTGTTCTCTAGACAGTTGCAGTCCCCTGCTGACGAGATTTGTCTTCCTGGGTTTGTCTGGAGTCGTCCTACTCTAGATGACTTCAGCCTTCTGTTGCCGGGCTCACCAACCCAGGCTTTTTGCAGGGTGTGCTCCCTGGACACTGTAGTTTAATCCCTTATGCTTAAGGGAAAGTGTCATAGAAGTAGAAGACAAGACAAGAAAAAGGATGTCCTCCTCAAGAGAGAGAGAGGACAAGTGCTATTTGCCCCATAGCTGGGGGATAGGGCTTGGTTGCAGCCAGAGCATTTACCACTGCCGGTGGGTTCTGCACTGTCACCTTATGAGGCCCCATCCTGCCCCGCCTTTGGTCTGGCCTTTCACCTTCAGTCTGTTCGGCTTGGTTAGACCTGCCAGGAGTTAGACTCCGCCGACATAGCCTGAAGGATCCTAAAGGCACACAAACCCTCCAACCACGATAAGGTAGGCTAATATGGAGGGAGTCTGGATTCAAACCCACAACTTTCAACTACTATGAGTGCTATCAGCAATGACAGAGTGGACATGCTTACATCGATTATTGGGGAGTATACAGCAAATAAGGGGTATATTCTATCAGCAATGACAGAGTGGACATGCTTACATCGATTATTGGGGAGTATACAGCAAATAAGGGGGATATTCTATCAGCAATGACAGTGGACATGCTTACATCAAATTTTTGGGAGTATACAGCAAATAAGGGGATATTCTATCAGCAATGACAGAGTGGACATGCTTACATCGATTATTGGGGAGTATACAGCAAATAAGGGGTATATTCTATCAGCAATGACAGAGTGGACATGCTTACATCGATTATTGGGGAGTATACAGCAAATAAGGGGTATATTCTATCAGCAATGACAGAGTGGACATGCTTACATCGATTATTGGGGAGTATACAGCAAATAAGGGGTATATTCTATCAGCAATGACAGAGTGGACATGCTTACATCGATTATTGGGGAGTATACAGCAAATAAGGGTGATATTCTATCAGCAATGACAGAGTGGACATGCTTACATCGATTATTGGGTAGTATACAGCAAATAAGGGGGATATTCTATCAGCAATGACAGAGTGGACATGCTTACATCGATTATTGGGGAGTATACAGCAAATAAGGGGTATATTCTATCAGCAATGACAGAGTGGACATGCTTACATCGATTATTGGGGAGTATACAGCAAATAAGGGGTATATTCTATCAGCAATGACAGAGTGGACATGCTTACATCGATTATTGGGGAGTATACAGCAAATAAGGGGTATATTCTATCAGCAATGACAGAGTGGACATGCTTACATCGATTATTGGGGAGTATACAGCAAATAAGGGGGATATTCTATCAGCAATGACAGAGTGGACATGCTTACATCGATTATTGGGTAGTATACAGCAAATAAGGGGGATATTCTATCAGCAATGACAGAGTGGACATGCTTACATCGATTATTGGGGAGTATACAGCAAATAAGGGGTATATTCTATCAGCAATGACAGAGTGGACATGCTTACATCGATTATTGGGGAGTATACAGCAAATAGGGGATATTCTATCAGCAATGACAGAGTGGACATGCTTACATCGATTATTGGGGAGTATACAGCAAATAAGGGGTATATTCTATCAGCAATGACAGAGTGGACATGCTTACATCGATTATTGGGGAGTATACAGCAAATAAGGGGTATATTCTATCAGCAATGACAGAGTGGACATGCTTACATCGATTATTGGGGAGTATACAGCAAATAAGGGGTATATTCTATCAGCAATGACAGAGTGGACATGCTTACATCGATTATTGGGGAGTATACAGCAAATAAGGGGTATATTCTATCAGCAATGACAGAGTGGACATGCTTACATCGATTATTGGGGAGTATACAGCAAATAAGGGGTATATTCTATCAGCAATGACAGAGTGGACATGCTTACATCGATTATTGGGGAGTATACAGCAAATAAGGGGTATATTCTATCAGCAATGACAGAGTGGACATGCTTACATCGATTATTGGGGAGTATACAGCAAATAAGGGGTATATTCTATCAGCAATGACAGAGTGGACATGCTTACATCGATTATTGGGGAGTATACAGCAAATAAGGGTGATATTCTATCAGCAATGACAGAGTGGACATGCTTACATCGATTATTGGGGAGTATACAGCAAATAAGGGGTATATTCTATCAGCAATGACAGAGTGGACATGCTTACATCGATTATTGGGGAGTATACAGCAAATAAGGGGTATATTCTATCAGCAATGACAGAGTGGACATGCTTACATCGATTATTGGGGAGTATACAGCAAATAAGGGGTATATTCTATCAGCAATGACAGAGTGGACATGCTTACATCGATTATTGGGGAGTATACAGCAAATAAGGGGTATATTCTATCAGCAATGACAGAGTGGACATGCTTACATCGATTATTGGGGAGTATACAGCAAATAAGGGGTATATTCTATCAGCAATGACAGAGTGGACATGCTTACATCGATTATTGGGGAGTATACAGCAAATAAGGGGTATATTCTATCAGCAATGACAGAGTGGACATGCTTACATCGATTATTGGGGAGTATACAGCAAATAAGGGGTATATTCTATCAGCAATGACAGAGTGGACATGCTTACATCGATTATTGGGGAGTATACAGCAAATAAGGGGTATATTCTATCAGCAATGACAGAGTGGACATGCTTACATCGATTATTGGGGAGTATACAGCAAATAAGGGGTATATTCTATCAGCAATGACAGAGTGGACATGCTTACATCGATTATTGGGGAGTATACAGCAAATAAGGGGTATATTCTATCAGCAATGACAGAGTGGACATGCTTACATCGATTATTGGGGAGTATACAGCAAATAAGGGGTATATTCTATCAGCAATGACAGAGTGGACATGCTTACATCGATTATTGGGGAGTATACAGCAAATAAGGGGTATATTCTATCAGCAATGACAGAGTGGACATGCTTACATCGATTATTGGGGAGTATACAGCAAATAAGGGGTATATTCTATCAGCAATGACAGAGTGGACATGCTTACATCGATTATTGGGGAGTATACAGCAAATAAGGGGTATATTCTATCAGCAATGACAGAGTGGACATGCTTACATCGATTATTGGGGAGTATACAGCAAATAAGGGGGGATATTCTATCAGCTTATATGACAGAGTGGACATGCTTAATGCATCGATTATTGGGGAGTATACAGCAAATAAGGGGATATTCTATCAGCAATGACAGAGTGGACATGCTTACATCGATTATTGGGGAGTATACAGCAAATAAGGGGTATATTCTATCAGCAATGACAGAGTGGACATGCTTACATCGATTATTGGGGAGTATACAGCAAATAAGGGGTATATTCTATCAGCAATGACAGAGTGGACATGCTTACATCGATTATTGGGGAGTATACAGCAAATAAGGGGTATATTCTATCAGCAATGACAGAGTGGACATGCTTACATCGATTATTGGGGAGTATACAGCAAATAAGGGGTATATTCTATCAGCAATGACAGAGTGGACATGCTTACATCGATTATTGGGGAGTATACAGCAAATAAGGGGTATATTCTATCAGCAATGACAGAGTGGACATGCTTACATCGATTATTGGGTAGTATACAGCAAATAAGGGGGATATTCTATCAGCAATGACAGAGTGGACATGCTTACATCGATTATTGGGGAGTATACAGCAAATAAGGGGTATATTCTATCAGCAATGACAGAGTGGACATGCTTACATCGATTATTGGGGAGTATACAGCAAATAAGGGGTATATTCTATCAGCAATGACAGAGTGGACATGCTTACATCGATTATTGGGGAGTATACAGCAAATAAGGGGTATATTCTATCAGCAATGACAGAGTGGACATGCTTACATCGATTATTGGGTAGTATACAGCAAATAAGGGGGATATTCTATCAGCAATGACAGAGTGGACATGCTTACATCGATTATTGGGGAGTATACAGCAAATAAGGGGTATATTCTATCAGCAATGACAGAGTGGACATGCTTACATCGATTATTGGGGAGTATACAGCAAATAAGGGGTATATTCTATCAGCAATGACAGAGTGGACATGCTTACATCGATTATTGGGGAGTATACAGCAAATAAGGGGTATATTCTATCAGCAATGACAGAGTGGACATGCTTACATCGATTATTGGGGAGTATACAGCAAATAAGGGGTATATTCTATCAGCAATGACAGAGTGGACATGCTTACATCGATTATTGGGGAGTATACAGCAAATAAGGGGTATATTCTATCAGCAATGACAGAGTGGACATGCTTACATCGATTATTGGGGAGTATACAGCAAATAAGGGGTATATTCTATCAGCAATGACAGAGTGGACATGCTTACATCGATTATTGGGGAGTATACAGCAAATAAGGGGTATATTCTATCAGCAATGACAGAGTGGACATGCTTACATCGATTATTGGGGAGTATACAGCAAATAAGGGGTATATTCTATCAGCAATGACAGAGTGGACATGCTTACATCGATTATTGGGGAGTATACAGCAAATAAGGGGTATATTCTATCAGCAATGACAGAGTGGACATGCTTACATCGATTATTGGGGAGTATACAGCAAATAAGGGGTATATTCTATCAGCAATGACAGAGTGGACATGCTTACATCGATTATTGGGGAGTATACAGCAAATAAGGGGTATATTCTATCAGCAATGACAGAGTGGACATGCTTACATCGATTATTGGGTAGTATACAGCAAATAAGGGGGATATTCTATCAGCAATGACAGAGTGGACATGCTTACATCGATTATTGGGGAGTATACAGCAAATAAGGGGTATATTCTATCAGCAATGACAGAGTGGACATGCTTACATCGATTATTGGGGAGTATACAGCAAATAAGGGTGATATTCTATCAGCAATGACAGAGTGGACATGCTTACATCGATTATTGGGGAGTATACAGCAAATAAGGGGGATATTCTATCAGCAATGACAGAGTGGACATGCTTACATCGATTATTGGGGAGTATACAGCAAATAAGGGGTATATTCTATCAGCAATGACAGAGTGGACATGCTTACATCGATTATTGGGGAGTATACAGCAAATAAGGGGTATATTCTATCAGCAATGACAGAGTGGACATGCTTACATCGATTATTGGGGAGTATACAGCAAATAGGGGGATATTCTATCAGCAATGACAGAGTGGACATGCTTACATCGATTATTGGGGAGTATACAGCAAATAAGGGGTATATTCTATCAGCAATGACAGAGTGGACATGCTTACATCGATTATTGGGTAGTATACAGCAAATAAGGGGGATATTCTATCAGCAATGACAGAGTGGACATGCTTACATCGATTATTGGGGAGTATACAGCAAATAAGGGGTATATTCTATCAGCAATGACAGAGTGGACATGCTTACATCGATTATTGGGGAGTATACAGCAAATAAGGGGTATATTCTATCAGCAATGACAGAGTGGACATGCTTACATCGATTATTGGGGAGTATACAGCAAATAAGGGGTATATTCTATCAGCAATGACAGAGTGGACATGCTTACATCGATTATTGGGGAGTATACAGCAAATAAGGGGTATATTCTATCAGCAATGACAGAGTGGACATGCTTACATCGATTATTGGGGAGTATACAGCAAATAAGGGGTATATTCTATCAGCAATGACAGAGTGGACATGCTTACATCGATTATTGGGGAGTATACAGCAAATAAGGGGTATATTCTATCAGCAATGACAGAGTGGACATGCTTACATCGATTATTGGGGAGTATACAGCAAATAAGGGGTATATTCTATCAGCAATGACAGAGTGGACATGCTTACATCGATTATTGGGGAGTATACAGCAAATAAGGGGTATATTCTATCAGCAATGACAGAGTGGACATGCTTACATCGATTATTGGGGAGTATACAGCAAATAAGGGGTATATTCTATCAGCAATGACAGAGTGGACATGCTTACATCGATTATTGGGGAGTATACAGCAAATAAGGGGTATATTCTATCAGCAATGACAGAGTGGACATGCTTACATCGATTATTGGGGAGTATACAGCAAATAAGGGGTATATTCTATCAGCAATGACAGAGTGGACATGCTTACATCGATTATTGGTGAGTATACAGCAAATAAGGGGGATATTCTATCAGCAATGACAGAGTGGACATGCTTACATCGATTATTGGAGAGTATACGAGCAAATAGGGTATATTCTATCAGCAATGACAGAGTGACATAGTTACATCGATTATTGGGGAGTATAAGACAAAAGGATATTCTTCAGCAATGACAGAGTGGACATGCTTATGAATTGGGAGATCAGCAAAAGGGGATATTCTATCAGCAATGACAATGGACATGCTACATCTGATTATTGGGGAGTATACAGCATAATAAGGATATTCTATCAGCAATGACAGTGATGCTTACATGATATTGGGAGATACAGCAAATAAGGGGATATTATCAGCAATGACAAGTGGACATGCTACTCGATTATTGGGAGTATCAGCAAATAAGGGGATATTCTATCAGCAATGACAAGTGACATCTTACATCGATTATTGGGAGATACACTAAATAAGGGATATTCTATCAGCAATGACAAGTGGACATGCTTACATCGATTATTGGATATACAGCAAGTAGCGGATATTCTATCGCAGACAGAGTGGACATGCTTACATCATTATTGGAGTATAAGCAAATAAGGGGTATTCTATCAGCAATGACAGAGTGGACTTTACACGATTATTGGGAGTATACAGCAAATAAGGGATATTCATCAGCAATGACAAGTGGACATGCTTACATCGATTATTGGAGTATACAGCAAATGGGGATATTCATCAGCAATGACAGAGTGACATGCTTACATCGATTATTGGGAGTATACAGCAAATAGGGATATTCTATCAGCAATGACAGAGTGGACATGCTTACATCGATTATTGAGTATAAGCAAATAAAGGGATATTTCACTCAGCAATGACAAGTGGACATGCTTACATCGATTATTGGGAGTATACAGCAAATAAGGGTGATATTCTATCAGCAATGACAGAGTGGACATTCTTACATCGATTATTGGATATACAGCAAATAAGGGGATATTCTATCAGCAATGACAGAGTGGACATGCTTACATCGATTATTGGGGAGTATACAGCAAATAAGGGGTATATTCTATCAGCAATGACAGAGTGGACATGCTTACATCGATTATTGGGGAGTATACAGCAAATAAGGGGTATATTCTATCAGCAATGACAGAGTGGACATGCTTACATCGATTATTGGGGAGTATACAGCAAATAAGGGGTATATTCTATCAGCAATGACAGAGTGGACATGCTTACATCAATTATTGGGGAGTATACAGCAAATAAGGGGGATATTCTATCAGCAATGACAGAGTGGACATGCTTACATCGATTATTGGGGAGTATACAGCAAATAAGGGGTATATTCTATCAGCAATGACAGAGTGGACATGCTTACATCGATTATTGGGGAGTATACAGCAAATAAGGGGGATATTCTCCACTTTCTTGGCAACCTACTGTTGGATGAGAACATTAAAATTGATGTTAAATCTATCCAGCAATTTAAGGAGTTTGAAATTACACATTATACAAGTAGATCTGGATGCTTGAGGACAGAGAGAGGAGTGTGTTTAAACAGTGAGTCACAGGAACTATCAGTATGCATACACTTCGATATCTGTTGGGGGAGACTGAGCACCTATAGATCTGCCCGAAGTGCTGTGATGTCAGTTCAGAAACCAATAACTGTCCTGGGCATGTGGGTGTTAACAACAGCGAGAGAATGGACAAGCTTGCATCGAAAGTATAGATTGTTGGGGAGTTTAGGATGGATAAAGAGGATATTCTTCGCTCTCTCACCGACCTACTGTTGGATGAGGACACTTAAATTGATGAAAATTCAATCAATCGAGCAATTTAAGGCGTATGGAATTACACATTGTACAAGTAAAGCTGGATGCTTGAGGGACAGAGAGAGAGTTGTTTAACCAATGAGCCACAAGAACTATCAGTATGCATACCCTTTGAAATCTGTTGGTGGAGACGGAACCCTTTGGGTCTGCCGGAGTGATGTGATGTCAGTTCAGAACCCCTTTGGGTCTGCCCGGAGTGCTGTGACGTCAGCTCAGAATCCCTTTGGGTCTGCCCGGAGTGCTGTGACGTCAGTTCAGTAACAATAACTATCTTTGAAAATGACTTTATAAATGAAAAATGAAAATAAAACTCATGCCAAAGTTTTAACTCTTTCCACGCTTTAAGCCGCACTGCGCCATAGAGTTGCTTCCCTTATAAGAAGTCTTTCTAGTTTTACTTCTACTATTTTACTATACTACTTTTAACCTTGTTATTCTATTGGGTTGTCCAGTTTTCTTCAATTTAGTATATAATAATATATATATATATATATGTTTATTTATTGACAAGTAGTTGGGATCGTAATTAAAAATTTTTTTTTACTTCCTTGAATTAATTGCTAAAAATTGAGGAAATAAATGGGGTGGAAAGAGTTAACCTTAATGTTTACCTCAAGGATCGATGATTCTGTTAATGTGCTCCCTTGATCATTAGATGCCAAAAGTGCTATCGGTGGATGAATGGGCTCCGAAACTGCAGATCTTTCTTCAGAAGTAGAACCATGTTGTAGTGGTAATGGAAAAGGTAGGAGACGCTTCACATCCTTCTGTATTAAAAATATATTATTTAGTAAAGAAAAACATTTGTTTTGTTATGGTCTAGCTGAAAAAGGAAAGGAAACTTTTGAGATTATTTTACACACACACACACACACACATATATATATATATATATATATATATATATATATATATATATATATATATATATATATATATATATATACATATATATATAGTTATCGTAGTCATAAAGGAAAAAGTAAAGAACCCTTTCTACCTCGTGGTATATAGGTCAATACAGTGTTAGGCCTGTATTTTTCATTGACTCAGGCACACAATGGGTGATGGTCAGCATCACGCCCGCCTTTACTTTCCCAGAGCATGTCTGGTACCCAGTTGAGGCTGGGTCGACCTGAGACCGCGTGGTCTGGAAAAATTCCACGCACATTGCGGGAGCTGAACCCAGACCACCAGCCTTGCGCAGCGAGTTCACTAACAACTACGCTACAGCGGCTCTCTATCGTAGTCATGCCAGCCAATATATCAGTTCGATCTTATCCTGACTCATGCGTGCTAGAGACAAAAATGAAGAAAGATGATTTCTATGATCCCTGTCTGTACTGATACCTCCACCACAATAGAAAAGTTAAAACTCCTACCACTGTTGCTGCAGTATCCATGGCGTCCAAGTAGATGACTGGGGATGATTCTATCTCATATGTTGGCACTGTTATGCTGGTGGGATTGGGAGCCTTGTCTATGTAGTCCTTGTGACCTGCATGTAGCAAGGCCTCATGGAACTCAAATAGGTGATCATCTGTTGAACATTAACATAAGAAAGTTATCACAAAATACAATTGTATGAGCTATGTATAAGATTGGCATATGTGGCCTAGCAGTAGTGAGCTCGATCACAACCAAAGAGTACCTGGTTCAAACTCTACGACGGCAGTTTAGAATCAAATTTGTTATGTTATGCGATCGACGTCACTGCACATTGGGCATTCCCATGCATGCTCTGTCCTCCGCTACAGCAGCCATCCCAAAGTCCATTTGCTCACCGTACCCATGAGAAGTTGATTACTATATCTTCTCTCTCACCACGAAGACGACATTGTCTGGCATGTCCACACTAAACGCCTAATTCTCGAACTCGTTCCAGTGTCTGAGACATGCCCATGTCACATAATTGAGAGCGTACCGCATTGATGATATCGGCTCTGTCCATACTTCTGCCCGTTTGAGTCGGGCATTGTTTGCAAGAAAGTCTGCACGCTCGTTACCCAAATTTGTTCCTGTGGATTTTTACAAAGGGTAAAAATGGACCTTACCATTCAGAAAGCAATGGAAAACTACTGAACGTATAACTGGTGCCTAGAAAATCAAGACTCATTTACTGCGGTTGATGGCAATGTCCTATAAACAATATGCGGCAGTTTTCAGTTCACGTATAAGAAAAAACACAATGTCAGCGGTTTTGAATATCTTGGTTCACTTCTAACAAGAGATGGAAATGTGAACGGTTTTGAATATCTTGGTTCACTTCTAACAAGAGATGGAAATGTGAACAGTTTTGAATATCTTGGTTCACTTCTAACAAGAGATGGAAATGTCAGCGGTTTTGAATATCTTGGTTCACTTCTAACAAGAGATGGAAATGTGAACAGTTTTGAATATCTTGGTTCACGTCTAACAAGAGATGGAAATGTGAGCGGTTTTGAATATCTTGGTTCACTTCTAACAAGAGATGGAAATGTGAACAGTTTTGAATATCTTGGTTCACTTCTAACAAGAGATGGAAATGTCAGCGGTTTTGAATATCTTGGTTCACTTCTAACAAGAGATGGAAATGTGAGCGGTTTTGAATATCTTGGTTCACTTCTAGAAAGAGATGGAAATGTGAACAGTTTTGAATATCTTGGTTCACTTCTAACAAGAGATGGAAATGTGAGCGGTTTTGAATATCTTGGTTCACTTCTAGAAAGAGATGGAAATGTGAACAGTTTTGAATATCTTGGTTCACTTCTAGCAAGAGATGGAAATGTGAACAGTTTTGAATATCTTGGTTCACTTCTAACAAGAGATGGAAATGTGAGCGGTTTTGAATATCTTGGTTCACTTCTAACAAGAGATGGAAATGTGAGCAGTTTTTAATATCTTGGTTCACTTCTAACAAGAGATGGAAATGTGAGCAGTTTTGAATATCTTGGTTCACTTCTAGCAAGAGATGGAAATGTGAGCGGTTTTGAATATCTTGGTTCACTTCTAACAAGAGATGGAAATGTGAGCGGTTTTGAATATCTTGGTTCACTTCTAACAAGAGATGGAAATGTGAACAGTTTTGAATATCTTGGTTCACTTCTAACAAGAGATGGAAATGTGAGCGGTTTTGAATATCTTGGTTCACTTCTAACAAGAGATGGAAATGTGGCTTTTGAATATCTTGGTTCACTTCTAGCAAAGATGAAATGTGAACAGTTTTGAATATCTTGGTTCACTTCTAGCAAGAGATGGAAATGTGAGCGGTTTTGAATATCTTGGTTCACTTCTAACAAGAGATGGAAATGTGAGCGGTTTTGAATATCTTGGTTCACGTCTAACAAGAGATGGAAATGTGAGCGGTTTTGAATATCTTGGTTCACTTCTAGCAAGAGATGGAAATGTGAACAGTTTTGAATATCTTGGTTCACTTCTAGCAAGAGATGGAAATGTGAACAGTTTTGAATATCTTGGTTCACTTCTAACAAGAGATGGAAATGTGAACAGTTTTGAATATCTTGGTTCACTTCTAACAAGAGATGGAAATGTGAACAGTTTTGAATATCTTGGTTCACTTCTAACAAGAGATGGAAATGTGAACAGTTTTGAATATCTTGGTTCACTTATAACAAGAGATGGAAATGTGAGCAGTTTTGAATATCTTGGTTCACTTCTAACAAGAGATGGAAATGTGAACAGTTTTGAATATCTTGGTTCACTTATAACAAGAGATGGAAATGTGAGCAGTTTTGAATATCTTGGTTCACTTCTAACAAGAGATGGAGATGGAATAAAGGAAATTAAAAAGAAGAACAAACATAGCAGTTTGAAATGGAACCAATAGGAAAACAAAGATCAGAATACTAAGAGCATGCATATTTCCAGTGGCAACATAAGGTGTGAAGCATGGACATTTAACTTAGTTTAGTTTAGTTTAGTCGTCGGATCACCATCACTACACGTTGAACAAATTAGTCCATAAGTGAGTGCTCCGATCTCTCCCTCAGTATGTCCATCAGCGTGTGGCGATTAACGACACCAGTTCTTTGTTGGTTTACAATTCTTCTTTCTCTGCCAGCATAGCGTTCTTGTCGAGCTACACCACACTTAACTTTGAGTTCTTGCAGTCTGGTTAGTGTTGTGGATTCACCGCTATTACGTGAATCATGTACCGCCTCTCTCCTTAAGGAATTTATATCCTTATTTAACTTTGGCAAGGCAGTGGATAAACATGCATGTGCTTTTGAATATAAGTGTTACAGAAGAGTCCTCTGTATATCATGGACAGAGAAGAGACTTCCCCTTCGGATATGTCCATAGATGCTATGATCTTCGCAATATCTCTAACACCGTCCAGCGACTAGCTGTAGCAGTTCGATGTTGATTTATGAGCCTACACATATACCAGCTGTGCTGCTTTGTCTGGCCACTCCAGTCTTCAATCTAAGCACTTGCAATATAGCAGTTGACATGGATGGATTTAGACAAAAGTCATCTTTACGGTCATGCTCTATGAGGGCGTTCATACTGTCAGCTCTATTCCTTGACTGACGTCCCATTTGCCACCGATATGGTCTCAGAGCCGGCCAACCTGTCTGCTCTCTCATTGTCATCGACACCCATGAGCCGTGGAGTGAAGATCAATTTAATTCTGCAAATTGTTAACTCTTGTAGCGATTTGGTCCATTGCCTGTGCACCAAACCAGCCTCCACCTTCTGAATCATACTCAATGAATGTGGTAATGAGAGAGTGGACAGGCTTACATCAACAGCATCGATTGTTGGGGAGTTGAAGATGGATAAGGGGATATTCTTCTGTCTCTTTCCGACTGTCTGTTGGATGAGGACACTAAAATCGATGTTGAATCGATCAGCGATTTAGGCAGTTTGGAGTTACCCATTGTACAAGTCGAACTGGATGCCTGAGAGGCAGAGTGAGAGGTGTGTTTAATCAGCGAGCCATGGGAATCATTAGAATGCATATCTGTTGGGAGAGACTGAGCACCTATGGGTCTGCCCGAAGTGCAATGATGCCAGTTTAGTAACCAATAACCAATAACTCAATGAATGACTTAGAATGCACACATGAGTGTAGTTTTGTGACTCAAGCTAGAATAGCTTTAGAATTTATTTTAATGTAATTAAAACGTGTGTGAGCAAACAGTAGCTAAATATAAATGATTGATTGATTGATATATTGATTGATAGGACCATCATCATTGCCCTTTGGTGAGTAACCATGTGTGCTCAAATCTCTTTCTTACACAGGAAGTTCTCAGCGGCAGTAGTCCGTAGTACCAGTGAGGATCCATGATGTAATTTAGAAGATGGCAAAAGTATTTTGCAGGAATTTTATTTATAAAATCTTTCTAATGAATTTTGCCCTGGAAGCTGCTTTTTATCCTGCTCTTCTCGATTCTGAACTGCCAATGGTTCTTTTACATGAACAAAGGAACTACGTTTTATCGTCCATCTCCAATAGGACTAGGAACTTGAACTCAACTAAACTGAGATCAAGAATCTCTTGAAAATAACTGATCGCTCCACAAGGGAGCAAAAAGTGTGATTTTAGAAATAGAAATTCAATAAGGAAAGAAAGAAAGTGAAATATAAAAATGACACATAAAAATAATAAAGATAAAAAGGTAAAAAAGCACACAGAAATATAGAAATAAACAAAAAGGATAGAGGTGGAATTCATAAAGAAATATTACCTTCTATTTTCTGAATGAAGTTTGATGGGACAAGACCTTGTACCCCATCAATCAACTCCCCATCATAGAAGCCATCCTGTGTACAGAAAAATAGCACAGGTTATAACCAAATTCTATGTCTAACGATTAGTTAGTTTTAGTCATCAGATCATCATCAGTTTCAGTTTTAAATATCTTCATTGCACTCTGGGCATGTCCATAGGTGCTCCGATCTCCTTCACAATATCTCCAATAGTGTCCAGCAACTGACCATACCGGTTCGATTTTGATTGATGAGCCTACTCATTTACCTGTTGTGCTGTTCTTTTCTGAATACTTGATGATTGACTTCGAATGTAAACATGAGTCGAAGGTTGTGGGTTCAAATCTTGACCGCGCCATCATGTTCACAATTGCATTTTTTTCCAAACATCCCTAGCATTGTTGCCATAACTATGGAGTTTGTGCTTTGTGTAATGCTCTCAGTAGGAGACATGATATTTCGGTAGAGAGGGACCAAGCCATATGGGGTAAAACCTGGTGCAATTAAGTCAATCCTTGGGCTTAAGAACCTTTAAACCTTTACAACACAAGTGTAGTTTTGTGACTCCAGCAAGAGCAGGGGTTTTAGAATTTATGTTAATTTAATGAAAATGTTTGTGAGCAAATAGTAGCTAAAAATAAATGATTGATTGATAAGATCATCATTGCATGTGGAACAAGTCCATAAGGTGCTCCAATCTCATTTTCTTTGTAGCAGCCAGCGCACGGCAACTTATGGTTCTGATACAATGTTAGTTAATGAAATCTCATCTATTTCGCATACAGCATTTATAATTAGCAACAATGGAAGTGTGGGCAGCTAAATAGGTAGTGACATAGTTGGCATCTCATAACTACTCTCGTGTTTTCATACTCAGTGACTCCATGAGCATAATTTGTAGCTGAAACAGGAATCGTGAGACAAAGCTGGGTGGATGTACTGATATAGACAGGGATCAGAGAAATCACCTTAATTTTCGCCTGTGGGAATGTAAGTCAGGGGTAATGAACGAGCTAATAGACTGGCTGGCATGGCTACAATATCAGAAGGAACAGCAATGGACCAAAATGGCATTCTTAACACACTGAAACAGTCTTTCTGAACAAAGGAGTTTCATGGTTGTCAATCTTAGCAGCTGATCAGATTGAGAAAGATGGGTGTTGATATTGCTACAGCCCAACTAATAATTTTTACAAAATGTTTACTATTTTGTTGAGAATAAAATGTGCTTTAAGTATTTTCCACAAGCCTTGCTTCCTTTCGTTTGCTTGAAATATTGTCTATATATTCAATGCTATCTCTTGTATAAACTTCAGTCTTTTGTAGCTCACACAGAGGTCTGTGTAGTTTTCTGTCGAGTGTTGTTTTGTTAGGCCAGTGAATTTGCCTCAGTATATCATACTTGGGGCAGTCTTGAAGTATGTGCTCTGTACTCTGATGTGCATGTACACATGGCTGAATTGCCAATCTTGAATTTTATATACATGTGGCTGCAGAGTCGATTGTGTCCTGTTCTAAGACGCAGAATGGCAACTTTTCCAATGTGCTCATATTATAGTAGTAATCTTGTGTTACTATTTGTAGCTTTCTGATTGATTTAATCATCCTTTTCTTTTAATGGTAGATAACTGGCACATCCGGTTGCTCCTCTGCAGCACCTTCCTTGGCCAGTCGGTCTTCTGTTTCATTTCCTGGCATTCCACAGTGAGACGGTATCCACAGCATGATGACCCTGCACTGCTTGCACATTTCCACAAGCATAAAACACCACAAACTTACCTCATCTATCTCACCAACAACAAGAACATAATCTCCAGCTGTAAGTGTTAACTCTGCCTCTGGGTTATCATTGGGTGAAAGTTCAAAAGGGTTATAGTTATATTTAGCAACATAAACATGGATGGGTCCATTTCGAGCCCAAGCTAACAGCAAGCTTTCGTCTTCATGTTGTTCGTTTTGATTCTGAAAAACAAAAGAAACATCACATTAACCCGTTCACTCCGTAATTGTTTTTCTTTAAACCTCCTGACTCCTTTATATTGCAATGTATTCTGAATTAACCAGTATACTGGCTTTGTGTACTCTAAAAAATACAGCAAACCAGCACATCCGCTCAGAAAGGTGAAAGGGTTTCGAAAATATTTTTTTTAAAACATAGCAAAACAGATAGAGACAAGCAAAAACTTTTACAAATATATGCACTGGAGGAGTCAAGTGACTAGAGGAAGCCATAAATAAAACGGCCAGAGACCGGGAAAAGTGAAGGACAATCGTTGATGCCCAATGTTTCATGAGGAGTGGCGAGGAATAAGAAAGTGTTTAATGTGAGGGAGACCACATTTTGCGTGAGGACAAATCAACATCAGCTTAAGAAAGAAAGTTGGGACAGAACCTCACTTGAATTACATTGAGAAACAAAGAATGAAGGTGTTTGGCCACTTAATAAGAATGCATCCAAACTCCACAGTATACAGAGTCTTCTACAACAGAACATTAGGAAAGAAAGGGAGAAAAAGACCACGGAAAAGATGGTTAGATGGCACAGCAGAATATTCTGTTAGAAAGCAAAAATAACAATCACCCAAAACACTAGAACAAGATCTACAAGATGAAAACAGAAAAAACCACGACACAGGGCAACAACCTGGTAACAGTGTGCCAACAAAAGAAGAAGAAGACGGGGCAAATGATAATACAGCTATACTTCAAAAATGACAAAATCTATAATCAAATGTTACAGTTTACAAATAGAAAAACCCCACTTTACATGGCATCAGATTTTATTGATTATAAGGAAGCTGCCTAAGCCGACTTGTGTCATCATATTAGTTTAATGGTAGCCATTAGTTATTGGTTACTGAACTGACATCACAGCATTTTTGACAGACCTATAGGTGCTCAGTCTTCCCCAACAGATGTTGAAGGGTATGCATACTAATGGTTCCTGTGGCTTGCTGGGTAAACACACTCCTCACTGCCTCTCAAGCATCCAGTTCTAGTTGTGCAACAAGTAATTTCAAACTCCTTAAATTGCTGGATTGATTCAACATCAATTATAGTGTCCTCATTCAACAGTAGATCGCCAAGAGAAAAAAGAACATCCCCCTTATCCCTCCTATAAACATTAGGATGCTATGTCGAACCTTTCATTGGGTAAACCAGCCACTTGAAAATGAACACTGAGCTTCAATATTCATTTTCTCATGAAATTCTCTCACTTGAAAGTCCCTTATATATTTCCATCTTCTGTTTGAGGATAAACACTATGAGTTTGTACTGTCCTGGGAGACTTGTTTCAGCATTTTGTGGTTTGTACAAGAGCACAAAGAGCCGCTGTAGCGTAGTTGTTAGTGAACAACTTCACAAGGCTGGTGGTCTGGGTTCAGCTCCCGCAATGTGCGTGGAATTTTTCCCGACCGCGACGGCTCTCAGGTCGACCCAGCCTCAACTGGATACCAGACATGCTCTGGGAAAGTAAAGGCGGCGGCGTGATGCTGACCACATCACCCATTGTGTGCCGACGGTCAATGAAAAATACAGGCCTAACACTGTATTGACCTATAATACCATAAGGTATGAAAGGGTTCCTTTACTTTTTTTACTTACAAGAGCACACAGTTTGAATAAAAATAAATCTCAACCGACTGGCATGTTCACACATGTTGAATTGGTGGGAGGTGGAGACAAACTTTGAACTTGAAGAGTAAAGTTTACTCACAACACAACATGCAAAATTTAAATGTACAATTCTGCATAGAAATTAAATTTACTGTAATAAAATTTACTATTTAAAGTAATCACAATTTATATATGAGACTGCAGTAAAATTATTAGATTGGCAAAATGCGTAATCACAAAGTACTGAGTTTTACAAATTACAAAAACAATGACAATATACAGCAAAGTTTCGATCAACAAGGCCTTTATCAAGCAAATGAACAACAGGAGTGACAAATTAAAAAACAATTACATATGGACTAGATACGAAGACATGCAAACATTTCCAAAAACGTTTATTAGAAAAGTTTGTGATGGAGTCATTAGAAAAATTTCATGTCTCCGTATCTAGTCGTCCATATGTAATTGTTTTTTAAATTCGTCACTCCTGTTATTCATTTGCTATTTAAAGTACATTTTTTGGGGTGGGGGGTTTGTTTTGTCATTAGCTTGAGAGTGCTGGCTGCTAGGGTTTCAGTTAACTAAGAATCTTCTGTATATTGTGTTTGTGTTTTAACATGACCACAAATCTGAACATGCGAAATAAAAGAAATGTTTTTCCCAAGATAAACAAAATTATAAAACTTACCAAAGATTTTCGCTGTGTTCTTTTCCTGCTTACTTCTGCTACTGCTTCTGTGTCTTCTTCTTCTTCATCTGCCAAAACAAGGAAATTTTTTTGTAAAATTGTATTTATGAAAAATTAAATCAGTGATCTTATGTCAGTGAAAGTAAATTAGTCATCAGATCATAAGGAACAAGTCTATAAGTGGTTCAATCTCGTATTCAAAATATCTGTCAACATGTTGCAACTGGAGAGCCAGAGTAGCGTAGTAAACTTGTTTCTTAGGCTAGTGGTACGGGTTCAATTCTACAGTGGGCACAATATAATTGTATGGTTATCAAAGATTATCATATCAGACTTGATGAATATGCTTCAAATGATTGAATCTGGAAGTATGCGTGTGGAATGGGTGGACATCATTTCAAGATCATATCTCAAGAAAATGACCTGAACATGCTGGAGTGCAGGGTAATGAGCATACTGACTTTCTTGCAAACAATGCCCTGACTCAAGCGGGCAGAAGTATGGACAGAGCCGATTTCATCAATGCGGTATGCTCTCAATTATGTGATATGGGCAAGTATCAGACACTGGAACAAGTTCATGAATTGGGCATTAAGTTTGGACACGCCAGACAGTGTCATCTTCATGGTAGAGAGAGAAGATATAGTAATCAACTTCTCATGGGTACTGTGAGTAAATGGACTTTGGGATGGCTCCTTTGCAGAGGAGGACAGAGCATGAAAGGGAATGCCCAATGTGCCATTGATCGCATAACATAACGGTTGAATTGCCAGTCTTGAATTTTGTATACATGTGGCTGCGGAGTTGATTGTGTCCTGTTCTAAGGCGCAGAATGACAACTTGTTCTTATATGTTCATAGTATATTAGTCATCTTGTGTTGGTATTTGTGGCGTTCTGATTGATACATAAGTCTCTAGAGGTTTGACACTTCAATTAAACTAACCGACCAACATGGCAGTGACAAACAAAATCTCCACTCAATTTGATCTTGTGCTTTCTTTCTACCTTAAACCTAGTCTTATGCATGACCTTGAGCTCTGCTTCAAAAGTTCTACATATGTCCCTGGGCTTTTCTTGTTTCTGTTGATCGATTCTGATCATATGTCTATCAGTCGTGGATGGGATGAATTTGAGTAATGCATAAGCGCTGGCTTATCGACTCGGACATATGGTTCTGGGTTCAGTCTCACACTCCTTTCCACACATGAGAACAGAAATTTGCCCTCCTACCTCCTGCACACTAGGATCTAGAAATGTGACGTGACAGGCACTTCATTCCCTAAGGTCTAAAATGATATGGAAATTTTTTTAAAAATGTTTATGATGCAGAAATGATTTCACACCCAATTAACTAAAACTCACCAGCAAATTTCAAGCTGGCGGCTAATAAATCAAAGTCTACGGAATCAACATTTTCAACTGTGAAAGAAGAAATAAATTAATTTGACATGTTGTGTATATCATCTGAATTCTTGATCTAATTTGCATGAAGAATGTATTTTTAGAATGCAGTGACAACTCTACATAACTTTTTCTACTTCGTCTTTTGTGGTCACACTGTTACCAGGTTGTTGCAAAGTGTTGTGGTTTTCTGTTTTGGTCTTGCGCTGTTCTGGTGGCTTGGGTGATTGTTATTTTTGTTATTTGATAGGATTCTGCTATGCCATCTAACCATCTGTTTCATGGTATTCCTCTCGCCTTCTTTCCTGATGTTCTGTTGTAGAAGACTATTATACTGTGGGGTTTGGATGCATTCTTATTAAGTGGCCAAACCACTTCATTTTGGTTTCTCAATGTAATTCAAGCAAAGTTCTGTGCCAACTTGCTTTCTTAATGCATGACTATGAACATAAATGATAAAAATAACAGAGCAGTTCACCTATTTAGGTAGCAATTTTGATTGCACTGGAAATGTTAAAAAGAAATTATGATACGAATTGTCAAAGTAACATCAGCTTTTAAAAGTCTAAATAAAATATGGAACTGCAAGTTATATAGCATTAAAACTAAATTACGAATTTTCAATTCAAATGTTTTATCAATCCTAACGTATGCCAGCGAGAATTGGAAAATGACTAAAGATATAGAAAGGAAGTTGAATGCATTTGAAAATAGATGTCTGCGAAAAATAATTAATATAAAATGGAAATAATTCAGGAGAAGTGATGGAATCAGATAAATGTCTGGTCAACCACTAGTAACAACGGTTATAGGAAAAGAAGATGAGATATGTTGGCACACTTGAGGAGAAATGTCTGTCAACCACTAGTAACAAGTTATAGGAAAGAAAGATGGAGATATGTTGGAAATACCTTGAGAAAAAATGTCTGGTCAACCACTAGTGACACATGGAAAGAGAGATGAGAATGTTGACACTAGGAGAAATGATCACGAATACTAAAGCGCATTGAAGTTGGAGGCAAAGGGTTCAAGAAAGAGAGTATGCCAAAGGGAGACCCTGAGACGTACTTTGCTGAAAGGGGTAAGAAATATTGGACTCACTCTATGGAAGACATTGAGCTAGCTACCCAGGACAGGGTGGCATGGAGAAATTACTTGCAGACCCTATGTAATGTATAACAGTACAAGAGGAATGTATATTTCTAAATGTATGTTGATTACCAAATGCTCATTGTTTTCTTTCTCCTTCCTTCTCACTTCGTTTTTCTTTCTTTCTGTCTTTCATCTTAGTTTAGTCGTCGGATCACCATCATTGCACGTCGAACAAATTACTGAGGTGTACCTCCTTCCTCTCTCACATCCTCCCTCACTCTATTACTATTGCCTGGCTTCCTATACTTCCCCACACACCTATCTTGCTGGGTGTCTGTAGGTAGTGAGCTTGATCAACAGATCATAACCCAAGTTTACCTGGTTCAAACTCTGCGGACGGCAGTTTGGAAGCACATTTTTTCTATGTGGATATTTACAAATGTAAAAATAGACCTCACCGTTCAGAAAGAAATGGCAAACTACTGAATGTATAGGTGGTAACTAAAAAAATCAACGACTAGTTTACTGTAGTTGAAGGCAAAGTTCTGTAAAGGATATGTCACGATTTTCATTTCACTCCTATCGTACAGAGGTAATTCTATATTATATACTATTATCCCTCTTCTCCATTCTTTCTCTAAGTCTTTGCAGTATTTAAAAAATAACAGAAGAGTTAGCATGATACTTAATACTACTACTAACCTTGCACACGATCCATCTTAGCCTGATTATTGGGTGCCTCCTGTTTGAGATTTTTCAACTCAGCTACAACTTGTTCTCGCTCTGCAGCTTCCTTCTGCAGTCGTTTTAACTCTTTTACAAGCTCTAGCCTTCTTTCTTCTTCTAGTCTCACCTTTTCATTCAGCTCAACAATCATTTTATTTAGTGATGAAACTGTCTGCATGTGATCACTCTCTTTACTGGAGCTCTTCTGAAAGAAAGTACATTAACACTTATGTTAAGTTAGACTTTAGATTATAGACAGTACAATAACTCAAGAAAACTGGGGTACAAATTCTTGGATTCTCCAAAAGGAGTTAATTCTTATTTTTCATGTTTGTTGGCCTACACGCTCTGATATAACCAAATAAAAGGTTCGCCTTAGGTTGAAAGGGCGTGCCTCGGCTTAAAGAGGCTTTAATCCCTATTAAACAAACAAGAAAACTTGCTGATGCTAAAATAAGAAATAGAAAATTGATATATTTTGGACATATAAAAAGACATTAAGGGCTGGAGAAGACCATCATGGAAGGAGGCATACCGGCAAAGATAAGAAGAGGAAGACCATGGGGAAGATGGATTCAGGATGTAACTGATGGTTTGAATATGACGGCTGCAGAGGCAGGGCATCTAGCCATGAGAGAGAAATTCCGGAAGACTGTTTAGGGGGCAAAGTTCTGCTCAGGACAAGCTATTTGATGATAACAATAACTCATAACATTTTTTTCTGAACTGCCAAGGGTTCTTTTACGTGCTCAAATGCAACATGGAATTATACGTTTTACAGCCCATCTTTGTTAGTACAAGAAACTTGATCTAACCAACACTGAGATTAGGGATCTCTGGAAAGATACCCCCATGGCTTCACGAGTGAGCGAAACTGTGTACCTTTAGAACAATAAACGAATACATAACCTCTACGCCAGAGATCACCGGGCAAAATTCACTTGAAAGATTAAAATATAAAATTCCTACAATGTATTTTCATCATCTTCTAAATTACATCGCGGACCATTGCCGGTGCTACAAAGTTCGAGCACTGTTGTTGAGATCTTCCTGTGTAAGAAGAGATTCTATGCGTCATGCAAGGTTACTCACCGAAGTGACTTGATTTGGGGTGGAGGTACTTGATCAATCCAGAAAGAAATAAATGACTATCAAGTAACATTCGTTGATGTTGAGTTTAAGCAGCGCGTTAACTGTGACCAAATACGTGATCTCACTATTGGTTCCTCTTTGTTGTTAAGCGCCATTTGTCTCTATCTCAAGGATTTAGCAGTAGTTTCTATATCAACCATTTGAGACACTTTATGTCTTAAATGTCTTTTATGACCAGTCGTCTGGTCCTTCATGCCCTGATCACTTTTTGAGTGATTTATGGATTCGAAACAACGTATTGACAATCTCAGATTGGGCCTTTGCAGGCAGGAGTGGACGTTGGGGTTTGCCTGTGGACTTCTGCCTTTTGTCCTGCCAGGTTGTTTGTAGATTCGCGTAGAGAGGGTGAATGGGTTTAACTTCGTGTCTTGCGCCTGCCATGTCTCGTTAGCTAGCGCGGGGCCTATGGCGGTAAACTTTCAGATCTATGCATACAGGTTACTCCCAAGTGTTGTATGTCTATCAATAATAAATAAAACTATTAAAACAACTTAAGTTGATTTAAGACAGGAAACTTGAAAATACTTAATAAATCTTATCTCTAATCAAAATTTTTCATATCGTCAGGTGAGTATTTAGAAAAATCTTGTACTTTATTCATGTTCTTAATGACTTTTTCTTAGCCTTTAATGTGGATAACTTCTCCAGCGATTTATGAGTTTAAAAATATTTTAAATTTGAGATATGTTTCAGGGAAGAAGAGCTCTTAAATTTTCCAGTTTACGAAGGTTTATAACATTGAGTTTGACGCCCAGCTTTTGAGGGCAGAAAGAGGCACATTGTTTAAAGTGAGTGCCGCCTGCATGTTCGTGACAGACGAGCTCTGTTTAGCCAGTGATCTTGCCCCTGGCAGTTTAGGAGATGACTGCGTGACACCCCATTCATTCCCGGGTGGCAGGCACTTCCCAGATTTAGTGTTCCAGACGAGATTCATTCCTGGCAGACTCTGCTCTATCTTCTGGATCGTTTTCTTCCACGGCCTCGTTGCCTGCACTCTTGGGAAAATCCATATGGGTTGCAGGTTTCTGTGAGTCCAGTCTCTATAATCAATACCAATTCAATCGATTTAGCGTCGTTTCGCTATAATAAGACCACGGATAAGATGGTTTGATGGCATCGTGCAGAATCTGTGATCGAGATAGTACAAGCCAGACACGCAAGAAAAGAAACCAGCGGCAGACAATTGTATCAGTGGACGCGAAAAGACTGTACATATCCGTTTTAGATTGTAGACATCTGATATACAGTCAAATTTATGACCACACAGCTAGTAAGATACTAAGTCTTGGTTGCCCTGATGCTGTATTGGAGACAATTTCTGAGGAACTGAAGAGTGCTCGAATCTGGAATCTACGAATGCTAGACCGAAAAGTGTTTTAATGTCAGATCCAGGGGCAAAATCATTCAATTGCTAATACACACTTCCAGGTATGTTTGCTTTATCTCGGAGAAGTTTACTTCTAGGTGATCCTGAGTTGGGGTGACATGTCAATCCATTACCAGGTTTTCTACTGATTTAATTTTAGCCAAAGTACACTATATTGTTAAGACAGTTGGGGCTTTTTGTATCTCTATGTGATGAGTTTGAGTGCTCCATCTGCATTAAATCTTTAGGTCTTCCAAGTGATTGACGTATCTATTTAATTTTGTTTTATCATCAGCCCCCAAATATGAGATGTCTTGGGATAACTAGGGTGACAATAGACAGATTCCTTGTCGCATCCGTGTTTTTATCATGATTTCTTTTGAGTTCTTTGAAATTTCAACACTCTTTGTGATATGTTGTCTTGCTGTAATGCACTTGGTTTTATAAATTTATAAACACAGTAGGGACATGTGCATCCATTTAAGATACCTCTATCGCTTTCGCATGCGTGAGCTATAAAAGCTCTTTTCAAAATCTAACCCCCAAAGTTGATATGACTATTGCTTTCCCATTCTGTGCATTGTTAGCTATGATATTTCTAAGGCAAATAGTTTGGCCTATCAGCTCTGTCCTCTGCAAATCCTGCTTGTTCCTTTCTCAGTTTCTTATCCACAGCGTCAGTAATACGTTGTACGATGATTTTGCTTAAGATTTTACTTGGGACAGAAAGCAGTGTTATTCCGCGCCAATTATTACAATCGGCAAGGGAGCCCTTTTTGGGTATCTTGATGATGACTCCTCTGTTCCATGCATCAGGTATTATTTGGGCATTCCATATAGTAGTAAACAAGGGTTGCAATATATTAGCTGCAAGTTCTGGGTCTATTTTGAATAGTTCTGCGTTTAAGTTATCATTCCTGGTGCCTTGTTATTCTTAAGAGATTTAATTGCTGTAATGATCTCATCCTGGCTGGGTGTTTCAATGCCAATTTCTAACTCCTCTGTTGGTTCTGGTATGTCTGCTACTACCGTTGGAGGTGGTCTGTTTAGCAATTCTTTAAAATGCTCTGTCCATCGTATTTCTTGTTCCTTTTCCGTTGTCAATAGTATTCCATTCTTATCCTTTATGAGAGTATTTGATCTTCTGTAATGTTTCCAGCTTATTAGCTTTGTAATTTTGTACACTGTTCCCTGATCACACTTTTTGCTGCTTCTTCTGCCTGTACTGCCAGGTCTTCAACATACATTCTTTTGTCGGCTCTCACATCCCGTTTGATTTCTTTACTTGCGCTTTTGTACTGTTCTTGGTATCTTGCTTTCAGTCTTTCGGACTTTGCTTCTAACAATTTCTTTTTAATATTCTTCGGCTGTCTATTATTTTCCATGTTGTTGGTGTTATCCATTCTTTTCTTTTCTTTGTGCGGTAGCCTAGACATGTTTCACTGCTCTTGCTATATATAGATGCTATGTTGTCCCATGTTTTATCTATGTTGTCAGTTTCATCCTTAGTTTCATTACTTTCTAGGGCTTGGAATCTGTTCTTTATCTGCATTATAAACTTATCCCTTACTTCCGTGTCTTTTAGTCTATCCACATCGAACCTCTTTTGGAAGTTTTTCTGTTGTCCTGTTTTTCTTAGTTTAAGTTTGACATAAGCTGTGACTAGGTGGTGGTCACTACCAACATCTGCACCTCTCTTGACTACAACATCTAGCAGCAAGCGTCTCCAGGGTCCATTGATTATTATATGGTCTATTTGGTTTTTATCTCTGCCATTAGGGAATACCATGTTAATTTGTGGATATCTAAATGTTGAAATAGGGTTCCTCCTATAACGAGATTGTTCATGCTGCAGAAGTTTACTAAACGTTCCTCGTCGCCTAGGCTTTCTTCAAATCCTCTTGTAAGAGCTGACAATATTTGAGTTCTTTTCAAGATCTCTTCCTCTGTAATAGATTTTAACTGCCGGAGTATTCCAAATACACCAGTCACTCTATGGTACAGCCTAAATCAATAACTTTTCAAACAAAACAGAACAGTTGTCCTTTAGTTTCTGTATAACACAACCAATCTTTCACGTGAGTTTTGTTTGTTGGTGTATGTGTGTATGTGAAAACGACTTTCGACAAAATCGTGGATTGTTTGAAGTTGTTTGGCCATTCACCAATATCGTTGGAGTACATTTTACTTTCGTTGTGTTTTTGGCTTGTAGATAATGTTGCTACATTAGAAGCATGTGCTGTGCTTTCTGCCTCTCTTTGGCTTGAAGATGATATGGCTAAATTGGGAGGACTTGTTGTACATTCGATTTCAGTTTGTCTTGTGAAAAATGTGGCTAAATCGTGAAGAGTTGCTGATCTTAATGGTAATATTGGTAATGATGATTCTTCTATAGCACTGCCTTCATCTACTACACAGTAGGACACGTCGTCTATATTTTCTGCTTCGATTTCGTTGGATTCAGCACCATCACCACGACATTTAAAAATTCAGACAGCTTGCGTGTTTTTGATATAACATCTGGTTATTTTTTCCATTTTCATCTGTCACATAGGCGCGGGGCCCCTAGAAGCGCGGGGCCCGTAGCATTGCTACTTCTGCTACTAGGCTAATCCGGCTCTGCCGCCTGCCCAGCATGTTCCTAGCGAGATGGACTGCGGGTGACTAGCCCTCTGTGAGTACGGGTTCAATTCCGCGGGCTGGCAGAAAAGCCACAGATTCCCCAGATTTATGGTGTTCGTGGCACCGAACCGAAGGGTTACGATGTCCATGGCACCGAACCGAAGTACTGAAAGCTCAAGTGCTTCTGGATCGGAAGTAAAATAAAAAAACAGTGAGCCACAGGAACCATCAGTATGTATACCCTGCGACATCTGTTGGGGAAGACTGAGCACATATGGGTCTGCCAAGAGTTCTGTGACGTCAGTGCAGTAACTTATAACCAATAACCAATTCAAACAGGGAATTTACTTTCTTTACTGCCTATAATAAGACCACGGAAAAGATGGTTAGATGGCGTAGCAGAATCCTGTGAAATAGCAAAGATAACAATCACACAAGCCACCAGAACAGCGCAAGACAAAACAGAAAACCACGACACTGGGCAACAATCTGGTAGCAGTGTGACGACAAAAGAAGAAGAAGAAGACTGCCTAAAATACCGATTTTTTTAAGATGGTGTAGGACAGGCTGAATATGAGTCTAAGAAATTTAATGACCACACAGCTAGTGCAAGTATCACTAGGCAAGCACTTGAGTAGAACCCGCAAGGAAAACGGAAAGAGAAGACGAAGTCTTCTTGAGGAACTGAAGAGTGCTCGACTATCCTGGGAGATCATAAAGAAAATAGCCAGAGACCGGGAAAAGTGGTTAATAACTGTTGAGGCCTATGCTCACAAGGAGCGAGGGCAATAAGTCATGTCAAGTCATGGCTAGTGCAGTCACAGCAAAACTTTTCAGGTTATGATTTTTCTTTATACCTGGCGAAAAAGTAATTGACATTACTGGGGATCCTGATTGGAGACAGTGCTCTAATCCATTCAACCAGACGTAATAAAATTCAACAATTTACATCAAAAGAAAGTAACACTAACTTGTTGAAGTTCATCAAGTTGTGCTTGTTTTTGCTGCAGTTGCTGTACTGCAGTTTTGCGAAAGTTCTCCAACTGACTGACATGTTCCATAGACTCTTGCAGGTCCTACAATTAACAAACAAAAAGTGTTGTCTTGGTTATAATTATTGTCAAAATTGTGATTTTATTTCATCTATTGTCTTTCCCCAGGTGTATGATGGAATTGGTTTTCCACTCTTGCCGTTAAGCGTAGGGGTGGGAGCTTTAATTTTCGTTCCAGGACCAGATGAGTCGCCCTTGTTGTGTTATATCCGTGTTCATGTAGTGTGGTCTTGATCTTCTTCTTTGCTTCGTTCTTTACGACCAATTTTAATCACTCTTTGTGATATGTTTGGTCTTTGCAAAGAACGTGTATACGTTGCACATTGGTTTGGTAGGCCCCTAAACGCATAGACTTCTACACGTTTAGGACATGTGCATCCGATTTCAGCCAAACCTCATTAGTCGCCTCTTACGACATGCGTGGCAGGTAACAGTGGCTCTATTCTTTACACCCCAAATTTGGACCCCGGTAACCACTCGGGCGATGTGGTCTTGATATTGTCTATTGTCTTTCCCCATGTTTTTCTACTCTTGTCGTTAAGCGTAGGGGTGGGAGCTTTAATTTGCGTTCCAGGCAAGATGAGTTGACCTTAGTTGTGTTATATCCGTGTTTATTTAGTGTGGTCTTGATATTGTCTTTCCATCTTTTTCTTAGTCTTCACTTGGCTCTAGTAACGTATCTCTTTTTATTGTACGCTGTTAGTGGTGGTTGGTTGTATTCAGTGGCGGCTCATCATTGAGGGGCAGGTCCCGACCAAAAATAATATGTAACGTGTATTAATTATTTAATAAATTAAAATATAATCTAACCCAAAGCCATGATTTTCCCGAAAACTTGTGTCTGGCCCCACCAACAAAAACGATCACGAGCCGCCACTGGTTGTATTCCATTCTCATTAAATGTGTAAAACCACTGCATTTGTTTTCTTTAAATGTATTGGGTGCATGGTTATGTCAACTCTGCTTCTGATGCCCTCGTTTCGTAGTCTATATTTCCTGGTGACCCCCTCCACCTTCCTCAAGTAATTCATTTCACACGTTGTGAGCTTTCTGTGGTGTGTTACTGCCAGAGTCCAAGATTGGCACTGGTAACAAAGTGTTGGTAGATGTGGTGTGTTGCTGTCAGAGACCAAGATTGGCACTGGTAACAAAGTGTTGGTAGATGTGGTGTGTTGCTGTCAGAGACCAAGATTGGCACTGGTAACAAAGTGTTGGTAGATGTGGTGTGTGCTGCCAGAGACCAAGATTGGCACTGGTAACAAAGTGTTGATAGATGTGATGTGCTGCTGCCAGAGTCCAAGATTGGCACTGGTAACAAAGTGTTGGTAGATGTGGTTGTTGCTGCCAGAGACCAAGATTGGCACTGGTAACAAAGTGTTGATAGATGTGGTGTGTTGCTGTCAGAGACCAAGATTGGCACTGGTAACAAAGTGTTGGTAGATGTGGTGTGCTGCTGCCAGAGTCCAAGATTGGCACTGGTAACAAAGTGTTGGTAGATATGTTGATAGCTGCTGCCAGAGACCAAGATTGGCACTGGTACAAAGTGTGATAGATGTAGTGTGCTGCTGCCAGAGTCCAAGATTGGCACTGGTAACAAAGTGTTGGTAGATGTGGTGTGCTGCTGCCAGAGACAAAGATTGGCACTGGTAACAAAGTGTTGGCAGAAAAAGTGTTTGTATAGTATTTACTCTATTCTGCTATTATACAGATAGGATACCATAGTTACTATAGATAAGTCAGGAGCAGAGTGTTGATCATAGATTGATCGTACAAAACTGAACCTCAGCATCAAGCCTAGGAAACGTCACGAATTTAGAAACCTAACAAAAATGTTTGCAATCTCTAAATTGAAACGCTCAGCTGTCACCGAGCGTTTATCAAGAGACCCGGATAATAAGCTGAAGGGCCTTCAGTTTCGTAAGACCAACGTGGGCGAAGACTGGACTACCCTCAGAGACCATGTGTACATATCCACCTCTGAGCTTATAGGAAACAATGTGCACAAAAGCAATGACTGGTTCGATGAGAAAAACGATGAAGAAATACAGTATATTCTTCTTGTAAAACATGAAACATACTGAGTTCATCAAAATGATAAATATTCAAAGTATATTCTGAAACGAAACATATGAGTTCCAAATAAAGTTTTCATAAGTATATCTTAACACAAACATATGAGTTCAAAAGCATCAAAAGTATTTTCTAAACACAAACATACTGAGTCCATCAAAATGATAAAGCATATTCATAAAGTATATTTAAACATGAAACATACTGAGTTCATAAAATGATAAAGCATTTTCATAAAAACATATATATACATACGGCCTAGAAAGGGTCAGAAAATGCAAGACGCTTGCCAAAGCAAAAGAAGCTGATGAAATCCAGATGTATGCAAAGAGAAATGATTCTAAACGCTTTCATGATGCCCTTAGAACTGCTTAACTCTTACAATACGCATACTAAAACCGCCTTTTTACGCACTGTTTTTGAGGAACAAATTTGAAGGGTCTAATGCCGAAGAATTGACTTCATTCCACCGAGTGGTACCCCATATTGCTCTGTTCCTCTATGCATAAATGGCACGCCACCTGCCGAGAGTACTGCGCAAAACTCCGTAGCTCCGGCAACAATCCTAGGTGTTTCTGAAAAAAATGCACTAGTGAACAGAACGGCGTGGTCCGTATTCGAACTCACGACATTTGGAACGCAAAGCATGGGTTTAACCACTTAACCACTTAACCACTTAACCACTTAACAACGCCATTTGTGTCTCTTTATATGTTCAAAATACCTCACATGGAAGGTAAAACAACAACAGAATGTTCCCATCCAGCACAGAATAGATAGATAAGGGGGTCTCTGTAGCTAAGTGGTTTAGTCCTTTGCCTTGTGAGTCGAAGGTCGTATGTTCGAATCTGGACCGCGCCGTTCTGTTCACGAGTGTAGTTTTTCCCAGAGACCCCTAGGATTGTTTCTGGAGCTACGGAGTTCGTGCGTTGTGCAATACTCTAGGTAGGTGGCGTGCTTTTTCTGCGGAGAGGGACCGAGCGATATGGGGTAAAACCTGGTGCAATGAAGTCAATCCTTCGGCTTTTTTTCCGATCCAGAAGCACTTGAGCTTTTCAGCTCTTCGGCTCAGTGCCATGGACATCGTAACCCTTCGGTTCGGTGCCACGAACACCGTAAATCTGGGGAATCTGGCTTTTCTGCCATCCCGCGGAATTGAACCCGCACACACAGAGAAATAGTCACCCGTAGTCCAACGCGCTACGAACACGCTGGGCAGACGGGCATCCTTCGGCTTTAAAACCCTTTAAACAGAATAAATAATACAAAATCTACACACGTTGCAGCAAACAGCAAAAACATACCCTGACAACGTTCTCCAGACTGTGCACTCTTCTGTTTAGAAGTTTAACTTCATCTTCAGCTGCTACTTTCTCATTCTGGGCAGTGGTCAAGTTTAGTTTCAGAGAGTTGCACTCGTCTGTGATCTGAAACACATCAGAGCGATAATGTAATTTCTAGTTAAATTCATTCATTCTATTATCTATACAAATTCAGAAGAAGTAATGAAATCAGAGAAATGTCTGGTCAACCACTAGTAACAACTGTTATAAGAAGGAGAAGATGGAGATATGTTGGGTATACCTTGAGAAGAAATGTCTGGTCAACCACTAGTAACAACTGTTATAAGAAGGAGAAGATGGAGATATGTTGGGCATACCTTGAGAAGAAATGTCTGGTCAACCACTAGTAACAACTGTTATAAAAAGGAGAAGATGGAGATATGTTGGACATACCTTGAGAAGAAATGTCTGGTCAACCACTAGTAACAACTGTTATAAGAAGGAGAAGATGGAGATATGTTGGGCATACCTTGAGAAGAAATGTCTGGTCAACCACTAGTAACAACTGTTATAAAAGGAGATGATGGAGATATGTTGGACATACCTTGAGAAGAAATGTCTGGTCAACCACTAGTAACAACTGTTATAAGAAGGAGAAGATGGAGATATGTTGGGTATGTCTTGTAAAAACGTAGGTCTCGTGTTCAATTTGAGCACGTAAAAGAACCCTTGGCAGTTCAAAATCGAGAAGAGCAGGCTGCTACCCGGCAAAATTCATTAGAAATATTAAAAATAAAATTCCTACAAATATATCTTTACCATCTTCAAAATTACATCAGGGACCCTCGCCGGTGATACGGAGTTCATGCACTGCAGCTGAGATCTTCCTGTGTACGAAAGAGATCAGAGCACACATGGCTACTCACTGAAGTGAAATGATGATGGTCCTACCAATCAATCAATAAAGAGAAGATGGAGATATGTTGAGAATAAATTGAGAAGAAATATTCAAAGAATAACAAAGCAGGAATTGAAATGGGATGCAAAGGATTCAAGAAAGAGAGATCTGTTTAGGGAAACCCTGAGACGAATTTGACTGAGAGGAACAAGAAATATCGCTCTCGGTTAGATGGAGGAGACTGAGCGAGTTGCCCAGGACACAGCAGTGTGGGTAAATTACTTGCAGGCCATATGTAACGTATAAAGGTACAAGAGGAATATTTATAATATATACACAGTGGCGGCCCTTCATTAAGGGCCACTGGGGCCGGTCCCAGCAAAAGAATGTGTAACGTGTATTTATTATTTTATAAAGTAAAACGTAAGAACTCAAAACCATGATTTTCCCGAAAATTTGTGTCTGGCCCCACCAACAAAATGATCACGAGCCGCCACTGAATATACACATTACTGAACCCCACACAAAAATGTGGAATTTAATTGCAGCATGGTTGGTGCAGTCGCCGCGTAAGCTGTTCAGGTAAAGATTTTTCTGTATGCTTCCGACAGATAAAAACTCATTGGGGATTGAATCTGGGTCTCCAACTTGGAAGCCTTCACTTTAATCCATTCGACCAGACAATTCACTAATCGAAAGATAACAGACCATAATATCGAAATGTTGATCAATAATTAAGAATTGACTGAGACACAAGAAAGAAAGATTACAACATGTGAAATGAGATGTCTACGAAAAGCTGTCAACATTACAAGGAGAGATGAAGTGAGAAACGAGAATATCAGAAGCATCGTTGGTACTATACCATGCACACAGTACATCGAGAAGCAAAGAATCAAGTGGTTCGGCCATCTAATCAGAATGGAACCACATTTACTACCATCACGTACCTACAATAATCGACACTCAGGACGCAGAGCACGAGGCAGGCCAAGAGAACACGATGGATCAGTGGCGGCTCGGGCTCATTTGTGTTGGTGGGGCCAGACAAAAATTTTCGGACAATCATGGTGTTGGGTTAGGTTATATTTTAATTTATTAAAGTAATAAGTACACGTTACACTTTACTTTTGGTGGGGCCCGGCCCCAATGGCCCTTAATGACGAGCTGCCACTGCGATGGATATATAGCATCTCTGAGTTCCTGCGACAGCATGGACTGACAACGTCAAGCTCAACACGTCTGGCACAAGATAGAAACTAATTCTCCCCACGACGCTTCACGGCAAATGTGGTTAAGATAAAATAAGATCAATAATCTACCCGCTTTACTAAATCCGCATTATCTTCAAAGAAGGTAATCAAAATTCAAGATCAATCGCTTTCATTGGATTAACGTTGAAATTGTTATTTAAAAAGGGTGGAGACTGCAGTAAAACTTGGAAAAATAGGTAAACACGTAAAAACAAAGTACTACAGTTTTACAAAATACATAAACAGTGACGATAAACAGCAACGTTTCGACCAAAAGGCCTTTATCAAGCAAACAATACAACAAGAATGACGAATTTCGTGGAACACTACAAATGGACGATTACATGTGGAAACATAAACCTATCTGATGAAAATATGGGAATAAAAACGAACAACGAAATGAGTGCAACACAAAAACCGAAAGTGGAAAAGGAGAGGAACAATAAACAATATAGTGGATAAATGACACATATATGGAGCAAACACACATATAGATAACAAGGCACGAGATAAGACAGTACTAAGAAGCATAGGAATGTAATGCGTTGAGTCCAAGAGGTTATTAAAAAACCTGGTGTATTGTTATTTAAGCAATGGCTAAGCTGAAGTGATATTCATCAAAAGGCGATTATTGTAAACAAACGATGTCAAATTACGGCAATAAAGTAGCATTTATCAGCTTAGATGAACAAGTATATGAATGTCGTGTGTTTGATATAAGATTCGTTGCGCCAATGCATGATAAACGTATCCCAAAGAAGCTGATGCATGGTGAATTAGACGGGGCTCGCCGTCTGTGTGGTACCGTGCCCCGCAAGGGAAGCAAATAATAGTACCACTGCGATCTACAAGGCATGTCGTAAGAGACGACTGATGTAGAATCTAGGGAAGCTACCCTAGTAAATAAAAGCATCGCAGAAATCGAATGTGCTGGCCTACTTGTAGACGCATAACTGACACATCGTAAATCTAAATGCTCAGATCACATACAAATCACACAGAGTGGTTCACAAGTGGTCGATATGGAGCGATCGAAGAAGAAGATGAAGCTGGAATTGCATCAAGTAGAAACATGTCCATTGCGAAACATATCGTTCACCACAGCCCGCCTGAAAAACCTCCAGCAGTGTGTTCAAGCTTTCTTTAATGTCCTGTTGCTACCTTCGTCTTGGTCGTCCCTGCCTCGTACTCATTTGGAATTCCATTTAAATTTTCAAATTTGGTGCCGTAGCAACGCAAAATGAACGCATATAGCTGAGAATCGTCGAGCTGCTGAGGCACAGAAGAAGTGAAATACCCGAAAAGACTGAACACACCACAATCACATGAGTCCAACGACAGCCAACTCTAGATAACTAGGCCAGACAACTGACTGGGGTTTCCCTGACCTAGATCAGAAAAGGAGGCCGGAAAATATAGATGTTTGATAGAACACTGCAAGCTTTTTGCAATTTTACCCAATTCTGTGAGTCTATGGTTATTTATTGCTGAAAAATATTCCTAATATCGATATTCTTATTGTTAAACTCAACTTGTTGCATAATATAACTTCGATTTAGCATTTTGTGTTGATTTTAAAATGAATTGTCTATATACACCAATACTAGAATGCGAGGTCACGTGGTGTAGTTGTGGTCTGATTTTCCATAATTCTTACCTGAGTGTGAAGGCCCATAAGTTTGTAGTTGGCTCTGGTCCAACCCTTATCCTGTATGTACTACATTTGCTAGAGAATTGTTTTTATGGAATGTCTAGGGTACTGTTTTTATGGAATGTCTAGGGTTATCAGTTATAAGTTATATGAGGACTATCATCATAGTACTCCGGACATGTCCATAGGTGCTCCGATCTCCGCCTCAGCAAATCCAGCAGCGTCCAGCGACCCAACACGCCAGTTCGATGTTGAATAATCAATCTCTTTGCATATTTAGTATGTCGTTCTTTTCGGGCTGCACCAATATTGATACCCACCTCTTTCAATCTGGTCAGCGAGTGGGATTCACCGTCCTGAAACTCCTCTGTTCGGAAAGACTCAATGCGTGAAGAATGTCACTTCGATCCATGGCAGCTCCTTCTGATATTGTAGCCAAGCCATCCAATCTATCAGCTCGTTCATTACCCCTAACTCCTGCGTGTCCAGGGACAAAAATGAAGGTGATTTCAATGTCTAGGTTACTGTTTTTATGGAATGGCTAGAGTACTGTGTTTATGGAATGTCTAGGGTACTGTGTTTATGGAATGGCTAGAGTACTGTGTTTATGGAATGGCTAGGGTACTGGGTTTATGGAATGTCTAGTGTACTGGGTTTATGGAATGTCTAGAGTACTGTGTTTATGGAATGTCTAGGGTACTGTGTTTATGGAATGTCTAGAGTATGTTTTGGAATGTCTAGGTACTGTGTTTATGGAATGTCTAGAGTACTGTGTTTATGGAATGTCTAGGGTACTGTGTTTATGGAATGTCTAGAGTACTGTGTTTATGGAATGTCTAGGTTACTGTGTTTATATAGTGGACTCTACAGTCATTTCCGCTTACATCTGAGAGGTGCAACAATACACGTCTGAGGCTGTTGTTATCATCGATTGTGACAGACGGCAAGTATTATTATTGTGAGATGTCAAGGACAAAAAAAATGCTTTTACTGGCCGTAGTACCGCTTTTAGGAGCTCCTGACCAATGGGTTAGAGAGCGACTGAACAATGGGTTAGAGATCGACTGACCAATGGGTTAGAGAGCGACTGACCAATGGGTTAGAGAGCGACTGACCAATGGGTTAGAGCGCGACTGACCAATGGGTTAGAGAGCGACTGACCAATGGGTTAGAGAGCGACTGACCAATGGGTTAGAGAGCGACTGACCAATGGGTTAGAGCACGGCTCCCATACATGAGATCTGTGTTCAATTCACGGTAAGGCCAAGAATTTTTTTCTGTTGTGGGCATAAATGAAAAATCCTAACCTGAACAGCTTCCGGTGACTGTACTAGCCATGCAGCCTTTAAATTTCTCAGGCTCTTGTCCCACCTGTCCTACAATGCCCTAAATATCGGTACTACCGGTAGTAATAACAGTTTTTTAAAATTGTTTTTGTGTACCGCTTTTTAGTGCGGTGTTGGATAGGGGAGACATGAGAATGTGAAATTTAATGATCGCATGGCTAGTACTGTCGTCGCAAAACTGTTCAGGTTATGATTTTTCTTCATGTACCTGACAGAAAAAAAACGAATTGACCTTACTGGGGATTGAACCTGAGTCTCCCGTATGGAAGCCCGGGCTCTAATATATTCCACCAGACGCTCCTCCTCGTCGTCTAGAAGAAAAGGATCTGTAGGAGAAGGATTGGTTTTATCACACCGGGTTTCTCAATATCGCTCTGTCCCTCGCGGCAGAAATGGCATGTCCACTGCTGAAAAGTTTGAAAAAAAGCACGAACGGTGCAGCTTCGGCAACAATCTTAGGGATCTCTGATAACATAGCATAGATGACTTGGTTCAGATCCGAACGTACAACATTCAAAACGCATGGCAAACGTCTTAAGGTGGCTTTATGTACATCCTATGCAAGTTTGGCATTCTTTTCACGTCTTATATTTTTAAAATACACTGCACAATTAAGTGGGAGTATTTTACAATATATTTTCAAGAAAATTAATTATGTTTTAAATCAATAATTATAATGCATACACTAAACGGTGTTTATCATCAAAAGCAATGTCTTTTGCAACATGTGGCCAACTTGTATGAGAATGTGTTTGGTAGGGTTTTTTTCTGTGAATTTTTTAAAAAGACAACTTAGTTCTGGGTGTGTCTCCCGCCTTAAGCATCTCATCTAAGAGATCCGCCAAAAATACTTATAGTAAGTCTTCAACGTCTAACTTGTATCGTTTGTTGGGTAATGGCCTCCGAAAATGTATATTATGTTGCCGGGGGCTACGGTTGGGGAAAAGGAAGTATTTAGTGTTCCGCCCGTTTGTTGCCGGGGGCTACGGTTGGGAAAATGTAAGTATTTAGTGGTCCGCCCGTTTGTTGTCGGGGGCTACGGTTAGGAAAATGTAAGTATTTAGTGGTCCGCCCGTTTGTTGTCGGGGGCTACGGTTAGGAAAATGTAAGTATTTAGTGGTCCGCCCGTTTGTTGTCGGGGGCTACGGTTAGGAAAATGTAAGTATTTAGTGGTCCGCCCGTTTGTTGCTGGGGGCTACGGTTGGGAAAATGCAAGTATTTAGTGGTCCGCCCGTGTGTTGCCGGGGGCTACGGTTGGGGAAATGCAAGTATTTAGTGGTCCGCCCGTGTGTTGCCGGGGGCTACGGTTGGGGAAATGCAAGTATTTAGTGTTCCGCCTGTGTGTTCCCGGGGGCTACGGTTGAGAAAATGCAAGTGTTTCGTGATAGCGATTGAGCAGAAAGGCTTGCTTCAGAATCCACCCGTGTGTTGCTTGGCCCGCAAGGATAGCAAAGAATTACACCACTGTGACCTACAAGGTATGTCGTAAAAGGCGACTGATGTAGGACCTAGAGAAGCTACACTAGTAAATAAAAAGCATCGCAGAAATCGAATGTGCTTGCCTACTTGTAGGTGTATAACTGGCACAACGTTCAATCGCACTTAGGCTCAGATCACACACAGATCACAAAGAGTGGTTTAAGAAGTGGTCGATATGGAACGTTCGAAGAAGAAGAAAAAGGTAAATAAATCCAGTCGAATAACAGGCTGCAATTGTCACTCTCCATCAACATGGTTAACAAGTGATGGAAACTAATGGATTATCACTGGACCCAATGTTGGGAGGTCTCTGTGGCTGAGTGGTTAAGCCCTTTGCCTCGCGAGTCGAAATTCGTGGGTTCGAATCCGGACCGCGCCGTTCTGTTCACGAGTGCAGTTTTTCCCAGACCCCTAGGATTCTTGCCGGAGCCACGAAGTTCGTGCTTTGTGCAATACTCTCGGCAGGTAGCGTGCCATTTCTGCGGAGAGGACCGAGCCATATGGGGTAAAACCTGGTGCAATGAAGTCAATCCTTCTGCTTAACCCTTTCGTTGCTAAGGACGTATATATACGTTTTCCCATTCACTTCTAAAGACGCATTAATACGTCTGTTATTATCTCTCCTTTGTGGGCTAAAAACGTGTTAACACGTTATTCATTGCTACTGTCACTGCTATAGGCGTACATTCACGTGTGTGTCCTAGAAACAAAGAGTAGCTATTTTAGCTCACACTTCGGAAAGTATGTAGCAGCGAAAGGGTTAAACTAGCCATCAAATTATAAACTAGACAAATTTCTTTACTATACGTGAGTCTCCCTATTTTCTTCTGTTCCTTGTAAATACTTATGTTTAATATATGGTCGATATGGAACGTTTGAATGAGAAGACAAAGAATCATTTTTCGTATTTTGTTTGTCGTTCTTTTCGGACTGTACTAATATCGAACATATCTCTCGCAAGAGAGGCTCGCTCCAGGTGTCTCCCTTTTCGACCTGACGCTGAAAGGCAAAACAGGATTAACTCTTTCCACGCACAGTTATTTCCTCAATTTTTAAGCAGTTAATTCAAGGAAGTAAAAAAAAAAAAAAAACATCCCAACTACTCGTCAATAAATAAACATATATATATTATTATATACTAAATTGAAGAAAACTGGACAACCAATAGAATAACAAGGTTGAAAAAGAATTGAAATAAAATAGTAGAAGTAAAACTAGTAAGACTTCTTATAAGGAAGCAACTCTATGGCGCAGTGTGCGGCTTAATGCGTGCAACGGACTTCCGCCGTGGCGCAATGTGCGGCTTAAAGCGTGGAAAGAGTTAAAGAATAAATAGATAGATCTCTCCTAATCTGATCATATGTGTAAATATGAAATCGGAGCACGCATGGTCAATCACCAAAGTGCAATTACGATGGTGCCATCAATCAATCTATTAACGCTTTCACTCATCTGAGCCGATTTACAGGATCTCAGTATTTTTAAGATGACTAAAAGCCAGTATATCAACTAATGCCCTAGACATTGTAATTTAAAATTCGTCTGGTGGCTAACAAAAATGACGGGATGAAAGAGTTAATCAATTAAACCACAGCAAACTCCTAACATGAGCTAACTCCCACAAACTCCAACAAGCCACAGCCAGGCTCTAACACAGGCCAGACAACTGGGCGGGTATTCCCTGACCTAGATAAGAAAAGGGATCTGGAAATTACAGATGTTTGATAGAACACTGCAAGCTTTTTGCAATTTTACTCAATTCGGTGAGTCTATGGTTATTTATTGGTGAAAATATTTATAATATTGATATTCCTTATTGTTAAACTTAACTTGTTTCATAATATGACTTCCAGTTAGCATTTTGTGTTGATTTTAAAATGAATTCGTCTATATACACCAATACTGGAATGCGAGGTCACGTGGTGTAGTTGGGGTCTGATTCCCACTATTCTTACCTGAGCCCAGTAGTTTATAGTTGGCTCTGAACAAACTAACGAGCAATCTTTGCACACTTGCAGAACAGGTTGGTCTCCAGATTAATTCTGCCAAGACCAAAATTATGGACCTCACAAACTAGACAGACAACATCGTAATAAATGGCCAAACACTGGAGAAAGTTGAACATTTTACATATTTGGGTAGTAAAGTGTCAAACAACGGAGACACGATGAAAGAAATAAACTCTCGTATTGCTATAGCAGCTAGTGCCTTCACTAAATTAACAAATATCTGACAATCTCAATACCTTAGTATATGCACAAAAGTTAAATTGTTTAGGTCATGTGTGATTCCTGTACTGACCTACGGTTGTGAAAGTTGGAAATCAACAAAGAAAATTGATAAGAAACTGCACAGCTTTGAGAATAAATGTCTCCGAAAATTACTAAAAGTAAAATGGAGTGATTTAGTTTCGAACAACACAGTGAGAGATAGAACACACCAACAACCTGTATCAAATATTATAAGGAAACGAACGTGAAAATATTTAGGTCATGTTCTTAGATCAGACGAAAAGAGACTAAATCGACAACTCCTTATGTGGTCACCAGTTGGGAAAAGAAAACGTGGAAGACCTAAGACCACTCTTCGAAGAACAATCCTACAAGAAAGTAAACTATTGGGATGTAAAATCATACAAGATCTCCAACTGCTAGCAACGAACCGCATCACATGGAGATCTAAAACCTCTGCCCTATGTGCCGCCTTTAGCACGAAAGGAACAAACTAACTAACTAAACTCCTAACAACCACTTTTTCTTCTTCTTTTGCATATTAGAACGCTCCATATCGACCACTGTTAACCACTCTTAGTAATGTGTATGTGATCCGGGTCTAAGAGCGATTGTACGTTGTGCAAGTTATGCGCCTGCATGCAGGCCAGCACATCCGATTTCTGCTAGGATTTTTATTTACTATGGTAGTATCTCTAGGTCTCTACCTCATCGCCTCTTACGACATGCCTTGTAGGTCGCAGTACTACTATTCTTTGCTCCCTTGAGAACCCCGGCAACACATGAGAGAACCAACAACCACTAACGGGGGTCTCTGTGGCTGAGTGGTTAAGCCCTTTGCCTTGCGAGTCGAAGATCGTAGGTTCAAATCCGGACCGCGGCCTTCTGTTCACGAGTGCAGTTTTTCCAGAGACCCTAGGATTGTTGCCGGAGCTACGGAGTTCGTGCTTTGTGCAATACTCTCGGCAGGTGGCGTGCCATTTCTGGGAGAGGGACCGAGCCATATGGGGTAAAACCCGGTGCAATGAAGTCAATCCTTCGGTTTTAAAAACCCTTTAAAACAACCACTAAAACTGACACTTGACTTACCTCCGGTATTTTATGATAAGTAACTTCTTGTGTCTGAAGTCTGCTGTTAACTCGTTTGATTTTACCAGAAGATTTGATCTTGGAGCAACAACTGCCCATTCTGTCGATGCACACAACCTGGCACCAAATCTATAACTAGCACTTCGGTGTCTATTCTGTAGCTAGCACTTCGGTGTCTATTCTGTAGCTAGCACTTCGGTGTCAAATTTATAACTAGCACTTCCGTGTCTATTCTGTAGTTAGCACTCTGGTATTAAATCTATAAATAGCACTCCTGTGTCAAATCTATACATGCATTCCGGTGTCAATTGTACGGCGTGGCTGATAATGTGAGGCAGACGGCTGCCTTTATTAGAGAATCCAAAATCCCAATCTAGTGAGAACACAGAAGAAGAAGAGGAAATATATACTAACACTCCAATGTTAAATCTAAATTAACGCTCCAATGTTAAATCTAAACTAACACTCCAATGTTAAATCTAAACTAAAACTCCAATGTTAAATCTAAACTAACACTCCAATGTTAAATCTAAACTAACACTCCAATGTTAAATCTAAACTAACACTCCAATGTTAAATCTAAACTAACGCTTCAATGTTAAATCTAAACTAACTCTCCATTGTTAAATCTAAACTAACACTCCAATGTTAAATCTATACTCATGGTCTGACATGAAATCTAGAATCATAGTCTGTTGTGTAATCTAAACTTGTAGTCTAGTACAGCATCTAAACTTGAAATCTGACATGAAATCTATATCCAAAGTCCAGTACTAACTAAATCTGTACCGATCGTGTATTAATACCATGACTGCCACATTGAAAAACACGATGGGGCGGAATTCATGTTTTCCCATTCCGCAGATGTATGTACGAATATGGCCGTTATATTCTTATCTCTTAAAGAAATTTGATGAATCGTATGTAAATTATGTAGATTTATAAATGAAAATTTATGTAAAACTAACATAATGGTAAGGAATAAATTCATAACAGGTAACGATCAAAATGCGTTTTGGTAAATTTTGTAATAATTTGACACGGAAACAAAGCACGGCGCAATCTGCGGCTCATGGCCAAATGGAACAGAAAAACTGGCACATACTGCGGCACTTAGTAGCTAATTAGTTAAATCTATACCTTTAAATACAGGATAAAATCTATAATCTCAGTCTAGTATTAAATATATGGTGGCTCCACGAGCGAGCGAACCGAGCACCTTTGAAACGAGAGACGCGTAGCTAACGACAACTACCAAATACTAAACTTTTTAATTAAAATCTAACTAGTACTTCCTCAAATACAAACTACTAAACATTAATTTACTTCATGTCATCAAATTATATTTTTTCCAGAGTGAAAAAAACCAATCGAAAATTGTCTAAATTTATGAAAACAACACAACTCTTTCCTTGTAGAAATATTGTAAGTAATCGCAGTTTTGTAATTTTTGTAATTTTTTTTTTTTTTTACTAAATTTATGAAAACGTGACTTTTCATTGAAGATCTACAAAATAGTGTTGAAGAAACTGTTACCGTAAAGAAAGCTAAAATACAAACAAGCAAGAATCTTGAAATAATAAAAACAAGTTTCAAATGCGTATAACAAGTTATGAATAAAAAAAAACATGTAATGCCTAAGGCGGAAAACGCCAACAACAAAATAATATTACAAACACTGGCTCTGACATCGACAAAACGGGAAAACCGAGCACGGTGTTCTAACAAATGAATGCCAGGAAAATATGTCACGGAAAAAATGTCAGGCGAATCGTTTGATAATAGCAGCGTTGCGAATGTTGGTCGGTCACAGAACCTAGTTAATATCAATTATTAAAAAGGGTCGATATCGTTCACGACTGTGTCATTATGTGACTGTCTGTATCAATACAGGGCGGGCATGGATACAAACAAGAGGATAGATGGGATATAAAGGATACAAAAATAGCAGAGATACATCAACGTGATGAGAATAAGATGAAGAGCATTTCATTGAATTTAAATGTCACTCTCTACCTTTCACGTACACAGGGACATGTGTATGCAAACAAGTACACACGAAAACACGCAGACACATTAGCACACACATCAACATTGCAATCAACCAAGTGCAAGAATTCAAATACTTAGGAAGAATATTCATAGAAGATGAAAACTAGACAGAAGGGTAGAAGCTAGTGTGCAAAAAGAAAATGATGTAAACTACCAGCTAGCCTCATAGTTAAGGCATCCAAACATCTCACTGAGAGCAAAAAGAAAATGATGTAAACTACCAGCTAGCTTCATAGTTAAGGCATCCAAACATCTCACTGAGAGCTAAAAGAAAATGATATAACCTACCAGCTAGCTCCATAGTTAAGGCATTCAAACATCTCACTGAGAGCTAAAAGAAAATGATATAACCTACCAGCTAGCTCCATAGTTAAGGCATCCAAACATCTCACTGAGAGCAAAAAGAAAATGATGTAAACTACCAGCTAGCTCCATAGTTAAGGCATCCAAACATCTCACTGAGAGCAAAAAGAAAATGATGTAAACTACCAGCTAGCCCCATAGTTAAGGCATCCAAATATCTCACTGAGAGCTAAACAACAGATTATCAACAGTATTTTCATGCCTACTTTGTGTTACTAGAGCCAAACATGGACAATGAACAAAGCATTGAACAAAGTCGTAAAAAAACTACATGGAAATGCGATGCATACGAAAAGTTACCAATAACAACAGAAAAGACAGAGTCACCAACATCAGCATTAGAAAGAAATGTGGGCCAGAACCTTGCTTGAATTACATTGAGAAACAAAGATTGAAATGATTCGGCTACTTAATAGGAAGTCAATCAGCTCCAGATGAGCAACTGTCTTTTCTCGCTCGAAGATCGAATACTGTATTAACAGCTCGTGTACACTACATGCGCAGGCTTCATATAGTACCCAAAACTACCTCCACAGATTTCTGTATATACTCTGCCCTCAGACATCCAGTTCGTACTGTTAATGCAGTACACATATCTTGTATATACTCTGCCCCTCAGACATCCAGTTCGTACTGTTAACGCAGTACACATATCTTGTATATACTCTGCCCCTCAGACATTCAGTTCGTACTGTTAACGCAGTACACATATCTTGTATATACTCTGCCCCTCAGACATCCAGCTCGTACTGTTAACGCAGTACACATATCTTGTATATACTCTGCCCCTCAGACATCCAGCTCGTACTGTTAATGCAGTACATATACTAAAATTGATAGCAGATGATGGCAGATGTATAACAGAAATTAAAAAGAGACTAGGAATGGCCAAGGATAACTTCAATAATATGAGAAAGTTACTGACATCCAAACAAATTACAAACAGGCTAAAAATGAGAATGATCAAATGCTATATATATCCTATATTAATGTATGGCTCGGAAACATGGACAATGAACAAGCAGTTAGAAGACAGAATTGATGCATTTGAGATGTGGATATATAGAAGAATAGGCAGAGTTTCATGGACAGAAAAACAGACAAATAAACAAGTTTTAGGAAAACTAGGCATGAAGTAACAATTATTAAGAGAAATAAAATTCAGACAAGTAAAGTATTTTGGGCACATAAAAAGACATGACACCGTGATAAAACATTTACTAGAGGGGAAAGTTGAGGGGGAAGAGCAAGAGGAAGACCGAGAGATAAGTGGGAGGAAACTTTAAGAAATGGACAGGTTACAGTCTGGCAGAGTGCAACACCAAGGCAAAATACAGAGGATGCTGGAGATTCATTGCAGCCAATCTTCGATGTGGAGACGGCACCTGATGATGATGATGAGACTAAAATTGGAACGATACAGAGAAGATTATCATGGCCCCTGCGCAAGCATGACACGTAAATTCTTGAAGCGATCCATATTTTTTCGCCCGAGTGGTCACCGGGGCAGAAATTGGGGTGTAAAGAATAGAACCACTGTTACCTGTCACGCTTGTCGTAAGAGGCGACTTAGGAGGTTGGGCGTGAGACTAGCTACCCCACACCGTAAGAAAACACTAGATGGCTACAGAACGGAGAACGAACCGAGTAAACGCTGGCTGAAACCGGACACATCGCCGAACGATAAGCACCAGAGCTCCAAATGGTACTGAAGATGTGACGTAAAACACACCAATGCTAAGGCTGCATGAATCAGATTTCCACATGAATAGAATTTATGGGGAAATATGGTACATCGGTCTGGACGGTGATCGCGAGAGAGCGACATCCAGTTCTACTTGTACAGCGGACAACTCCAAACTGCTTAAATCGCTGAATCGATTTCATATCTATTTTAGTGTCTTCATCCAACATACAGTCGCGAAGAGACCGAAGAACACCCCCCTTATCCATCTTTAACTCCCCAACAATCTTTGCTGTTGATACACACCTGTCCTCTCTCTCTCTCTCTTATTGGATCAAGCGATTTAGGCAATTTGGAGTTACCCGTTGTACAAGTCCTGAGAGGCAGAGTGAGAGGTGTGTTTAATCAGTGAGCCACGGGAACCATCAGTATGCATATTTTTCGATATCTGTTGGGGAGACTGAGCACCTATGGGTCTGTCCGGAGTGCAATGGCGTCAGTTTAGTAACCAATAACCAATCTCTTATTGGCGCAAACATCCGCATGCCCAGAAGAGTATCTAAAAAGTTTTTTCTGCCGTTTGGATTTGATTGTCTGATTCTATATGTACTGTGACGTGTAAAAAGTGAAATTCTTCACTTCTGTGATATCTTTTGCTTGATAATGGCTTTCTGGTCGAAACGTTGCCGTGTAATGTTATTGTTTGTGTATTTTTGGAAGGCCTAGACATACCTTGAGAAGAGAACTGGCGACTGATATGAAAAAGATATGTAAAACACTGCAAGAATTGAAAGGGATGGCAGGAGAGAGGAAGAGCTGGAAGAAGTTTGTTAAACATGTAAAAACAAAGTACTATAGTTTTACAAAATACAGAAACAGTGACGATAAACATCAACGTTTCGACCAAAAGGCCTTTATCAGGCAAACAATACAACAAGAATGATGAATTTCGAGGAACACTACAAATGGACGATCACATGTAGAACGATAGAGGCCTTTTGGTTGAAACGTTGCTGTTTATCATCACTGGTTCTGTATTTTGTAAAACTATAGTACTTTGTTGTTACGTGTTTAGCTATTTGTCCAAGTTTTACTGCAGTCTCCACCCTTTTTCGAAGAAGTTTGTTGAAGACATGTGCTCCGTTGGTAGTTGAAATGTGTAGAAGAAGAATCAATAACTATTGCGTCATTCATTGAACCAAACAAGAGCATATCTAGAAAGGTGAAAGGTGAAAGGTGAGAATATCATAACGTAGACGTCTGTACATCCTAAGATGAACATCGAAAAACAAAGAATTCGAGTAAACACGAACGCCCAGATTTCGATGTTTATTGTTTCTTAGAAATATTATCCAAAAAGGGTAGACAATTGTCGAAAAAAACACTCTTCGAGCAATTATGTCGACTTGTGTGTTATGTTTGAAATCAATTCTTCAAAAATAATTTTTTTTATGAACAGTTTATCTTTCTGTCTCACGATCTCTGTTTCCTATATTACTAACATTATGCTATCAGTGCCAAGCTTGGACGTTGACATCAAATGATAGAAGAAAATTAGTCACGACAGAGACGGCGTGAAGTGCTGGGAGTATCAAGAAGAGAACGGTTTAGATATGAAGACATCCGGACAAAATAATAGGTACAGCTGTTGTCGTTACTGCCTGTTTCGCCCCGTGTGGTGCCGGGGCCCGCAAGGGAACCAAAGAATAGTACTACTGCGACCTTCAAGGCATGTTGTAAGAGGCGAATGGTGTAGGACTTAGAGAAACTACCTTAGTAAATAAAAGCGTCGCAGAAATCGGATGTGCTGGCCTACTTGTAGGCGAATAAATGGCACAACGTACAATCGCTGTTAGGCTCAGATCACATACAAATCACAGAGAGTGGTTAACAAGTGGTCGACGTGGAGCGTTCGAAGAAGAAGAAGAAGAGGATTGCCTATTTAATGGCAGTGTATTATATATGGGATATGTGCCTGCGGAATTTAATGGCAGTGTATTATATATGGGATATGTGCCTGCGGAATTTAACGGTCGCAGAGTTAGTGCAGTCGCCACGAAAAACATTATCACGTTAGGATTTATTTCTTTATAACCTCTTTCTTTTTATTTTTTCATTTCTTCTTCTTTGCGTTCGTTCTTTACGACCAATTTTAATCACTCTTTGTGATATGTTTGATCTTTGCCAAGAACGTGTATACGTTACACATTGGTTTGTAGGCCCCTAAACACATAGACTTCTACACGTTTAGGACACATGCATCCGAATTCAGCCAAACCTCCTTAGACGCCTCTTACGACATGCCGTCGCAGGTAACAGTGGTTCTATTCTTTACACCCCAAATTTGGGCCCCGGTAACCACTATTTATTTTCTTTTTGACAGAAATCTCTCCTTGACCTTACCGAAGATTGAACCCGGGTCTCCCGAACGAGAGCCAGCGCTCTAATCCATTCGGTCAGATGCTCAATAGGTACAACATCAGTTCTAAATTTCCTCAAGAAACAATAAATTAAATGGTGCAGCCCTATAAGCATATTACCAATAGACATTGTGCCTAAAGGGCCTATGTTAAGAGCATAACGTCATCCACGTAAAAGGTTGACCACAGAAATAACAGAGGCACATTAAAAACACCATTAAGGAAGCGCACACTAGAGTATGTTCTAGAACAGGCAGTGCGTTTAAAAGGGCAATGCAAAGGGCAACAGATTGTCCACGTAAAAGGTTGACCACAGAAATAACAGAGGCAATGAAAGACACCATGTACGAAGCGTATTCCTGAGCCCGTTCTAGAAACCTCTTTTTATACCGACGCTCAAATTACACTTGAGGATCTAAACTTCAAGAACCTCCGAGGACAGAAAAGGCGTGTATGCAGTGCCGGATTAGGCCAGCGAGGGGCCTGTAGCAAATTTTAGCGCGGGGCCCTCGGTTTTGTATGATAATAAATAATAAAACACAACTTTTACAAACAAACTTTTCTTGATTCAATGTGAGCAAATTTAGAGATAATACTAGACAAATCAATTTCTCTAAGTAAATTACATTCAATGTTCATTAAGGTGAGGTTGTTTAGACGATCTTGTCGCATCATGTTCCTTAACTCACTTTTTGTACGCTTTAATGTTGAAAAGAACGTTCTACGCTGCATTTAGTAATCAATAAAGACATGTAAATTCGAAAGACTATTTCTACATTAAGAAGTTAAACACAATGAATAACATGTGGCAAAGCACTTGCAAAATACTAAAATTAAAAATATTGAGAACATGCATTTTTCCAGTGGCTACTTATGGTTGCGAATCATGGACTATTACACAGAAATTAAGAACGAAAATCCAGTCCTTCGAAACTAAATGCTACAGAAAGATCCTAAGAATACCATGGACAGAAAAAGAAAGAACACTGATGTCCTGAAAGACCTAAATGTTAAAGAGAATTGGCTGATAAACAACATACTATACAGAAAAATTACATACTTTGGTCACATCAAGCGTCACGATGGCCTGGAAAGAACAATACTAGAAGGCAGGGTCCCAGGACGCAGAGGCAGACCAAGAAGAAGATGGCTACAAGATATTAAAGAAATCATGAACATGACCATCGACGAAGTGGGTGAACTGCCAAGAGACAGAGTGAATTTCAGATGTGCTGCAAAGAGAGCAGCGTCCTATAAAGGATACGCACCTTGATGATGATAATGATTTCTACATTTGGGAAACACGACTCTAATGAATTTTCCATTATAAGTTTATAAAATTACAGTTCAAGAGCCTTATGCTTTTCGTTGTTAATAGCAGCAGCTATATTAGTTTTTAAGAAGTTCAACGAACTGCACAAGTTCGTCTCCTAGACTTTCTTCCAAATCCTCTTGGTAAGAGCTGACAATATTTGGAGTTCTTTCAAGATCTCTTCTGCTGTAAAAGATTTTAACTACCGAAGTATTCCAAATACAATAATCACTCTATGGTACGCTCCCATGCGTTTAGCTAAGGTAGAGAGTACATTATCAATTATGACAATAAAAACACCTGACTTTCAAATTTTTGTTTGGGTGTTTGATTTTCTACAACTTCATCGAGCGTAGTAGAGCCGCTGAAATCGTCGTACTTAGTATTTCGCTTGCGTCGTCTTGAAGTTTGTTGCTGATATATATTCTTGTCCGTCAGGATTTTAGCTTTGGACTCAATATCTGAAAATGTTGGCCGCATTGCTTGAACGTACACGTGTAACGATTCATAAAGGGCATATCCCGTGTTAAGGTCTTGATCAGGGGACTGTAATGAAGCGTTAGAAGCTTGCAAGCGTTCTAGAATTCCGTTCCATAAAATGGTCAATATTCCTGTTTCCAACTTACTCATCCCCAAAACAAGCCAATATGCCTGATTACGACACTCTACCTTTTGATCATGTAATTTGAGATGTCATCCAAAACTTGTTTGATAGTGGTAAAACCACATAAAAGTGCCTTTGTCGCATCAGCTCGGGCAGACCACCTGGTGTCCGACAGTCTCTTCGAAGTCGGGAGTTTTGAACCTTTATCTTCCAGTGCTTTTGTAAGAATGCCGCATCGATAGGTAGAAGCGGAAAAGAATTTATAGAGGCTTTCAACAAAATCGAAAAAATAGATACTTCTATACAACATTCTGCAGTACACTTAGCAACCAAATTCAGTGAATGTGCAAAGCAGAGAATGTATTCTGCGTACTTATTTATCTCCTTAATGCCTGCTTGTAAGCCGTGGCATTTCTCACTCATGTTGCTGGCATTGTCATAGCTTGGACCACGACAGTCTTTGATATCAATGTCATTTTCTTTTAAAAATCAAGTAAACTTTGGGCGAGTTGTTCAGCAGTATGACCTTCAATATCGAAGAACTTCACAAAACTTTCCACTGGTCCAGATGGTAACACAAAGCGCACTATTAGAGTGAGTTGATCCACATGCGAAATTTCTGGAGTAGAGTCCAGTGATACGGAATATTACTTGCATTTCTTAATTTCGCAACTTATATGATCCAGTAAGCTTAATGCAATTAGATGGATAAATTCCTCACATGTTGTTTTTGATAAGTATGGTGTATGTCCCTTTCCTTTATTTCCATAAGTATTTATATGCTGATCCAGAAAAATTCAAATTTGGCCAAATAATAGTTATTATTAGGTGAACCAATAGTTTCATCACTACCCCGAAATGCAAGACCTCGTTCTGCTAAAAATTGGAATAACTGAAGTAGTTCGCTCTAAAAGTATCCGTCAATATGTTTGTTCGGTCTCAATTTCGCTTAACAAGTTAAGAATCGACACCCGCATCCTTCGTTTTGCAAACTAACAGCGAAGTTATCGCTTGTCTAGGGGGGGGTGCTTTCTTCATGTCTTTTCAACAAATTATTTGCGGTTTTCCAGTCAAACCTTCTTTCGTAAACCGACCATTTGCATTTATTTTAAAGTAAGTTTCGAGCGCAAAAACTCTTGAAGAAACAGAAACTGGGTTATGAATAAAATGTAATGGTCCTCTTGTTCAAGCTTTCAAGTTTTCGTTTATTAGAAGCGTGTGCAAAAAGGGAACACTCAAAAACTGCAACGTTGTTAGTGAGCTCAATGCGACCGCCCGTACCTAGCTATTAAAGTCCGAAATTGTGTAAACATGATCTTGGCCCTAACCTAAATAAGAAAAGAATGAAAGGGGGATATTATTACCCACCTCCCAACCTTGGTTCCATGTTTATTACTAGTGACAGCTTAGCTTTGTCACATAGGCGCAGGGCCCTCGAAGCGCGGGCCCGTAGCATTTGCTACTTCTGCTACTAGGCTAATCCGGCGCTGCCTGTATGACAAGCAAAAACATCGTTCATGAAAGTGAGAAGCATCATATGCAACAAGTCCTGGTCAGTTGAGGTTAGAATGCGAGTTATTCAGTGCTACACAGAACCAATACTGACATACGGATGCGAGTCATGGACAATAAACAAACAGATCTAAAATCCTCTAGAGGGTACAGAGATGTGGTTTTACAGAAGAATAATGAGAATCTCATGGACTGCTAAAATCACTAATGTTAAGATGTTGAATGAGGTAAAGACACAGAGAAAACTTATTACCAATATAAGAAAGAAGCAGTCCTCGTTTTTCGGACATGTGATGAGGAGGGGAGGTTTAGAACATATTGTAACAACTGGTAAAATCGAGGGTAGACAAGACATAGGAAGACAGAGAGAGAAAGTTTTGGATAGCCAAACTTCATGGCACAGTAGAGCGTCAACATCTGAGTTGATAGCAAACACCAAATATAGAGATTTATGGAGATCCATGATCGCCAACGCTAGCCTGCACTGCACCTGATGATGATGAGTGTGCAGAAGATACCCTTCGACATCTGTGTTGGGGATACTGAGCACCTAGGGTCTGCCCGGAGTTGTGCGACTTCAGTTCAGTAAGCAATAACCAATCTATTTCCTGTTTTGGAATCCACAAGGAAAGAGGACAGAACATCGGCAAAGAAGGCAAGAGGAAGACCACGGAAAAGATGGTTAGATGGCGTAGCAGAATCCTGTGAAAGAGCAAAGATAACAATCACACAAGCCACCAGAACAGCGCAAGATAAAACAGAAAACCACGACACTGGGCAACAACCCGGTAGCAGTGTGACGACAAAAGAAGAAGAAGAAGAAGGAAAGAGGAGAATGGGAAGGCTTAGAAATACCCGGAGACGAGAGCTGGAGACTGATATTAAAAGGATAGGTATGCCGTGGAAAGAATTAGTAGGGATGGCAAGAGAGGGGAAGCACATTGAGAAGACAAACATGAAGACAGACTCTATTTTGGAACCCGCAGGGAAAGAGAAGTAGGGGAAGGCCTAGAAGTACCTGGATAAGAGAGCTGAATATTGTTATTAAAAGGATAAGCAAGATGTGGAAGGAATTGGAAGGGATGGCAGGAGAGAGGAAGAGCTGAAAGAAATGTGTTGAAGACATGTGCTGCTCCGTTGGGAGTTGAAAGAAATGTGTTGAAGACGTGTGCTGCTCCGTTGGGAGTTGAAAGAAATGTGTTGAAGACGTGTGCTGCTCCGTTGGGAGTTGAAAGAAATGTGTTGAAGACATGTGATGCTCCGTTGGAAGTTGAAAGAAATGTGTTGAAGACATGTGCTGCCCGTTGGAGTTGAAAGAAATGTGTTGAAGACATGTGCTGCTCCGTTGGGAGCTGAAAGAAATGTGTTGAAGACATGTGCTGCTCCGTTGGGAGCTGAAAGAAATGTGTTGAAGACATGTGCTGCTCCGTTGGGAGTTGAAAGAAATGTGTTGAAGACATGTGCTGCTCCGTTGGGAGTTGAAAGAAATGTGCTGAAGACATGTGCTGCTCCGTTGGGAGTTGAAAGAAATGTGTTGAAGACATGTGCTGCTCCGTTGGGAGTTGAAAGAAATGTGTTGAAGACATGTGATGCTCCGTTGGGAGTTGAAAGAAATGTGTTGAAGACGTGTGCTGCTCCGTTGGGAGTTGAAAGAAATGTGTTGAAGACATGTGCTGCTCCGTTGGGAGTTGAAAGAAATGTGTTGAAGACGTGTGCTGCTCCGTTGGGAGTTGAAAGAAATGTGTTGAAGACATGTGCTGCTCCGTTGGGAGTTGAAAGAAATGTGTTGAAGACATGTGATGCTCCGTTGGGAGTTGAAAGAAATGTGTTGAAGACATGTGCTGCTCCGTTGGGAGTTGAAAGAAATGTGTTGAAGACATGTGCTGCTCCGTTGGGAGTTGAAAGAAATGTGTTGAAGACATGTGCTGCTCCGTTGGGAGTTGAAATAAATGTGTTGAAGACGTGTGCTGCTCCGTTGGGAGTTGAAAGAAATGTGTTGAAGACATGTGCTGCTCCGTTGGGAGCTGAAAGAAATGTGTTGAAGACATGTGATGCTCCGTTGGGAGCTGAAAGAAATGTGTTGAAGACATGTGCTGCTCCGTTGGGAGTTGAAAGAAATGTGTTGAAGACGTGTGCTGCTCCGTTGGGAGTTGAAAGAAATGTGTTGAAGACATGTGCTGCTCCGTTGGGAGCTGAAATAAATGTGTTGAAGACATGTGCTGCTCCGTTGGGAGCTGAAAGAAATGTGTTGAAGACATGTGATGCTCCGTTGGGAGCTGAAAGAAATGTGTTGAAGACATGTGATGCTCCGTTGGGAGTTGAAAGAAATGTGTTGAAGACGTGTGCTGCTCCGTTGGGAGTTGAAAGAAATGTGTTGAAGACATGTGCTGCTCCGTTGGGAGTTGAAAGAAATGTGTTGAAGACATGTGCTGCTCCGTTGGGAGCTGAAAGAAATGTGTTGAAGACATGTGCTGCTCCGTTGGGAGTTGAAAGAAATGTGTTGAAGACATGTGCTGCTCCGTTGGGAGCTGAAAGAAATGTGTTGAAGACATGTGCTGCTCCGTTGGGAGCTGAAAGAAATGTGTTGAAGACATGTGCTGCTCCGTTGGGAGCTGGAAGAAATGTGTTGAAGACATGTGATGCTCCGTTGGGAGTTGAAAGAAATGTGTTGAAGACATGTGCTGCTCCGTTGGGAGCTGAAAGAAATGTGTTGAAGACATGTGCTGCTCCGTTGGGAGCTGGAAGAAATGTGTTGAAGACATGTGCTGCTCCGTTGGGAGTTGAAATAAATGTGTTGAAGACATGTGCTGCTCCGTTGGGAGTTGAAAGAAATGTGTTGAAGACATGTGCTGCTCCGTTGGGAGTTGAAAGAAATGTGTTGAAGACATGTGCTGCTCCGTTGGGAGCTGAAAGAAATGTGTTGAAGACGTGTGCTGCTCCGTTGGGAGTTGAAAGAAATGTGTTGAAGACGTGTGCTGCTCCGTTGGGAGTTGAAAGAAATGTGTTGAAGACATGTGCTGCTCCGTTGGGAGCTGAAAGAAATGTGTTGAAGACATGTGCTGCTCCGTTGGGAGTTGAAAGAAATGTGTTGAAGACATGTGCTGCTCCGTTGGGAGCTGAAAGAAATGTGTTGAAGACATGTGATGCTCCGTTGGGAGTTGAAAGAAATGTGTTGAAGACGTGTGCTGCTCCGTTGGGAGTTGAAAGAAATGTGTTGAAGACATGTGCTGTTCCGTTGGGAGTTGAAAGAAATGTGTTGAAGACATGTGCTGCTCCGTTGGGAGCTGAAAGAAATGTGTTGAAGACATGTGCTGCTCCGTTGGGAGTTGAAAGACATGTGTTGAAGACATGTGCTGCTCCGTTGGGAGCTGAAAGAAATGTGTTGAAGACATGTGCTGCTCCGTTGGGAGCTGAAAGAAATGTGTTGAAGACATGTGCTGCTCCGTTGGGAGCTGGAAGAAATGTGTTGAAGACATGTGATGCTCCGTTGGGAGTTGAAAGAAATGTGTTGAAGACATGTGCTGCTCCGTTGGGAGCTGAAAGAAATGTGTTGAAGACATGTGCTGCTCCGTTGGGAGCTGGAAGAAATGTGTTGAAGACATGTGCTGCTCCGTTGGGAGTTGAAAGAAATGTGTTGAAGACATGTGCTGCTCCGTTGGGAGTTGAAAGAAATGTGTTGAAGACATGTGCTGCTCCGTTGGGAGTTGAAAGAAATGTGTTGAAGACATGTGCTGCTCCGTTGGGAGTTGAAAGAAATGTGTTGAAGACGTGTGCTGCTCCGTTGGGAGTTGAAAGAAATGTGTTGAAGACATGTGCTGCTCCGTTGGGAGTTGAAAGAAATGTGTTGAAGACATGTGCTGCTCCGTTGGGAGTTGAAAGAAATGTGTTGAAGACATGTGCTGCTCCGTTGGGAGTTGAAAGAAATGTGTTGAATACATGTGCTGCTCCGTTGGGAGTTGAAAGAAATGTGTTGAAGACATGTGCTGCTCCGTTGGGAGCTGAAAGAAATGTGTTGAAGACATGTGCTGCTCCGTTGGGAGTTGAAAGAAATGTGTTGAAGACATGTGCTGCTCCGTTGGGAGTTGAAAGAAATGTGTTGAAGACGTGTGCTGCTCCGTTGGGAGTTGAAAGAAATGTGTTGAAGACATGTGCTGCTCCGTTGGGAGTTGAAAGAAATGTGTTGAAGACGTGTGCTGCTCCGTTGGGAGTTGAAAGAAATGTGTTGAAGACATGTGCTGCTCCGTTGGGAGCTGAAAGAAATGTGTTGAAGACATGTGCTGCTCCGTTGGGAGTTGAAAGAAATGTGTTGAAGACGTGTGCTGCTCCGTTGGGAGTTGAAAGAAATGTGTTGAAGACATGTGCTGCTCCGTTGGGAGTTGAAAGAAATGTGTTGAAGACATGTGCTGCTCCGTTGGGAGTTGAAAGAAATGTGTTGAAGACGTGTGCTGCTCCGTTGGGAGTTGAAAGAAATGTGTTGAAGACATGTGCTGCTCCGTTGGGAGTTGAAAGAAATGTGTTGAAGACGTGTGCTGCTCCGTTGGGAGTTGAAAGAAATGTGTTGAAGACATGTGCTGCTCCGTTGGGAGTTGAAAGAAATGTGTTGAAGACTTGTGCTGCTCCGTTGGGAGCTGAAAGAAATGTGTTGAAGACATGTGCTGCTCCGTTGGGAGTTGAAAGAAATGTGTTGAAGACGTGTGCTGCTCCGTTGGGAGTTGAAAGAAATGTGTTGAAGACGTGTGCTGCTCCGTTGGGAGCTGAAAGAAATGTGTTGAAGACATGTGCTGCTCCGTTGGGAGTTGAAAGAAATGTGTTGAAGACGTGTGCTGCTCCGTTGGGAGTTGAAAGAAATGTGTTGAAGACATGTGCTGCTCCGTTGGGAGTTGAAAGAAATGTGTTGAAGACATGTGCTGCTCCGTTGGGAGCTGAAAGAAATGTGTTGAAGACATGTGCTGCTCCGTTGGGAGCTGAAAGAAATGTGTTGAAGACGTGTGCTGCTCCGTTGGGAGCTGAAAGAAATGTGTTGAAGACATGTGCTGCTCCGTTGGGAGTTGAAAGAAATGTGTTGAAGACGTGTGCTGCTCCGTTGGGAGCTGAAAGAAATGTGTTGAAGACATGTGCTGCTCCGTTGGGAGTTGAAAGAAATGTGTTGAAGACGTGTGCTGCTCCGTTGGGAGTTGAAAGAAATGTGTTGAAGACATGTGCTGCTCCGTTGGGAGTTGAAAGAAATGTGTTGAAGACATGTGCTGCTCCGTTGGGAGTTGAAAGAAATGTGTTGAAGACGTGTGCTGCTCCGTTGGGAGTTGAAAGAAATGTGTTGAAGACGTGTGCTGCTCCGTTGGGAGCTGAAAGAAATGTGTTGAAGACATGTGCTGCTCCGTTGGGAGCTGAAAGAAATGTGTTGAAGACATGTGCTGCTCCGTTGGGAGTTGAAAGAAATGTGTTGAAGACGTGTGCTGCTCCGTTGGAAGCTGAAAGAAATGTGTTGAAGACATGTGCTGCTCCGTTGGGAGTTGAAAGAAATGTGTTGAAGACGTGTGCTGCTCCGTTGGGAGTTGAAAGAAATGTGTTGAAGACATGTGCTGCTCCGTTGGGAGCTGAAAGAAATGTGTTGAAGACATGTGCTGCTCCGTTGGGAGCTGAAAGAAATGTGTTGAAGACATGTGCTGCTCCGTTGGGAGTTGAAAGAAATGTGTTGAAGACGTGTGCTGCTCCGTTGGAAGCTGAAAGAAATGTGTTGAAGACATGTGCTGCTCCGTTGGCAGCTGAAAGAAATGTGTTGAAGACATGTGCTGCTCCGTTGGGAGTTGAAAGAAATGTGTTGAAGACATGTGCTGCTCCGTTGGGAGCTGAAATAAATGTGTTGAAGACATGTGCTGCTCCGTTGGGAGCTGAAAGAAATGTGTTGAAGACATGTGCTGCTCCGTTGGGAGCTGAAAGAAATGTGTTGAAGACATGTGCTGCTCCGTTGGGAGTTGAAAGAAATGTGTTGAAGACATGTGCTGCTCCGTTGGGAGCTGAAAGAAATGTGTTGAAGACATGTGCTGCTCCGTTGGGAGCTGGAAGGTGAAGAAGAAGAAGAACATACTTCCTAGACACTGCATCTTGTCCTTCATACACCCCCGATACAACACAACGAGTGTGGCCTAATAGGAAACCTGACCCTGGGGATAACCGTAATAACAAACCGATTTATCGCCCAGTTGAACAAGACCATTTTACACACCAACAAAATGTGCATATCAATGTACGGATCACAGGGAATTGTATTTTGAGATTTGTTATACAAATTTTACCACCAATTTTATGAGCACTGAATAATCGGTCTTAAAGAGCAATAAGAGCTACTCTTTCACGTAACTTTGAAAACTGAGAGGTACAATTTTCATTCCCAATTGATTCGTTCTTTGTATTATCGTTGTTCTTAAGTATCACATCCTGCCACATCAAACCAGGGACAGAATGGACATTTATTTTAGATTAGGAATTGATTAATTGATTGATTGATTGATTCATTCATTGATAAGACCATCATCATTGCACTTCGGTGATTAACCATGCGTGCTCCGTTATCTTTCTTACACGGGAAGATCGCAGCTGCAGTGCACTAACACCGTAGCACCGGCGAGGGTAACGGTGTAATTTTAAAGATGGTGAGTATATTTTTGTAGAAATTATATTTTAAATCTTTTCTAATTAATTTTGAACGGGCATCGGCTTTCCAGCCTGCTCTTCTCGATTTTAAACTGTCAAGGGTTATATTACGTGCTGAAATGGAATAGTGAAGAATGAATGTCGATACGGAGATCGGAGCACCTATGGACATGTCCGGAGTGCTATGATGATAGTCCTCATATAACTGATAACTGAAAGAATAGTCTGGCATCAGAGTGTAACAACCGGTACTTTTTCCGGAACATATAGTGACAACTAGTGCCCAATCGATACTTTTTCCGGAACATATAGTTACAACTAGTGCCCAATCGATACTTTTTCCGGAACATGTAGTGACAACTTGTGCGCAATCGATACTTTTTCCGAACATATAGTAACTACTTGTGCGCAACATGTACCTTTTCCTCTCCAGATCCTGATCTTAATGAGTTGAGATTTAACGCCTAGTCCGATTGAAACGGACGATAAAACGTAGGTCTCGTGTTCAAATTGAGTATTTAAAATAACACCTGGCATTTTTTTAAAAACAGCAGGCTGCAAAATCGCTGCCCGAGTCAATTTAATAAGAATTTTTTTTTGGTAAATATCTGAAAACTTTTTTAATTACCCATCTTTAAAAATAAATCAGGAATCCTCGCCGTTGCTACGGAGTTTGTATACTATTGCTGCGATCGTCCTGTGTAAGAAATGGACCGAAGAACACATGGTTATTCCTCGAAGTGCAATGTTTATGGTCCATATCGAGCAATCAGTCACAACTGGACAGAGAGGAGCTGACCGATTGTTTAAGAAACATCTCGTGTTCGAACCCTCAGTAAGGTAAATAGTTTTTTTTTCTGTTATGGAGTAATAAAACCGATGATCTTCACACGCGTGGCGACAGCTACGGACAAGCAGTCTTAATTCCTACTATTCTTAATTGTACTATGCAAACATACAGAGTACTCTCAGAAATGGGAACAGGGTGCTGTAATTAGTTTTTTTTCTTGACTTGACAGATACAACATGTCTTTTTGTGGGTTTTTTCCGATCAAGAAGCACTTGAGCTTTCAGCTCTTCGGCTCAGTGCCATGGACATCGTAACCCTTCGGTTCGGTGCCACGAACACAGTGAATCTGGAGTTACAACATGTAAAATCAACAGGAGAACGAGTTAGAGAACTGAAGAGAAAAAAAAAGAAGTTTGGAAAGTCTAGCAACATGGCACTGAAGAGTGTCAACATCGGAATTGGTAGCCAGTACCAGGGACAGGCGTTTGTGGAGATCCATGATTACATAAGTTAGAAGTCTCTGTGGCGTATAGACAAAGTGCACGGAAGAGTGTCAACATCGGAATTGGTAGCCAGTACCAGGGACAGGCGTTTGTGGAGATCCATGATTACATAAGTTAGGAGTCTCTGTGGCGTATAGACAAAGTACACACCTATCGCTCCAGAGATACTCGGTTCGGTTCTCACGTGGAGCGACATGATATTTTTCTAGTGATCTAAATTTCAGTGTAGGTGAGATCGAGTTTCTAGTTCTATCAGAGACGGACGACAAAACAGAGGTCTCGTGTTCAAGTTAAACACATAAAAAAAATCATTGGCAATTTAAAAATATATAAGAGTAAGCTGCAAAGCCGCTGCCTGTGCAAAATTCTGTAAAAATATTCTGTAGAAATAAAATACCTCGAAATATTTCACCCTTTTTAAATTTACATGGAAGACACTCGTCGGTGCTACGAAGTTCGTGCACTGTTGTTGAGACCTATCTGTATAAGAAAGAGATCGGAACATGTATGGTTATTCAATGAAGAGCTTTGCTGACACGGCTATCGAGCAATTAATCAATCAAGCCTACATGATACATGCCGACAGTGGCGGCTCGTAATCATTTTTGTTGGTAGGGCCAGACAAAAATTATCGGAAAAATCATGGCTTTGTGTGGTTATGTTTTAATTTATAAAATAATAAATACACGTTACTCATTATCTTTGGTGGGGCCCGGCCCCAGTGGCCCTTAATGACGAGCCGCCACTGCATGCCGATGATGAATTAATAACACATGTATGCTAACGTCGCTTTATTAAGTGTGTCAAAGTGGTGCGGTTGAGAGTTACCAGGCTTTCTTTTTGAACAAGAAGTGTACGTTCTGCTAATATTATTGCGACTTACGTGTGTCAGATCAACCGTAACACACTGACAGAAAGGTATTCAAGTCTCTTATGTGCTACCTGGAGTTATATATGAACTCTAAGCAGTGATAGTAATAGTAGTGGTATTTATAATAGTGGTGCCTGCCAGCCCAGCGTGTTCGTAGCGCGTTGGACAACGGGTGACAAGACCCCTGTGAGTGTGGTTCAATTCCACGGGCTGGCAGAAAAGTCACAGGTTCCCCAGATTTACAGTGTTCGTGGCACCCGACCCGAAGGGTTACGATGTCCATGGCGCCGAGCCGAAGAGCTGAAAGCTCAGGTGCTTCTGGATCGAAAAAAGCAGTCACACATACATAGGACCGATCACGAGATTCGCATACTGTAAAAATGGACTGAAAAAAATACTATTATAACCCTGACCGTGTTTTCCCTGACCGGTTGGGGGACAACACTGGGGGTCGACACTCATGGCGAGCTATGGAATACTTTTTGCTGTGTCAACCGTGCGTTTGTTGTGTATTCAGAAAATGGCGGACAGCGGTTATGACGAACAAGCTCAATCTGCCGTATGCAGTTATATTGCGAGTGCAGAAAGCTGGATTTTGTCATGATTGATGTTCCCTTCGACAAGAATTGCAATTCAATTGATGAACAGTTTTGTGTTGCTACATTAGCGACGGCCATATGCATTTTATGCGGTGCATGTTGTTTTTGTGGCGGTACGCGGCTGTTTCATTCTGGAATTAGTTCACACAGAAACATTTCACAGTTGTTAGCATTTCGTGTGATTTTCATTGGCACAGGAACGGAGCAATTATGGGTGACCCGTTGCAGTGAAGTTGGAACCGTACTTATGAACTATGAACTCATGGCGAGCTAGTAGGAACAAACGTATAAGTGGTGCCTACTCATCAACGACTACGAAGCAGAAAATCGACGACTCGTTTACTGTTGTTGATGGCTATGTCCTGTAAAGGATATGCCCGATTTTTTTCTACCGTCGTATAGTGCAGATTTAAACCGAATACGTGATCTGTGAATGGTATGTTTATTACGCGAGATCACATTCGTCCATAGATGTTTAAAATATATATCGTCATTTCACGTTTATATATATATATATCGTCATTTCACGTTTATATATATATATCGTCATTTCACGTTTATATATATATATCGTCATTTCACGTTTATATATATATATCGTCATTTCACGTTTATATATATATATATCGTCATTTCACGTTTTTATATATATATCGTCATTTCACGTTTATATATATATATCGTCATTTCACGTTTATATATATATATCGTCATTTCACGTTTATATATATATATCGTCATTTCACGTTTATATATATATATATAAAATGTTATTTTATTAACCGAAAGTGCAACTGAACACAGCTACTAATAGTTCGTTCCAAAATTCGAGAACATCTTTACCGACCGATATAAAATTATACAATTGACAGAAATTATTGGGTTTTTTAAATACATTTTTCTATAGATAATAGAACCTTTAGTACTGTAGTGTTTTACTTATTTGTTATTAGTTTTTAAAAATAGCGATATTTTTTGGTATACATGTAGAAGTTTAGCAGTACGATTGTCAAGTTGTTCTATAATTAAGCATTTGCATGCTCCACATGCAAATCAGAGCAAGTGAAAATTGGTAATACCGTGGAATTAATCAGTTCATAATGTATCCTAACGACTGTCATTGGCGTATGCCCTCACAACTTCGTTTCATTGATTAAAGTGGAAGGTGTGATTTGTTCACTATGTCACATTACTTTTTATAATATGTAATAGGGATACGCCTTTGCAAACATTCGCCACCATTTTGTGTATTACTGTAAATTCACTTTGATGATCATTTTGTTGTGCTTATGTAAAATTATATAACCAAAAAACACTTTTGAATCAACCAAGCTACCTACCAATTAGTTAAACATGAATTCGTAAAGTCGTGAGGTATATATGACTGCCTGCAAAAAATTAATGTTATACGTCCAATAGATTTCGTTCACATTAAACCTTAGTTTTTTTTCAAGAATTTTGGAACGAACTATAATACACCGGTTACCTTACCAGTTACACGAAAATCTAGTAATATTTCCTCGAATCTAACTTTACCGTTGTCCACATTTTAGTAACACTAGAAGCACGCATCACAAACATCATAAACATTTAAAACATATCAATGATTTCAAAATCCACAGTGTTCATTACACAATATCTATACGAAATATATCCAAGTCACAAAAGTAATATATAAATTGGGTACAAAAACTAACCTAACACCATTTTCCGTGAAAAGGCACGGTGTATGTATTGCAATAACATGTCGATACAATGAACATGTGGAAATTATACACCATACGCATTTCTACAAGACACCGTGTAGTTAGCATTTACATAGGTGTAGTCGTGTTAGGACTAACGGTGGCCCCCGGTAACATAAGAACGACTAGCTCAAAAGGAAAAACCAAAATTCCTGTTTAATGGGGGTTGATTTGTATAAATGTTTGATAGAACACTATAAGGTTTTCTGAATATTCACAAAACAGATGAGACTGCAGTTAAACTATTTGATTGGCAAAATACGAAATCACAAAGTACTGTAGTTTTACAAATTACAAAACAATGACAAAATACAGCAACGTTTCGACCAACAAGGCCTTTATCAAGCAAACGAACAACAGGAGTGACAAATTTAAAAAACAAATGGACGACCAAAAACAAACGTTTCTAATGAAAATCTGGAATTAAAAACGAAAATCTGGGAATAAAAACGAATAACGAAATAAAAGTAACACAAAAACACACATAAAAACTAGAAATAGAACGGAAGAGAAACAATGAAAAATCTAGTAAATATATAACTTGAATACATGCAATATATACCCATATAGATTACAAGGCATGGGAAGAGAAAGTACTAAGAAGCATAGGAATGTAATACGTTGAGCCCACGTGGTTGCAATGTACCATACAAAGAAATCAACCGATTCTCCAGAGCAAATCGACTGCGATCATCCGAAGAACACGATCGGATGGCTGTGACCTGGACATCGTGAGCTCCTAAATGGCCAGTTACACAATTCTACGAGTCCGTGGTAATTTATTGATGAAAAATGTTAATAATATTGATACTTCTTAGTGTTAAACTTAACTTGTAACATAATATAACCTTGATTTAGCATCGTTGTGTTTTTTTTAAAATGAATTTGTCCTTATTTAACAATAGTGGAGTGCGAGGTCACATGACGGTTGTGGTCTTATTTCCATGAATTGTTATCCAAGCCCGCAGGCCGTATGTTATCGGAGGCTATGGACGAACTAGGTCGCCAATTCGGTATCGTATTATGTAACCAGGGCGCACTCTGCCTCGCAGAAGGTGACAGTAGATGTTTCGTTTTCAAATCTGATTTATTGAACTTTAATTTGTTTTGTATATATATTTAAAAAATTTGGGCAACCACTAGTAACAACTGTTATAAGAAAGAGAAGATGGAGATATGTTGGACACACCTTGAGAAGAAATGTCTGGTCAACCACTAGTGACAGCTGTTATAAGATGGAGATATGTTGGACACACCTTGAGAAGAAATGTCTGGTCAACCACTAGTGACAACTGTTATAAGATGGAGATATGTTGGACATACCTTGAGAAGAAATGTCTGGTCAACCACTAGTGACAACTGTTATAAGATGGAGATATGTTAGACATACCTTGAGAAGAAATGTCTGGTCAACCACTAGTGACAACTGTTATAAGATGGAGATATGTTGGACACACCTTGAGAAGAAATGTCTGGTCAACCACTAGTGACAACTGTTTTAAGATGGAGATATGTTGGACATACCTTGAGAAGAAATGTCTGGTCAACCACTAGTGACAACTGTTTTAAGATGGAGATATGTTGGGCATACATTGAGGAGAAATGTCTGGTCAACCACTAGTAACAACTGTTATAAGGAGAAGATAGAGATATGTTGAGCATACATTGAGGAGAAATGTTTGGTCAACCACTAGTAACAACTGTTATAAGAAGGAGAAGATGGAAATATGTTGGACACACCTTGAGAAGAAATGTCTGGTCAACCACTAGTGACAACTTTTATAAGATGGAGATATGTTGGACATACCTTGAGAAGAAATGTCTGGTCAACCACTAGTAACAACTGTTATAAGAAGGAGAAGATGGAGATATGTTGGACACACCTTGAGAAGAAATGTCTGGTCAACCACTAGTAACAACTGTTATAAGAAGGAGAAGATGGAAATATGTTGGACACACCTTGAGAATCAATGATCAACGAATATCAAAGCAGGCATTGAAGTGGGATGCAAAGGGTACAAGAAAGAGAAGTCGACCTAAGGAGACACTGACACGAATTTTGCTGAGAGAGGCAAGAAATATCGTTCTCAGTTCCATGGAGGAGATTGAGCGAGTTGCCCAGGATAGAGCGGTATGTAGAAATTACATGCAGGAGAAAAATTGGAAACTCGTTTTCATACTTTGCTTTAGCCTTTCTCTAATCCTGTTTTGTCTAACAGCGTCAGGATAAGAAGAGATTTCTAGAACGAGCCCTTGTGTGCGCTTCATAAATAGTGTATTTCGTCGTCTCTGTTATCTCTGAGGTCCACCTTAAGCGTGACCTGCCTTTTGCCTTGTATCCATTGTATCGGAGCAACATTGCTCTTTGAGGTATGTTGTCTGTTGGTAATGTGCTTATGTGACCGAACTATTTAATTTGGTATTTCTTGATGAAGTTCAGTACTGATGTTGTACCCACTTTTTACAGATGTCTTTATGTCTAAACTGGTCTCTTTGTGATACTCCCAGCATTCTGCGTAGACACTTCATCTCCGTAGTGATTGATAAGTTTTCTTCTATCACTTGATGTCAGGTCTAGATTTGGCACTGATAGCATCATGTTTTCATAACATTAGCTATATTTGTTAACCAGCTATTGTTAAGCACCCAAACAACTCTTTGAAAGTTAAACAGAGAAGGTCAACGGCATTTTTATACCTACTTTGTGTTACCAGAGCCAAACATGTGAAAGGAACAAAGCATAATCGCAAAAAATAACTCCATGTGAAATGAGACACGTACGAAAAGTTACCAACAAAATTAGAAAAGCTAGTCACCAACATCAGCATTAAGTTGGGACAGAACCTTGCTTGAATTACATTGAGAAAAAAGAATGAAGTGGTTTGGCTTCTTAACCCTTTAGCTGCTAAGAACGTATATATACGTTTTTCCTTATTCACTGCTAAAGACGCATTAACACATCTGTTATTATCTCTCCTGTGTGGGCTAAAGACGTGTTAGCACGTTATACATTGCTACTGTCACTGATATAGGCGTACATTCACGTTTGTGACCTAAAATCAAAGAGTAGCTATTTTTAGCTCAGCCTTCAGAAAGTTTGTAGCAGCGAAAGGGTTAATAAGAATGTAACCAAACTCCACAGTATACAGAGTCTTCTATAACAGAACATCAGAAAAGAAGGCGAGAGAGAGGCCACATAAAAGATGGTTAGATGGCATAGCAGAATCCTGTCAAAAAGTAAAAATAACAATCACCCAAGCCACTAGAACAGCACAAGACAAAAACAGAAAACTACGACACTGGGCAACAACCCGGTTACAGTGTGAGGACCAAAGAAGAAGAAGGTATATTGGTGAGTCAGGGGTAACAAAGTAGATGATATATATAATACAATGAACCGAATTGACATTCTTAACGCATTGATTGATTCATTGATTGATTGATTGATATGACCATCATCATTCAACTTCGGTGAGTAACCATGTGTGCTTCGATCTCTTTCTTACACAGGAAGATCTCAGCTGCAGTGCACGAACCGAGCACCAGCCAGTGTCCCCGTTGTAATTTTGAAGATGGTGTTGACATTTTGCAGGAATTTTATTTTTTAATCATTTCCAATGAATTTTGTTTTCCAGTCTGCTCTTTTCGATTTTGAACTGCTCAAATTTAACACGGGGCCTACTTTTTATCGTCCATCTCCGATAGGACATGGAACTCGATCTCACCTACACTGAGATTAGGATCTCTGGAATAAGATCCCAATGACTCCCCGAGGGATCGAAACGGGTACCTTTGGTACGAGAGCCGAGCACCTAACTCTCTCTCTCTTTGCCTTTTACCCGGATTGGGGCATAGGCCCTCAACCAACTCATGCCAAGTCTTCCTATCTCTAGCTATCTCCTGCAGCTCCTCCAGCTCTTCTTTATATGAGCACCTAACGCTTTGAGAAATTCTTTACGAACATATGAGTTTAAGGGTTGTGAGACACAGTCGCTGGATAGACAGTAAAACGCTTGTGTGTGGGGGTCTCTGTGACGTAGAGTTAAGGTGCTCGTCTCTTGTGCTAAAGGTACCAGGTTCGCTTCCTCGTGGAGCCATCTGGATATGTTTCCTGAGATCCCTGCTCGGTGAGATTAACTTTCTTGTTCTAACGAAGACGAACGATAACACGTAGGTCCCGTGCCCAATTTGATCACGTAAAAGTCCTTCGAAACTAAATGCTACAGAAAGATCCTACGAATACCATGGACAGAAAGAAGAAAGAACACTGATGTCCTGAAAGAACTAAATGTTAAAGAGAATTTTCTGATAAACAACATACTATACAGAAAAATTGCATACTTTGGTCACATCAAGCGTCACGATGGCTTGGAAAGAACAATACTAGAAGGCAGGGTCCCAGACCAAGAAGAAGATTACTACAAGATATTAAAGAAACCATGAACATGACCATCGACGAAGTGGGTGAACTGGCTAGAGACAGAGTGAATTTCAGATGGGCTGAAAAGAGAGCAACGTCCTATAAAGGATACGCACCTTGATGATGAAAAGAACTATTCGCAGCTCAAAATCGAGAGAAGCAGGTTGGAAAGCCGCTGCCCGCGCAAAATTCATTATAAAAGATTTAAAATTAAATTCCTTCAAAAATATCTTCATATTTAGAATTACATCGGGGACACTCGCCGATGCTACAGAGTTCGTACACTGCAACTGTGTAAGAAAGAGAACAGAGCACACATGGCTACTCACCAAAGTGCAATGATGATGGTCTTATCAATCAATTACTCAATCAGTTCAACTCTATAGAAAAACTAGTACAAACATCGACTTTGCTAGTTGGTACAAGACTATAGAAAAACTAGTACAAACATCGACTTTGCTAGTTGGTACAAGACTATAGAAAAACTAGTACAAACATCGACTTTGCTAGTTGGTACAAGACTATAGAAAAACTAGTACAAACATCGACTTTGCTAGTTGGTACAAGACTATAGAAAAACTAGTACAAACATCGACTTTGCTAGTTGGTACAAGACTATAGAAAAACTAGTACAAACATCGACTTTGCTAGTTGGTACAAGACTATAGAAAAACTAGTACAAACATCGACTTTGCTAGTTGGTACAAGACTATAGAAAAACGTAATCTGACTTTGCTAGTTGGTACAAGACTATAGAAAAACTAGTACAAACATCGACTTTGCTAGTTGGTACAAGACTATAGAAAAACTAGTACAAACATCGACTTTGCTAGTTGGTACAAGACTATAGAAAAACTAGTACAAACATCGACTTTGCTAGTTGGTACAAGACTATAGAAAAACTAGTACAAACATCGACTTTGCTAGTTGGTACAAGACTATAGAAAAACTAGTACAAACATCGACTTGTAGTTGGTACAAGACTATAGAAAACTAGAACAAACATCGACTGTGTAGCAGTACAAGACTATAAAAAAACTAGTACAAACATCGACTTTGCTAGTTGGTACAAGACTATAGAAAAACTAGTACAAACATCGACTGTGCTAGTTGGTACAACTATAGAAAACTAGTACAAACATCGACTTAGTGGCAAGATATGAAACTAGTCACATCACGGCTAGTCAAGACTAGAAACTAGAAAAACATCGACTGTATCGGACAATCATGAAAACTAGTACAACATCGACTGTCTAGTCATCAAGAGTATAAGCGAACATACACAGTGGCTTCTGTTTACCCAGGCATATCTCCACAAGTTTAACATGAAGGTCATCAAGTAAAAAGAAGTTATTGAAACTACATGTCATGTCTTTTTTCCTTCCTAGAGAAGTTTCTTACGTCATTTGTTTACAGTTTATTGATAATACAACGGTTTTCACACAGCCTCCTTCAGTAGAAGTCCGACTAGCTCAATCGTAAGGGCGCTCGTATTGCTAGGCTAGGAAATGCGTATCGTAAGAAATAAGTGTAAGTGCAGTGGCGGCTCGTCAGTAAGGGCCAGAGGGGCCTGGCCCCACCAAAAATAATGTGTAACGTGTATTTATTATTTAATAAATTAAAATATAACCTAACCCAAACAATGAATTTCCCGAAAATGTGTGTATGGCCCTACAAACAAAAACGATCACGAGCCGCCACTGTGTAAGTGGTTGAATCACGACCTACTATATTTATAGAGTAGGTCGTGTTAGAATCCTGTGTTTGGTAATTTGTTGTTTCGGAAGCTCCTAATACTTGTACACTGTCTATTTATTGATCATATTCATTGGCTTCCGCTTGTTAAAGGGGGTTATCCCTCTAGTGATGGTGATGTCAGGATGAGCCGGTGGTGGCTAGATGCCGGTGGTGGCTAGATGCCGGTGGTGGCCAAGAAGGCCTGATTGTAGCTTAGAAGGCTGTGGTTCCTTTCTTTCTCATAGCTTTCATTCGTAACTTCTATATATATATTTGATAACCAAGTAGAAAACGTATAAACATATTTATTGTTGATGTTACAAGATGTACGTGTTGACAACTCACAAAACACGTCCTCCCATCCCAAAGGTTCATGTCGTCTCTCCCTTGTTTACTAATCGTTGCTAACTGACTGTCCTACACAACTACGTCGATTAGTTTTTACTACGTCAATGTCTCGTTTAGTGTTACCCTTCTGCTTAGAGAGTGTAAACACTAAGTCTGCTAATAAAATATCTAAATATATACAAGCTACACACTAAAGCTAACTGTCTGGTTCCTCAGCTGCCACCTGGGAGGGGGGGGGAACTGGCTAGCTACTACACGCTGCTTCCTCTGGGGTTCTTGCACACACAAAAACACAACTCCTTGTTCTCATCAGGAAATAGGAAATTTCCGTTGGAATCAGCTCAAAATGAATGTATGACAACTACGCCATAGAACACGCGGGCACAGCCTGGGTCTATGTGAATCTGCAGCCCGTCTGCCCAGCGTGTTCGTAGCGTGTTGGACTACGGGTGACTATCCCTCTATGTGTGCGGGTTCAATTCCGCGGTATGGCAGAAAAGCCACAGATTCCCCAGATTTACGGTGTTCGTGGCACCGAACCGAAGGGTTACGATGTCCATGGCACTGAGCCGAAGAGCTGAAAAGCTCAAGTGCTTAAGGATCGGGGGAAAAAAATGTGAATCTGCATGGCACTTGATGGTAATGCGTTTATCAAACAAAGATGTCTTATCTTTCCAGTATGTACCTTTAATATTGTTAGGTGTTTTTAAAGAGAATGAATCCGTTTGCAGACTTAATCCGCTAATAAAGACGCTTAAGTAGACATGTATAACGCATTGTGCCCTGCAGGAAATGAGATGAGTTTGAAATAAAAAAGTTTAATTGTATCATGTCTAGGAAAGTTCCGGTTCAAATTAAGCAATATGTTACCAATCTTAATCTGCTAACCTGCAAAGCGCATTACACCGGTTTCTTATTACAGCTGGGGGGGGTCTCTGTGGTGGGAACGTAAGGTGCTTACTTTTCGCTACACAGGTTCACCGTGTGGTGGCGGGGCTCACAAGGGGAGCAAAGTATAGTGTCACTGCGACGTACAAGGCATGTCGTAAGAGGCGATTGATTTAGGATCTAGGGAAGCTACCCTAGTAAATAAAAAGCATTGCAGAAATCGGATGTGCTGGCCTACTTGTAGGCGTCTAACTGGCACAACGTACAATCTCTCTTAGGCTCGGATCATATACACATCACACAGAGTGGTTAACAAGTGTTCGATATGGAGCGTTCGAAGAAGAAGAAGAAGCTTTATAGGTTTTCTTGTATTTTTTTACCGCGTGAGGAGTCAGAGGGTTTTGTGTCGTTGAGGTTATGTGCACGTCTCTCGTTTCAAAGTTATTCTGTTCGCTCCCTCGTTGAGCCATTGAGATATTTTTCCAGAGATATCTGATCGCAGTGTAGGTGTGATCGAGTTCCTAGTCCTATTCAAGAAATCCTTGATCGCAGTGTAGGTGTGATCGAGTTCCTAGTTCTATCAGAGAGGGGCGATAACACGTAGGTCCCGTGTTGAAGTTGAGCACGCAAAAGAACTTTGTCAGTTCCAAAAATTGAGAAGAACAGGCTGGAAAGCTACTGCCTGGGCACAATGTATTACCAAGATTTTGTTTAAATAAAAAATTCGTGCAAAATATTGTTACCATTTTTTATAATTTCATCTGGGACCTCGCCGGTGCTACGGAGTTCGTGCACTGTCGCTGAGATCTACCTGTGTAAGAAAGAGATCGGAGCACACATTTTTACTTACAGAAGTGAAATGATGATGTTCACATCAATCAATCGATATTTTTTCAAAGATCTCCTTTAGGTTAGATCTAGTTCCTAGTCTTATCGGAGATGGACGATAAAACGAAGGTCTTGTGTTCAAGTTTAGCATGTTAAAGAACCATTGACGGTTGAAAATTCCTGAGTAATCTGCAAATCCGCTGCCGGTGCGTAATTCATTGAAATGATTAAAATAAAATAATTTTAATTCTTTCAGTATCTTTGAAACTACATCTGAGACCCTCGCCATTGCTACGGAGTTCGTGCACTGCTGCTGAGTTCTTCATATATACCAAAAAGATTGGAACACATATGTATATTAATAAAATGCAATAATAATAATGGTCTTATAAATGTCCAGGAAGATGAAATATTTTGGCCACTTTAAACGTCACAGTGTGTTGAAGAGAATATTAATGGGAGGCATGGTTATTGGAGTACGAGGCAGGGGACGATCAAGACGAAGGTGGCAGCAGGACATCACAGAAACCTTGGACATGACGCTGGAGAAGTTATGGTTCTGGAGTACAGGAGGACGACCAAGACGAAGGTGGCAGGACATCAAAAAACCTGAACATGACGCTGGAGAAGTTATGGTTCCTGGAGTACAAGGCAGGGGACGATCAAGACGAATGTGGCAGGACATCAAATAAACCTTGAACATGACGCTGAGAAGTTATTGTTCCTGGAGTACAAGGCAGGACGATCAAGACGAAGGTGGCAGGACATCAAATAAACCTTGGACATGACGCTGGAGAAGTTATGGTTCCTGGAGTACAAGGCAGGGGACGATCAAGACGAAGGTGGCAGCAGGACATCACAAAATCTGGACATGACGCTGAGAAGTATGGTTCCTGGAGTACAAGGCAGGGACGACCAAGACGAAATTGGCAGACATCAAAAAACCTTGAACATGACGCTGAGTAGGCGGAGAACTTGCAAAGACAAGAGTTTTTCAGGTGGTGTGATGAAAGTGACAGTCCGCAAGGGACATGCCACTACTTGACTAGGGGTAAAATATTACCTACCTTGCAATATCTTGGACCTGTCCTCGTAGGTCATTGACTGTGTTCTTGAGTTGATTATTTTCTGAGGACGTACTAGAGAGTTCTTGTTCCAGGCGTTGTTTATGCTCTTTAATCTCTGAGAGCTCTCTCTGTGAACCCTGTTTGTTCTGTTCCATCTGAAATAGTTCTTTCTCAAGACCTCGCTTGTTTTGTTTCATCACTAATAGGTCTTTCTCGAGAGATTGTTTATTCTGTTGTATCTCTGATAGGTCATTTTCAAGACCTTGCTTATTCTGCTGCATCTGTGATAATTCTTTCTCAAAACCTTGCTTGTTCTGTTTCATCACAAAGAGGTCTTTCTCAAGGCCTTGTTTGTTCCGTTTCATCTCTGATAGGTCATTTTCAAGACCTTGCTTATTCTGCTGCATCTGTGATAATTCTTTCTCAAGAGCTTGCTTATTCTGCTGCATCTGTGATAATTCTATCGCAAAGCCTTGCTTGTTTTGTTTAATCTCTGAAAGATCTTTTTCAAGAATTTGCTTTTGCTGTTTCATCTCTAATAAGTCGTTCTCAAGACCTCGTTTATTCTGTTTCATTTCTGAAAGGTCTTTTTCAATATCTTGTTTATTCTGCTGCATCTCTGATAGTTCTTTTTCAAGACTTTGTTTCTGTTGTTTTGTTTCTGTGTGCTCATTCTCTTGTGATGACTTGCGCTGTCTAGACTCTGTGTACTCACTGTTCAGACGCTGCATACGCTGTCTATTTTCTGGATACTGACTGTCAACACGCTGCTTGCGCTGTCTAGTGTCTGGGTACTGACTGTCCAACAGCTGCTTGCGCTGTCTAGTGTCTGATGATTCTGTGGGCATCGATTTGTATTCGCTGGAGTCTTCTACGAGTTGGTGGTCCTGGGCATTTCAAAAATAAAATGAACAAGTTAATGTCAAGTCATGGGTCACATCATAGAACTACTTATAAATATTTGATCTCTAGTACAGAACTTCTCGCCCGTGTGTTGCCAGGGATCTCAAGGGGAGCAAAGAATAGTAACAATGCGACCTACAAGGCATGTCGTAACAGGTGACTGAGGTAGGGGCCTAGGAAAGCTACCCTAGTAAATAAAAAGCGTCGCAGAAATCGGATGTGCTGGTCCTACTTATAGGCGCATAAATGGCACAACGTACAATCGCTCTTAGGCTTAGATCACATACAAATCACAAAGAGGGGTTCAACAAGTGGTCGATATGGAGCGTTCGAAGAAGAAGAACTATAACTTCTGAGTATGAAACTAAATGAACTATCATTTTGTTCCTAACAAAATTTCCTGCAGTCCTTTCAGAACTTAGAGTGAAATCCGGTTACTACACATTTCTTGACACAAATAAGTGTGCAGAAGGTAGTAGGGGCCAATTTCTTTCTTCATGTGTGGGTCGTCGAGTGTAGTGTGGAATTGAACCCACAACTATCTTGTGTCCTAGTCGATAGACGAACGTCCTATGCATAACGCTATCTACCCACACGGTTACCAATACAGAAATAGTATTCAGCAACCGTAGCTATAATATCGTGGTCAAATACAGCTCTATCTATTCTGTTGACGTTTGAACCAGGTATTCGAACCGAAGTTGACGGACATGACACAGTACAGTTCACTCCCCAACAAAATATTATACAATGTCGAATCTAACGGGAACATTAAATTGATATGAAAAGTATTAGGATTTCCGGAAATAAATAGTTATCAAATACAGGATTCGAACTGCAGACCGTTATTTCTTACTGGACCTATTGTCTAGCCCTACACAGAAAACTCTGTAATAACATAACCGGCTACTTAACATGAAATTATTACAATATGAGAATAAACATCGACAAAATCGAAGTAATGGCATTCGCTAGAGAAGAAAACACTACCAATATCTCCATCGATAATCGTTCCTTAAAACAAGTCAAAGACTTTACATATCTAGGGAGCAAGATTTCAGCAAATGGAAGAATAACTAATGAAATTCAACACAGATGCAACAAAGCAAATCAAATGATAGAACAAACGGCGCAAATTTTAAAATGCAAACATGTCACCATGGACACAAAAAGAGCAATATTCAACACAATCTTTCTCCCCCATTATGTTACCAGTGCCAAACATGGACGCTGACATCAAATGATAGAAGAACACTAGTCCCGACAGAGATGAAGTGTCTAAGCAGAATGCTGGGTGTAACAAGAAGAGACCGGTTGAGAAATGAAGACATCAGGAAAAAGTGTTTACAACATCAGTACTAGACTTCACCAAGAAACAACATTTAAATGGTTCAGCCACATGCGCCAATTACCAACAGACAGTGCCCTCAAAAGCAATGTTGCTCCAATACAAAGCGAAAGGCTGGTCCCGCAACAGGTGCACCTCAGAGATCCACTTCTTCTGCGTTCGCACGTTATGAATTCAGGCGTAGTCACAGCGCCTGGTGTGCCTCTTCGACTGATTTTTCGTGAAAGCCTGCTTACTGTTTTATTGGTTTCTCGCCATACAGACGGGCTTTCTCCGACTTCAGAGGTGGACCTCAGAGATAACAGAGGCGGCGAAAAAACACTATTTACGAGCCGCACAGAAGGGCTCGTTCTAGAAATCTCTTCTTATCATGGCGCTGTGATGCAAGACAGGATTGGAGACAATAAAGAGAGAATCAACTATAGTTCGTTCCAAAATTCGTGATCACACTAAGGTTTAATTTGTACGAAATCTATCTGATGGATACAAGTAATTTTTGCATGCAGTCTTATATACCTCACGACGTTACGGATCCATGTTTAACTAATTGGTAGGTTGATGAAAAAAACGTTTTTTGTTATATAATTTTGCATAAGCACAACAAAATGATCATCAAAGTTTAGAATTTACAGTAATACACAAAATGGTGGCGAATGATTGCAAAGGCGTATTCCTATTACATATTATAAAAAGAAAGGTCACATAGTGAACAAATGATACCTTCCACTTCTATAAATGAAAGTAAATGTTGCGTACATACACCAATAACAGTCGGTAGGAAACATTGTGAACTGATTAATTCTACGGGATTCCGATTTTGACGTGACTGAATTGCATTTGGAACACGGAAATGCTTAGTTATAGACAAACTTGACAATCGTACTGTAAAATTTCGACAAGTATACCTTATCAACATCGCGGTAAATTTAGTAATAACATAATAAAAATCTTACAGAACTAAAGGTTTGGGTGGGCAAAAATACTTTTGAACGTCGTCACTGTTACCTATATAAAAATGCAAAAATCAAGAAGTTCTGTCAAGTGGATGATTTTATATCGGTCGGTAAAGATGATCACGAATTTTGGAATGAACTATAGCTGTTTTTTTCGGAAACCCCAATACTTGTTCGCTATCTATTTATTGACCATATTATGATGCTTCTTTGGACTCTAAAATTCTTATCACTTCTATCCAGAAAAGTGACAAATTGAATTTCACTAACGGCCCCCAAAATGTAAATTTTAACAAATAAGAAGTTCATGTTAGAAAAAAACCACATAAAAATACTGAAAGAAAAAGAAATGAAATGGTAAAGATTAACTTGTAATAAATAAAAGAACCCGGAACTGATGATCCATCAAAGAAGGGATAGTTCTTTTTAGGCAGTAGAATAATTTCAATAAGATACATATGGATGGCCCAATTAGCAAAAACTATCTCTAACTTAAGGTTCAGTGGAGCAAAGGAAAAGTCAGATAGGTTATTATAATGCTACAGTCGAAAAAAAGCAACAAAAGACTCCTATAGCGTTGACATCAATGTGGAGCTTAGAGAGCCTGAAAGTATCGTTATGTCTTTACGTGCGTCCCTTTGTGGAGTATCGAATGCACAGCTCAGACATCTTGGTGCCATTATAACAGATATCTTTTACCCAGAAATGAGTAACAAGTAGTTGAGCCACTGAGGGAGAGTTTTCCTACATCTGAAAAAATGTTCACATAAATCATGGACCTTCCTGCAAGTAAAAGCAAAGGTCAGAGCCAGACATTTAGTATTTCAAAGCAGCACTGCAAAAGTACTGAGGGAGTAAGGCACTACTCTGGTTTAGAATCCAAACCAACGATCTGATTTTCAGCCCGACAGGTGACTAAGTGAGGAGGCGTGCGAAGCATGACTGAATTACCAAGGTCAACATCAGAATTACATTAAAATGGTTCCAAGAAAAAGGAAGAACCTCACTGTGTTCTTCGGACATGTCAAGGCCTTCGACAAAGTCTGAAAGATGGTTTGCTCTCAAGCTCTTCAGTGGAATACGGGTAGAAGTACATTGGAAAAGACTTTCTTACCCATAGACAAGCATCTGTAAAATTGGATGGAGGGCACAGTCCCAGATTCAAATTAAGAGCAGGAGTCCACAGGAGGTACTGTCCCATTGCTTTTCCTGGTATATATTAATGATCTGCCACAAACTCGGCCCAGACATGTATCACACTCTCTCCATGCTGATGATCTAGCTGTGTGGTACACCCCCGAGTTTCTGGGTCCTGCCATCTTTAAACTCCAGGACAGCCTGAACAGCGTCATAATGTGGGCAAGTAAATGGGGGCTAGAAATAAACCGGAGCAAAACTATAGCAACGCTTTTCTCATTGTCAACAAAGGAAGAACACTTCAGACTGAAATTTAACGATGATATCGTTCCCGTTCCCATACATCCAACCTTTTGGAGTTAAGCTGACAGTCGTCTGACATGGAAACATCACATAATGGAAACAAACAGAAAGGCTATGAGGAAACAAAGTGTGATGCGGAAGCTGGCTGAACTACATGGGGAGCTGATATTCGAATCCTGAGTCAGGTGTACACTGGGTGCAGTTAGACCGACCCTCGAATATGCATCATCGACATGGATATCAGCAGCCCATTCAAACAAATCGATACTGGAAAACACAAAACAGGTGTCTGCGTACTATTTTGGGAGCCTGAAATCTACACCAATTGTAGAAATGGAAAAGGCAGCCAACATCCAGCCCTTTTGAAGACAGAAGAAGGAGAAAAGTGATTCTACAGACTGAAAGGATCAAAAGAATGCCTCACCATCCACTGCATGAAAAATGGCCTAGAAAAAGAACAGACTAAAGGCACAAGTCTAAACCACAAAGCAAAAAAAATAGGAAAGTCATACTTGGACTACTAAATCATAATTCCATACCTGAAGAATTGCTTTTGATCACTGGGAACCAGACTCAGTACCACTAAACTTCTCAACCTCCATCCCTAAATTATTAAGCAAAGATGCAGAGCCTAATCTAGTGAAAAAAGCAATTACAATGGAACATCTCCATTACATGTTTCCAGAAGACAGCTGGATAAGAATTTACACAGATGGATCAGCAATGGAGGCAACCATGAATGGTGGAGCAGGAGTGTACATTAGGCACCCAGATGCTACCACTGTGTCTCTAGCGGCCCATACTGGAAGAATATGTTCCAACTACAAAGCAGAACTCATAGCCTTCTGATGGCACACAGCACATGAATAAGCTGCAAGCAGCTGCAAGCAAGATGGTATTTTTTACAGACTCATTGTCAGCTATACAAGCCCTGGAGGCTAAATCCACTGATAGCACAGTACAAAAACTACAAAGAGAACTTGCTCAGCTTTCAGAAAAGGCAGAAATTAACTTGCAGTGGATTCCATCCACTGTGGCATTGCAGGCAATGAGAGTGCTGATGTCTTAGCTAAGGAGGGTAGTGCCAAAGAGCAAATTTACCAACCTCTGTCTTTTTAAGAGGTCAAAACCCTCATACAGAGAAAATCTGCAGTAGACTGGAAGACAAACACTGGGTATGATTATGGAAAAGACTCTCAAAGACCTAAGCAGAACAGACCAGGTCATTATATTTCGACTACGCACCCGGGAAATGCACACTCAACAAACACTTATACAGACTAGGAATAAGTCAAACAGCTCTCTGCCAGTGTCAGCAGGCAGAACAGACACCAGAGCATATCCTGCAAGACTGTCCTCTCGTGGGTGAGCTGAGAAGCAACATGTGGCCACACCCAGTCGACCTAAAACTAAGCTTTGGGGAAACCTGACAGACCTGAAGCTGTCTGCCCAGTTTGTGGTCCAAGTAAATTAAGGCATGACCAGAGATCGCTGAAGAAGAAGAAGAAGAAATGTGACTCTGCTGCTTCTTCTGGGGCTCTTAAAATTCCCTTTTTCACTTCTATCCATGAATGTGTGGTGTAAAATTGCAAATTATCTAGCTGAACCAGGCTCCACAAAATGGGCTTCCCCAAATTTGAAAAATAAAAATTACAATATATAAAAATACACACACAAAATACTGAAATAGGAAAAAAAGAAATGAATGGTAAAGATTAATCTTGATAATAAAATAACATTAGAATCTGGTAACTGATTAGTCCATCAAAGCACAGGTGATAGTTCTTGTTCTGGGTCACGTAGAATAATTTTAATAAGATACATATAGGGGTACGACCAATAGCTTTAAAATACTTATCTCTCTATAGGTCTTAATCCGGCCCTGCTGTACACAGCTGTTGAGTCAAATCCAGGAAATTAGTCCGATTTTTGGCTTCTATCTATCTATTCTCTTATCCTGTTTTGTCTTTCGGCGACAGGTCGAAAAAAAGAGACAACAGGAGCCAGCCTCCTTACGCGCTTTGTACAAGGTGGAGTTTAGTGCCTTGAATATTTCGTTGATCCGTCGTTTACGTGGTCGTCCTCTGGGTCTGTTGCCGTAGTATCTGAATGCTAGCGCTCTTTGTGGGAGACTGTCTTGTGGTAGCTTGAGAAAGATAGACAAAGGATTTACCTGTTTATTCCTGCAGTCTCACCTGAGTGGCAAATGTATACATGTTTCTACTATCACACCTGAATAACCAACAGTCGTAGTTCACCATGAAAAGTCAGGGGCCTCCTCTGCAAGTCATACGGCAGAATGGTCAAGGAAGCCAGTGGTCATTTAGTATGACAACAAGCAGCATGACAAAGGAAGTACTGACGGGGAGTAAGGCACTACTCTGTCTAGAGTCACAAAACTACACGCATGCGTGCATTCTGAGTGATTCATTGAGTATGATCTGAAAGGTGGAGGATGGTTCGGTGCGAAGGCAATGGACTGAATTACTACAAGCGTCAACAATTTGCAGAATTACACTTATCTTCGTTCCGGGGCACATGGGTGTCGTTGGCATTGAAAGAGCAGACATGGCTCTGCACATATGGGGTCTTAGCAATGATAGAGTGAAGCTGGCACATGGTGTGTTGGCAATGAGAGTAGACACGTCTGGCACATGGGTGTCGTTGGCAATGAGAGAGTAGCAGGGCTGGCACATAGGGTCGTTAATGAGAGAGTAGACAGGCTGGCTGGCACATGAGTGTCGTTGGCAATGAGAGAGCAGACAGACTGGCTGGCAATGGGTGTCGATGGCAATGAGAGAGCAGACAGACTGGCTGGCACATGGGTGTCGTTGGCAATGAGAGAGTAGACAGACTGGCTGGCACATGGGTGTCGTTGGCAATGAGAGAGCAGACAGACTGGCTGGCACATGGGTGTCGTTGGCAATGAGAGAGCAGACAGACTGGCTGGCTCTGCCACCATATCGGGGACTAGCTAATGAATAGAGCTTATATTCTGAAGCCTTCCTAGAGTGTGGCGGCAAAGAAGATTTTCATTTAAACCAATCCACGTCAACTGCTAGATTGCAAGAATTTGAATTGAAGATTGGAGTGGCCAGAAAAGAACAGCATAATAGGTATATGAGTAGGCTTATCAACAGGGCAACTCTAAATTGGATCACATAATTGACCGGCGAAACCCTGACCTAGTTTTAAGTTGGGGGCTGGACTGTGTGTATATATTTGATAGAAAGCTGCAAGCTTTTTTGCAATTTTACTCAATTCTATGATTCTATAGTTATTTAATGTTGAAAATTATTAATAATACCTATATTCCTTATTGTTAAACTTAACTTGTTACATAATATAACCTTGATTTAGCATGTTGTGTTGATTTTAAATGAATTCGTCTATATACAACAATACTGGAATGCGAGGTCACGCGACGGTTGTGAACTTATTTCCTAGAATTTTACCTGAGTTCGCTGGCCGTATGAGTTTAGCGTTGGCTGTGGCTAATCAATGAAAATCGAACTGGTACGGTCAGTCGCTGGACGCTTTTCGAGATATTGCGAAAGAGATCGAAACACTTATGAACATGTCCGGAGTGCAATGAAGATATTCCAAACTGAAGCTGAAACCAACACTCACCTGTCTCTTACGGGAAAGCTGAAGCTCAAGCTGAAGCCGTTCCTTAGCTGCCTTCTTGATAATATGTACAAACTCATCTTTCTCGGGAGACTCATCGACATTCTGAAAGAAACATCAAAACTTCAAATCAAACATCGACCGTGTGTTGGAGCAAAGAATAGTACCACTGCGACCTGCAAGGCATGTTGTAACATGCGACTGAGGTGAATCCCAGTCGCTGACCAGATTGAGAGAGATGGGTGTCAATATTGGTACAGCTCGAAAAGACTGACATACCAAATATGCAAAACAATTGATTAATGAACATCAAACTAGCGTGTTGGCTGCTGGACACTGCTCGATTTGTTGAGGCGGGGATCCACCTGTCTCTTACCGGGCCAGCAAGGGGATCAAAGATTAGTACCACTGCCACCTACATGGCATGTCGTAACAGGCGATTGAGGTAGGGATCTAGGAAAGCTACGCTAGTAAATAACAATGCGTTGCATAAATCGGATGTGCTGACATACTTGTATGTAATAATAAATGTAATAAAGCCCATAATCCGTTAGGGTCGTGGGGGTGTCACTGTTGAGACATCAGCACAAAAGCAGCCATGAATCTCTTGTCTTCAACTCTTCGAGCAAGTGTGGAGAAACTCTGTCCTGACCCGCTCTTGATGTTATCAAACCAGGATTATAACTGCCCTACTGTCCTTCTGCCACCCTCAACTGTTCCCTGTAGGATAATCTTGGAGAGCGAGCCATGTCTCATCACATGCCCGAAACACCAAATTTACGCCTTTTCCCGATTGTAAAGGGTGGCACTTGTCGACCTGCAAGGTTGCTTATTTGGTCTCTTACATAAATGTTCGTATTCTGTTCTATATAACTAATACGTAGTACACATCTCACCATACTTGTACTCTACTTGTTCCCTACTTGTATGAGCATGACTGACACAACATACAATTGCTCTTAGGCACGGATCACATACATTTCACAAAGAGTGGTTTTACAGGTGGTAGATATGGAACGTTCGAAAAGAAGAAGCAAGGGAGCAAAGAATAGTAACACTGCAACCCACAAAGCATGACGTAAGAGGTGACTGAGGTAGGGACCTAGGCAGTGGCGGCTCGTGATCCTTTTTGTTGGTGGGGCCAGACTCAAATTTTCGGGAAAAATCTGGTTTTGGTAGTTATATTTTAATTATTAGATACATATAATACACATTATTTTTGTGTGGAGCCTCGGCCCCAACTGGCCTATTAATGACAGAGCTCGCCGCTGGAGCTAGGTTAGCACCTAGTTATAGTTGTTTAATAGTTCTAGTTGTTTCAGCCATTACTGTGTTTAGCACTCATTACCTAGTTTTTAGCACTCTAGTAGCATGAGCACATCAGTTACAGTTGTTAGCACCTAGTTGCTAGTGTTAGCCTCTAGTTAGTAGTTGTTAATCCAGTCACTCTGTTACCTCAGTTGTTTAGCACTCTAGTTACCTAGTTGTTTAGCACTCTAGTTACCTAGTTGTTTAGCACTCTAGTTAGCTAGTTGTTTAGCACTCTAGTTACCTAGTTGTTTAGCACTCTAGTTACCTAGTTGTTTAGCACTCTAGTTACCTAGTTGTTTAGCACTCTAGTTACCTAGTTGTTTAGCACTTTAGTTACCTAGTTGTTTAGCACTATAGTTACCTAGTTGTTTAGCACTCTAGTTACCTAGTTGTTTAGCACTCTAGTTAGCTAGTTGTTTAGCACTCTAGTTACCTAGTTGTTTAGCACTCTAGTTACCTAGTTGTTTAGCACTCTAGTTACCTAGTTGTTTAGCACTCTAGTTACCTAGTTGTTTAGCACTCTAGTTACCTAGTTGTTTAGCACTCTAGTTACCTAGTTGTTTAGCACTCTAGTTACCTAGTTGTTTAGCACTCTAGTTACCTAGTTGTTTAGCACTTTAGTTACCTAGTTGTTTAGCATTATAGTTACATTCACTAGTTGTTTAGAACCTCAGTTAGCAGTGTTTGATACCCTCAGTAGCAGTTGTTAAGCCTCAGAAACCTGAGTTGTTTAGATGACTCAAGTTAGGGAGAGTGGGTCTGAAAGATGCCTGGATAGCCTTAAGGCCTTGTTTGCACTCTAGTTACCTAGGCTGAGTGAGAAGAGCTAGTTGTTTAGCACTATAGTTACCTAGTTGTTTAGAACTCTAGTTAGCTAGTTGTTTAGCACTCTAGTTAGCTAGTTGTTTAGCACTCTAGTTAGCTAGTTGTTTAGCACTCTAGTTACCTAGTTGTTTAGCACTCTAGTTACCTAGTTGTTTAGCACTCTAGTTAGCTAGTTGTTTAGCACTGTAGTTAGCTAGTTGTTTAGCACTCTAGTTAGCTAGTTGTTTAGCACTCTAGTTAGCTAGTTGTTTAGCACTCTAGTTAGCTAGTTGTTTAGCACTCTAGTTAGCTAGTTGTTTAGCACTCTAGTTAGCTAGTTGTTTAGCCCTCTAGTTAGCTAGTTGTTTAGCACTCTAGTTAGCTAGTTGTTTAGCACTCTAGTTACCTAGTTGTTTAGCACTATAGTTACCTAGTTGTTTAGCACTCTAGTTACCTAGTTGTTTAGCACTCTAGTTACCTAGTTGTTTAGCACTCTAGTTACCTAGTTGTTTAGCACTATAGTTACCTAGTTGTTTAGCACTCTAGTTACCTAGTTGTTTAGCACTCTAGTTGCACACACTGAGGAAACCCCTGACAGCATCGTGAGACAGGCTCTCCGATGGAACCCCAGGGCAATAGAAGTAAGGGAAGACACAGAAACACATGGAGACGGGAGTTAGAGATGGAATGCAAGAGGACGGTGAGAGAGTGGCGAGATCTGGAAAGGATGGCCTTGGATAGGCGGGCTTGGAAGGCCTTGGTTGCGGACCTATGCTTCCCTAGGGGCGAAGGGTGAAGAAGAGAAGACTCTAGTTACCTGTGCACCATTTTGTCTAGTAAATTTTGTTGCATGTACTTCTAGGTGTGGGGGACCATCTGTGGCGTGGAGGTCAGCTATCGTCTCTAAAGGTACTCGGTTCGTTCCCAGCGTGAAAAGATCGGGACAGTTTTCAAGAAATCCCTGTGATCTCAGTGAAGATAATATTGAGATTATTTTCCTATCAGAAATGGAAGATAACGCGTCTCTTCTCCTTCGAACAATCCATATCCCAACCACTTCTTAAACCACTCTGTGATTTGTATGTGATCCGAGCCTAAGAGAGAGAGTGTACGTTGTATCAATTTTGCGTCTACAAGTAGGCCAGCATATCCGGTTTCTGCGAAGCTTTTTATTTACTAAGGTAGCTTCCCTAAGCCTTTCCTCAGTCGCCTCTTACGACATGCCTTATAGGTCGCAGTGTTACTATTGCTCCTTGTGAGCCCTGGCAACACATGGGCGGGTCTCTTATTCCAGTCGAGAACATAAAAGAACACTCGTTGAAAATCCCCATAGTAGGCTGCAAAGTCGCTGCCTGAGCAAAATTCATTCAAGCGTTAACGACAAAATTTCCATACAAAATTTTACCATCTTCAAAATGGCATCGGGAACATTAGTCGGTGCTGCGAAGTTCGTGCTCTACCGTTGAAATCTTCTTGTGTAAAAAAGAGATCGGAGTACATATGGTTATTCAACGAAGAGGAACGATGATTGTTCAATCAATCAATCAAATCAATCTAACTCTCTAAGTACTGATTGATTCATAGAACCATTATCACTTTCCCTTCGGTGAGTAAACATGTGTGCTCCGATCTCTTTCTTGCACAGAAAGATCTCAGCTGCAGTGCATGAACTCTGTAGCACCGGCGAGGGTCCCCGATGTAATTTAGAAGATGGTGAAGATATTTTGTAGGAATTAATCTTTTATGAGGACTTTTTTCCGGGCAGCGGCTTTCCAGCCTGTTCTTCTCGATTTCGAACTGCCAAGAGTTTCTTTAACGTGGTCAAAGTGAACGCGAGACTTATGTTTGATTGTCCGTCTCCAATAGAACTAGGAACTCGATATCACCTACACTGAGATCAGGGATCTCTGGACAAATATCCAGTTGAGATCGTCTTGTGTAAGAAAGAGATCTTAGCACATATGGTTACTGAACGAAGTGCAACGATGATTGCCCTATCAATCAATCAATCTACCTTTGAAGTGGTTATTGTTTTAGGTTCATGCACACCAACGTGCGTAAAACTTAGATTTCATGTCCATCCAGGTGTACATCGGCCCACACACTTCTACAACTCATGCACGATCAATATATGACTCGTTGACGATACATACAGGTGTGATTATTGAAACGTCACGAGGGTTGTACGAGGGTTGTTTTACACGTTTGCGTGTAACAGAAATAATAGTTTTTCTACTGAGAGATGACGAGATAAACAATAATTTGTTTTTATTAAATTGTGTACACTAGAATATAGTGTTACGAACAGCTGTGACTTGTACAAGCAACGTAATAATAATAATCACAATAATAATATACGAATGGTGGTTAAACGAACTTCAGAATGGTGTCGTGTTGAAGTCTTTCTGTGTGTACCGTGTGCAGAGGTAGAGGTTACTGTCGTTACTGTCTGTAATACCGCTTTTTTGGTGGTGTGGGACAGGAGGGACATGAGCCTGTGGAATTCAATGACCGCATGGCTAGTGCAGTCGCTGCGAGACTGTTCAGGTTACGATGTTTTCTTTATGCAGAGTTTACTATAGAGTTTACTATAGAGTTTACTAGGTTTTAAAGTTACACTAGAGATATAGGTTGACACTGACTTGTACTATAGAGTTAATATAAGTTAATATATAGATGTGGTTACCTTCAGAATGTATCTTGCAGTCTTCTGTGTAGTTACAATAGAGTTTACTGTACTGCTTTACTTTGGGCTTACAGGAGGACATGAGCCTGAATTAATGACTATGAGCTTGAATAGTAGATGTTGTACATGAGTTTCTATGAGAGTTTACTATAGAGTTTACTATAGAGTCAAATGCTGACACAAAAGTTTCTACCACAGGGAGATATTGATATGATTGATTGATTGATAGGACCATCATCAATGCACTTCGGTGTTTAAACATGTGTGCTCTGATTTCTTTCTTACGCAGGAAGACCTCAGTGACAGTACACGAACCCGTTGCACATTGGTGTTGTTGGCAATGAGAGAGCAGACAGGCTGGCTGGCTCTGCCACCATATCAGAGGGCCAGCCAATGGATAGAGCTGATATTTTGAACGCCTCACAGAGTGTGGCCCAAAGAAGATTTTCATTTAAACAAATCCACGTCAACTACTAGATTGCAAGAGCTGGGATTGAAGATTGGAGTAGCAAGAAAAGAACAGCATAACAGGTACGTAAGTAGGCTCATCAATCAAAATCAAACTGGTACGATCAGTCGCTGGACGCTGCTGGAGATATTCCGAAGGAGATCGGAGCACCTATGGACATGTCTGGAGTGCAATGAAGATATTCCAAACTAAACTGAAACACGAACTCGGTAGACCTTAGACTTAGAACTTCGTGGACCTCGGACATAACAGAGGCGATGAAAACATTGTTTATTAAGCGCATGCAAAAAGCCCGTTCTAGAAATCCTTTCTTAGCCTGACGCTGTGGGGCAATACAAAATTAAAGGGAAGAAGAAGAAATAAACTAGTGGTTGACTGGACATTTCTTTGATTTCATCACTTCTCCTAAATTCGTCCCATTTTATGTTCAGTATTTTTCCAGACATCTATTTATAAGACAAATTTCTAAGCCAAATTTCATATTGCTTTCTTGAATGGTTACTGCGATTTTAAAATTGAACATGTGACTATCCCAACTTGGCAATACGTCTGCTGCACTTGTCTAGTTGTTCGAAGTAGAAAAATCTGACAGTTCCTACAAGACAGAAAAACCAGTAAGTAAAACACTCTGTGAGTAGTGTATTGTCTCGGATATTTTAAAATCGATGCCGATATTTCATAATCGATTCCGATATTTCAAAATTGATTCCGATATTTCATAATCGACAGATATTTAATAATAGATAGCGATATTTCATAATCGATACAGATATTTCAAAATTGATTCCGATATTTCATAATCGATACAGATATTTAATAATCTATACCAATATTTCATAATCGATACAGATATTTAATAATCTATACCAATATTTCATAATCGATACAGATATTTAATTATACCAATATTTCATAATCGATACAGATATTTAATAATTGATTACGATATTTCATAATCGATACAGATATTTCACAAATGAATAGATCGATTGTCAGAAACATACGGAGAAAGACAAAAATAATAACTAGTAAATTTCAAATATTCATAACCTGGTGTCTCTGCAGAATTGAAGGGTTGAAATGGTTCTTATAAGGCCACAAATGAGGAGCTTATGATGAGAACAAGACATATCCCAGTGAACCAAGAGATTAAGAAAAGGTGCTAGCGCTTGATACGACACATCTTGAGATAGTCAGAAGGGAATATATTAGCCAAAAATTACCTTTTCTTTGAACTCGTTGAAACACAAAAATATCTTTACTATCTGTGTTGCCGTTTTTTAGTGCGGTGTAAGACAGGTGGGACATGCGCCTGGGGGACATGAACCTGGGGGACATGAACCTGGGGAATTTAATGGTCACATGGCTAGGGAAGTCACCACGAAACTGTTCAGGTTAGGGTTTTCCCTTTTTTTTTTTTTTTCGATCCAGAAGCACTTGAGCTGAAAACTCTTCGGCTCGGTGTCATGGACATCGTAACCCTTCGGCTCGATGTCAAAAACACCGTAAATCTGGGGAACCTGTAGCTTTTATGCCAGTCCGCGGAGTTGAACCCGCACTTACAGAGGACTAGTCACCCATAGTCCAACGCGCTACGAACACGCTGGGCACACGGGCAGGATTTTCACTTAATGACCCCGAAAGAAAAAACTCATTGACCTTACCTGGGATTGAACCGGATCTCCCGAATGGAAGCCCGTGCTCTAATCCATTCGGCCAGACACTCTCTCCTGGAATCCGTAAGGTAAATGAAAGAGAGAGAATACACGGAGGAGAGATTTGGAGACAGAGATTAACGATATACAGAGGAACTGGATGATGTTGCATCCTCATTTCCCGTGCCACCTGTGCCGTCTTCCCAGTTTCGAACATCGTGCAGACATTCCAGGTGCCAATCCTGGAGATCTTCCGGGTTGAAAGAAAGTGAGTCGGCAGCCCGATTTTCTTTCGAATTTCACCGGGTCGCTTCATGAGTCCCTCTATTCGGGGTCCCTCTTCTTCCTCGGGTGGCGAGCTTTGAATTTTCTTGGTTATGGTTTCTGTAGCTATCTGGTGTTTTTACGGTGTGGGGTAGCCAGCCCCACGACCAACCTCCTTAGTCGCCTCTTACGACATGCATGGCAGGTAACAGTAGTTATATTCTTTACATCCCCAATTTGGGCCCCGGTAACCACTCGGCGTTGCGTGAGATTTCTAAAAATAGAAAGAATTTGCATAATTCGATTGAGAGCCCAAGTTACAGCATCATCAAATAGCTTGTCCTAAACAGAGCTTTGCCACCTAACTATTCTTGGAATTTTCTCTCTTTTATAGGACAGATATCCCACCTCTGCAGCGATCATGCTCAAATCATCAGTTACATCCTGAACCTATCTTCTCTGTGGTCGTCATCTTCTCCTCTTTGCCGGGATGTCTCCTTCCAAGATGGTCTTCTCCAACATTTTGTGTCTCTTTATATGTCCAAAATACATCAATTTTCTCATTCTTATTTGTAGCAACAACCAGTTGTCTTAGTTCGTTCTGGATAGGTCTATTTTTGGAATTACCATATACCACAACTGGGGTTTAAAAAGCACACTAGAGCGAAAGGGAGAAAGAGAGAGAGAGAGAGAAAGAGAGCAAGAGAGAGAGAAAGAGGGAGAGAGAGAGAAAGACACAGAGAGAGAAAGAGGGAGAAAGAGAGAGAACGAAAGATAGAAAGACAGAGAGAGAGAGAGAAAGACACAGAGAAGAGAAAGACAGAGAAGAGAGAGAAAGACACAGAGAGAGAGAGAGAGAAAGACACAGAGAGAGAAAGAAAGAGAGAAAGAGAGAGAGAAGAGAGAGAGAAAGACACAGAGAGAGAAAGAGGGAGAAAGAGAGAGAAAGAGAGAGAGAAGAGAAGAAGCACAGAGAGAGAAAGAGGAGAAAGACAGAGAGAAGAGAGAGAAAGAGAGAAGAAAGACAAGAGAGAAGAAAGAAGAGAGAGAAAGACACAGAGAGAGAGAGAAAGACAAGAAGAGAGAAAGACAGAGAGAGAGAAGAAGAGAAAAGAGAAGAGAGAGAAAGACACAGAGAGAGAAGAGAGACAAGAGAGAAGAGAGAGAAGAAAGGAGAAAGAAGAGAAAGAGAGGAAAGACACAGAGAGAAAGAGGGAAAGAAAGAGAGAGAAAGAGAAAGAGAGAGAGAGAAAGAAAGTGATTGGTTATTTGTTATTGGTTGCTGAAATGACGTCACATCATTCAGGGCAGACCCATAAGTGCTGAGTCTCCACCAACTGATGTCTGTGGCTTGCTAGTTAAAGACACCACTTCTCACTCTCTTTTTTTTCTCTCTCTCAAGCATCCACTCTAGTTGAATTGCATATTCTAAACGGACTTGCTCACGTCCAGCTTTTTAACGTTGTTTGGATAATTTTCAAGCATTATTGCCGTTCAGTAGTTGAATTGCTTCAAATCGGGTGGTGCTATCGTCCTTTAGTAAAACCATCCAGAAACAATTGCACAAACTGCCCGCAGCGTGTTTCCCGAACTCAGAACATCGGTTAATAGCCGAGTTTACTAACCTGGTCATCAACGCCACCATCAGCTCAAAAATGTAATTCCAAACTCTATAAATAGTTGAATCAAGTAAATTTTAATGTCGTCATTCAACAGTCGGTCATGAAGAGACCGAAGAATACCCTATCATCCTAAATTTCTCAACAACGATGCTTCTGAAGAAAGCATCTCCGCTTTCTCGTTGCCGCAAACACCCACGTCACATGACAGTAGATCTACAGAGAAAGCCTGTCCACTTTCTCGTTGCCACGAACACTCGCTTGCACATGACAGTAGATCTACAAGAGAAAGGTCTGTCCACTTTCTCGTTGCCACGAACACTCGCTTGCACATGACAGTAGATCTACAAGAGAAAGGTCTGTCCACTTTCTCGTTGCCACGAACACCGCTTGCACATGACAGTAGATCTACAAGAGAAAGGTCTGTCCACTTTCTCGTTGCCACGAACACTCGCTTGCACATGACAGTAGATCTACAAGAGAAAGGTCTGTCCACTTTCTCGTTGCCACGAACACTCGCTTGCACATGACAGTAGATCTACAAGAGAAAGGTCTGTCCACTTTCTCGTTGCCACGAACACCCGCGTGCACATGACAGTAGATCTACAAGAGAAAGTGAGAGAGAGAGAATAGAATTTCACTGAAGATACTCGTACTATAATTATCCTATTTCTCCTTGCTAAATAAAGGGGGAATAAGGAAATCGGTTTAATAATGTAATATGTTAATGTAATATACAGTTGCGGCTCGTCATTAAGGGCCAGTGGGGCCGGACCCTACCAAAAATAAGGTGTTACGAGTATTTTTTATTTTATACATTAAAATATATCCTAACCGAAACCATGATTTTTCCGAAATTTTCTGTCTGGCCCCATCAACAAAAGTGATCACGAGCCGCCACTGGTAATATATATGTATATATGAACAGCCAAAATTAAACATAAAATATATCTAGTGCCGCTGACACAAGAAAGACGTTTTATATATCGCGTATATAAAAATAGCAGACTATGGAAGATGTAAAAACGAAATCAGAGAAAATAATAGGAATAGAAAAAATGTTTTCAATAATGTTAGACAAATACTAATACAGAAATAAATCAATAATTAATGACAGATGAGCCGTCGTATTTAACAGATGTACACACCTGGACATTCTGGGTTGCAGGTCAACCAACGTGCTGACTATCTTGAAATAAGGGAAGACTGTAGTAAAACTATGTAGCAATGGCGAAACATGGAAAAACAAAGTACTGTAGTTTTACAAAGTACAATAATAGAACAATTATAAAGAATAGAACCACTGTTACCTGCCCCACAAGTCGTAAGAGGTGACTAATGAGGTTTGGCTGAAATCGGATGCACATGTCCTAAAGTGTAGAAGTCTATGCGTTTAGGGACCTACCAAACCAATGTGCAACGTATACACGTTCTTGGCAAAGATCAAATATATCACAAAGAGTGATTAAAATTGGTCGTAAAGAACGAAAGCAAAGAAGAAGAAGAGGAGAAAGTACAGAAACAATATCAAACAGAACATTTCAACTAAAAAGGCTTTTATCAAGTAAAGAATACAACAGAAGTAACAAAAAGAGCGTTTCAACAAAAAGGCCTTTATCAAGCAAAGAATACAATAGAATTGAAGAAATTCACTTATACGGCACACAACATATAGAATTAGACAATAACTCTGTAGTCCTTAACTCTGACTTTCTTGCAAACAATGCACAGACTCAAGTGGGCAGAAGTATGGACAGAGACGATATCATCAATGTGATATGGTAGGCTCTCATTTATGTGATATGGGTGAGTATCAGACACTGGAACAAGTGCGAGAAGTATGAGTTAGGTATGTACATGCCAGACGGTGTCGTCTTCGTGGTAGAGAGATAAGATATACTAATCAACTTCTCATGGGTACGGTGAGAAAGTGAATTTTTTTATGGCTGCTGCAGTGGCGAACAGATCCGCATGGGAATGCCCAATGTGCCATGACGTCAATTGCAAAACATAACATAACATATTTAATAACACAGCACTGAAACAAGTTCATCGATTCGAGTATCTGGGAACATTCCTAACACCAGATGGAAGATGTAAAACAGAGATTATGAGTGGAATAGCTAAAGTGAAAGCAGCTTTTATGAAAATGAAGAACACACTATGCGTGAATTCACTACCAATGACATTGCGAAAAGTACTCCAGTGCTATATTGAACCAATATTTATGTGTGGCAGCGAATCATGGTTAATGAACAAGCAATCAATACGATCATTGGAAACCACAGCTATGTGGTTTCCATGTCCATAGGGAAGCCACATAGATGTGGTTTTACAGAAGAATGCTGAAAATTCCATGGACAGCGAAGAAAACAAATGATGAGAGTTTAAACCCTATTAAGCCTGCACACAAAGACTTATCAAATGAATAAGAATCAGACAATCTCTCTCACTCTCTCGCGATCCCGGCCTAGACTGATGAACCAACTTTTATCATGAATTTTACAGTGTTTTTAAGGGACTCCGTTCCTCCGTACAGCTTCTCGCGAAGCCCTGTGTTTGTAGACCAGGTTTCTTTTCTTATGCCTGCTATCAGCTGACAATCTTGCAGAACGTGTTCTGCCGTCATGTCCGCTTTTTGCAGGGGCACAGGCTAGTTGTGCCGATTTTAAATTTGTAAAACATGTGAGCGCGGAGCTTGTTGTGGCCGGTACGGAGGCGAAGTATGGCAACTTGTTCACTACGAGACAGACCATAGTATCCGTCGCTGTTGTTGTGTTGGGGATGGTCTTTTGACCATTTGTCTCTGTAATGCGAGCCGATGGTTGTTCTGGCTTCCTCATAACTGATCGGTCTGAGGTAGTCGCCCGCTTTCTTTAGCTAACTTGTCGGCATATTCATTGGCGCTTATATTGTAGTGTGATGGTATCCACTGAATGACGGTGTGTTTGAGTGTGCACTCTAATGCGTCGAGGGTCGCTTTGAGCTCGTTTAGCTCTGTTTTGCCTGCGCTTTTGAGTGCCGTGATAACCGATAGAGCATCGGTGAATATCACAACTTTGTTGCGAGAGGTGCCTCTTCTCTCTAGGATCATTTCGGCCGCTGTTCTTATTGCCTCTGCCTCTGCCCGGTAGTTATTTGAGTATTTGCCTGTGGCAATTGCTTTTGTGACCGTCACTTTCTTTGAGAGTTTAAGCACTATTCCTCCTCCGCCATCGCTGATTGCGTTCCTTGCCGATCCGTCAGTGTACACATGCATCCACTTATTTTCAGGATATTCGGTCGTTATGTACCTCTCTGTGGCCGCTCTTCTTTCGAAGTTTTCTTGCTGCCCTTTTTTAGTATGCCTGGGATTGATTCCCTTAGTTCCGGCATTTTGGTTTTCCACGGCGGGCACTTATCGGCTGCTGGGATTGGTTTGACTTTGCAGTTTGCTAGAACTGGATGTTCCGCGGTCAGTGCTTTAGCGTTCCTTGCGAAGCTGGTCCTCTGTATCCTGTCCCTTCCGAATCCGTTCATTCTTTCGTACATAGGGTGAAAATTAAGCCATTTGAGTTTTTCCGCCAACCCCAAGACTTCAAGACAGACAATCAAGGTTCTTTGGGCATATAATGCGAAGATGAGATTTAGAACATTTGGTGACAACGGGTAAAATTCAGGGAAGGTGAGATCGTGGAAGACAGAGAGAGAAGATGTTGGATGATCTCACATCGTTGTTCGACCACAGATCAACGTCAGAACTGATTAACCAAGGAGAGATAGTTGTGGAGAGACATGATCGCCTACGTCTCGACAGACATGGCACTTTGACGATACACGTAAAAACAAATTACTGTAGTTTTACAAAAATACAAAAACAATAACAATAGACAAAAACGTTTCGACCAAAAGGCCTTCATCAGGCAAAAGATACAAAAGAAATGAAGAAATTCACTTCTTACGCGGCACACAACATATAGAATTAGACATAAAATTCATATTGGCCTTAAAATTAAAATCTATGACTAAAAAATCAATACATTGGAAAAATGTGGTCAAACCAGAGCCACCTATAAACTTATGGGCCTTCGGACTCAGGTAAGAATTATGGGAAATCAGACCACAACTACACCACGTGACCTCGCATTCCAGTATTGGTGTAGATAGACGAATTCATTTTAAAATCAACACAAAATGCTAAATCAAAGTTATATTATGCAACAGGTTGAGTTTAACAATAAGGAATATCAATATTATGAATATTTTTCACCAATAAATAACCATAGACTCACAGAATTGAGTAAAATTGTAAAAAAGCTTGCAGTGTTCTATCAAACATCTATATTTTCCGGCCCCCTTTTCTGATCAAGGTCACGGAACCCCGAGTCAGTTGTCTGGCCTAGTTATCTATAGTTGGCTGTGGTCAAACCTGGACATATAAATAATAAAATTTGTACCTGAGACGCCTTGCTTTCTTTACTGCTATTCTGATCCCGAAGTTCATGATATTTCCTACGGAGGCTGTCCATCTCCTTATCCTTGGTTTGTATGCTCTTAGCATACGTGGATACATCTTTGTCTCTCTGTCTGGAGAATGACCGTTTGAGATGTTCAACTTCTGAATTGTTCTCATACTGAGGAGGTATCGAGTCTCTTTTCTAGTAGAAGATATACAAGCAATAGATTTATTGATTTGATTGATTTGATTGATTGATTAGATTGATTGGTTGATCAAGTGATTTACTATATTTATTGATTTGAGTAGGTTTACTGAGTGATTGGTTTCAAGATTGGTTAATTGGTTCATTGATTATTGAGCGATTGATTGATTGATCGTTTATATTGATTGATTGATTATAGTGATTGATTGTTTATATTGATTGATTTATTTATTGTTTGTAGTGATTGACGTGATTGTTTGTATATAGTGATTGATTGTTTTTTGTTTTTTATATTGATTGATTATTTTGAGTGATTGATTGATTGACTATTGATTTGATTGATTGAATGATTACTTAATTGATTGATTGAATGAATATATACATGATTGAATGATTGACTTGATTGACGTGATTGATTGATTGATTGATTGATTGATTGATTGAATGTATATACTTGATTGATTCGATTGATTGCTTTGATGATGACATTGAATTCATTTTTTCGCTTAAATTGAATGATGTGCTTAATTAATAGGTAAACACGTAAAAACAAAGTACTACAGTTTTACAAAATACATAAACAGTGACGATAAACAGCAACGTTTCGACCAAAAGGCCTTTATCAAGCAACAATACAACAAGAATGACGAATTTCGAGGAACACTACAAATGGACGATTACATGTGGAAACATAAACCTATCTAATGAAAATCTGGGAATAAAAACGAACAACGAAATGAGTGCAACACAAAAACCGAAAGTGGAAAAGGAGAGGAACAATAAACAATATAGTGGATAAATGACACATATATGGAGCAAACACACATATAGATAACAAGGCACGAGATAAGACAGTACTAAGAAGCATAGGAATGTAATGCGTTGAGTCCAAGAGGTCGCAAAGTGCCATAGAATGAAATAAAACGGTTCTCCAGGGCGAATCGACTGCGATCATCGGAAGAACATGATCGGATGGCTGTGACCTGGACATCGTCAACTCCTGAATGGCCCGTATCATTGAAATGAGTGAAATAATGTCAGCTGCTTAATTAATAGGAACACCATCATTGTAGTTAGATGATTAAACGTCTGTAGTGAACGAACTCCGTAGCATTGACGAGAGTCACCGATCTCATCTTTGAAGATGGTGAAATTTATGTAGAAATTGTATTTTATTTTTAAATAAATTTTGTCTGAGCAGTAGCTTTGCTCTTGTTGATCGTTGAACGACAATGGTTCTCTTTTCTTTTTTTTTTTTTCCGATCCAGAAGCACTTGAGCTTTTCAGCTCTTCGGCTCGGTACCATGGACATCGTAGAACTTCGGTTCGGTGCCACGAACACCGTAAATCTGGGGAATCTGTGGCTTTTTCTATCATCCCGCGGAATTGAACCCGCACACACAGAGGGATAGTCACCGTAGTCCAACGCGCTACGAACATGCTGGGCAGAAGGGCAAAATGGTTATCTTACGTGCTCAAGTTCAACATGGGGTCAACATTTTATCGTCCGTCTCCGATAGAAGTAGGAACTCGATCTCATCTAGATTGAGATCCAGGAATATTTGGTAAAATATCTTGATCGTTTCACTCGGGAAACGGACCGAGTACCTTTGGGGTAAGAGGCAAGCGCGTTACCTCTACGGAACAGAGATATTCGAAAATCCATCAATTCACTTCATAATTCATTGATTGATAGGTTCTTCAACATTGCACTTTGGTGAATAAACATGTTTGCTCTGATCACTTTCTTATGCATGAAGATCTTGGTGACAGTGCATGAACTCAGTAGCACAGGCAAGGATCGCGGATATAATTTTGAAAATGATGAAAATTTTGTCTAAATTTGGTTTTTATTTTGTATCGGTTTTTCAACTGATCTTTTACGTTCTCAATTGAATACGAGCCAATCTGCTTCTGCAGGACGGCTGGGATAGTCAAAGGCTGACGGAGAGTGAACCTGTAACCTGCTGCCTTGTAGGTCGGCTGGGAAGTCAAAGGCTGACGGAGAGTACCAGTAACCTTGTGCCTTGCAGGTCGGCTGGGACAGTCAAGAGAGGTTAACCCAGTAACCTGCTGCCTTGCAGGACGGCTGAGGACAGTCAAAGACTGAGGAGAGGACGAACCTGCTGTCTTGCGACGGCTGGGGACAGTAAAAGGCTGATGGAGAGTGAACCCAGTAACCTGCTGCCTTGCAGGACGGCTGGGGACAGTAAAGGCTGAGAGAGTGAACCCAGTAACCTGCTGCCTTGCAGGACGGCTGGGGACAGTCAATAGCTGACGGAGAGTGAACCCAGTAACCTGCTGCCTTGCAGGACGGCTGGGAACAGTCAAAGGCTAACGGAGAGTGAACCCAGTAACCTGCTGCCTTGCAGGACGGCTGGGGACAATCAAAGGCTGACGGAGAGTGAACCCAGTAAACGCTTACTGAAACCGGACACATCACCGAAGGATAAGCACTAGAGCTCTAAATGGTACTGAACGATGTGACGTAAAATACGTTTCTTGGCAAAGGCTGTTTATATATCACAATACGAATGATAACAATGGCCGAAAAAGAACGATCGAGAAAGAGAGAGAGAGAAGAACACAGAGCCTACGTGTCATCGTCATTCTTCGATAAGATTAGGGAATCGTTCTGACCTACATTACGATCAGGGATCACTAGGAAATAATCAGTCTATCCACACGAGACAGAAACAATACTTTGGGAAAGAGTGAGACTAGTAGTGTGTCTTATTACTACAGGAAGCTACACTGGTAATGAATTACAAACAGATAAATTAGAGGATGATAATGATAAGATAATAGTGATGATGATGATGATGATGTTGATGACGATGATAATGATGATGTTGTTGATGATAGGGATGATGATGATGATGATGATACTGATGATAGGGATGATGATGATGATGATATACTGATGATGGGGATGTTGATTTGATGATGATGATGTTGATGATGATGGAGAATGAAGATGATGAGGATGATGATGTATGATGATGATGATTTTGATGATGATGATGATGATGATAATGAGGGTTGATGATACTGATGATAGGATGATGATGATGATGATAATGATGATTATGTTGATGATGATGATACTGATGATAGGGATGATGATGATGATGATAATGATGATGATGATGTTGATGATACTGATGATAGGGATGATGATGATGATGATACTGATGATAGTGATGCTGATGATGATGATGATACGATGATAGGATGTTGATGATGATGATGAATGATGATATTGATGATGATGATGATGATACTGATGATAGGGATGATGATGATGATGATGATACTGATGATAGGGATGATGATGATAATGATGATGATGATGTTGATGATGATGATACTGATGATAGGGATGTTGATGATGATGATGATGTTGATGATGATGATGATGATGATGATGATTGATTAGGATGATGATGAATGATGATGATACTAATAGATGATGATGATGATTATAGTGATGATGATGTTGATGATGCTTTTGATGATGATGATAAAGTTGATACTGATGATAATGATGATATAGAGCTTATTAAAATACCTATAATGATGATTAGCACGTTAGCACGACAAAGACAATAATACTGATGATGTTATATGATAAACAAAGATGACTCGCATGTCGTAAAAGTGTCTACTCACTTTCATAATTTCTTGCTTGTAGTGTTTGATTTTGTCTTCCAACTTCCTGACACTTGTTGTCAAGTCTGTGTTACGGTTCTTCATAACTAATATTGTCTCTTCCATTCGGCTTTGGCTCTTTTGATTCTTTCGCTGAAAGGTCACCAAATTTGAAAATGTGTCAACCAACAAACAAAATAATCAATATAGTAAAATAAGGAGATAATGTTTTCTTCTTGTTTTGTCGTCACACTGCTACCAGGTTGTTGCCCAGTGTCGCTCACACCTGCTACCAGGTTGTTGCCCAGTGTCGTCACACTGCTACCAGGTTGTTGCCCAGTGTCTGTCCACCATGCGTACCGTAGGTTGTTGCCCAGTGTCGTCACACTGCTACCAGGTTGTTGCCCAGTGTCGTCACACTGCTACCGGGTTGTTGCCCAGTGTCGTCACACTGCTACCTGGTTGTTGCCCAGTGTCGTGGTTTTCTGTTTTGTCTTGTGCTGTTCTGGTGGCTTGTGTGATTGTTATTTTTGCTCTTTCACAGGATTCTGCTACGCCATCTAACTATCTTTTCCGTGGTCTTCCTCTTGCCTTCTTTCCCGATGTTCTGTTGTAGAAGACTCTGTATACTTTGGAGCATTCTTATTAGTGGCCAAACTGCTTCATTCTTTGTTTCTCAATGTAAGATTCAAGTAAGGTTCTGTGCCAACTTTCTTTCTTATACTGATGTTTTGGTGACTTTGTTTCTCAATGTAATTCAAGCAAGGTTCTGTGCCAACTTTCTTTCTTATGCTGATGTTGGTGACTTTGTTTCTCAATGTAATTCAAGCAAGGTTCTGTGCCAACTTTCTTTCTTATGCTGATGTTGGTGACTTTGTTTCTCAATGTAATTAAGCAAGGTTCTGTGCCAACTTTCTTTCTTATGCTGATGTTGGTGACTTTGTTTCTCAATGTAATTCAAGCAAGGTTCTGTGCCAACTTTCTTCTTATGCTGATGTTGGTGACTTTGTTTCTCAATGTAATTCAAGCAAGGTTCTGTGCCAACTTTCTTCTTATGCTGATGTTGGTGACTTTGTTTCTCAATGTAATTCAAGCAAGGTTCTGTGCTTTCTTATATGATAATGGAAGATAATGTAACTGCAATAATTTTTAAAATGTCAAGTTCACATTTCATTTCTTTTTTCCATTCGTTCTTTACGATCAATTTTAATCACTCTTTGTGATATGTTTGATCTTTGACAAGAACGTGTATACGTTGCACATTGGTTTACCAGGCCTCTAAACGCATAGACTTCTACACGTTTAGGATACGTGTATCCGATTTCAGCCAAACCTCCTTAATTGCCTCTTACGACATACATGACAGGTAACAGTGGTTCTATTCACCTCAAATTTGAGCCCCGGTAACCACTCGGGCGGCATTTCATTTCATCAAAGACTTTACAAGGGAGCAATTTCTCAGCAAACGGAAGAATAACTATCGAAATTCAACACAGATGCAACAAAGCAAATAAAATGATAGGGCAAATGGCGCCAATTTTAAAATGCAAACATGTCACCATAGACACAAAAAGAGCAAAGTTCAACACAATCTTTCTCTCCACATTATGCTACCAGTGCCAAACCTGGACGCTGACAACAAATGATAGAAGAAAACTAGTCACGACAGAGATGAAGTGTCTACGCAGAATGATGGGGATAACAAGAAGAGACCGGTTGAGAAATGAAGACATCAGGGAAAAGTGGGTACAACATCAGTACTAGACTTCATCAAGAAACAACAAATTAAATGGTTCGGTTACATAATCAGATTAGCAACAGAAAGTGCACCTCAAAGAGCAATGCTGCAGTGGATACATAGCAAAAGCGGCCACGCAAAAGATGGACCTCAGAGACGACGAAAAACACTATTTTCACAAGGATACACAAGGATTTGTTCTAGAAATTTCATCTTATCCTGACGCTGTGAAGCAAAACAGGACTAAAGAAGAGAAAGAAAAAGTGCATCTCAAAGAGCGATGTTGCTCTTATACAATGGATACAAAACACATGCCCGGCCACCAAAAGTTGACCTCAAAAAAACCACTCTATTTATGAAGCTCACACAAGGGCCGTTCTATAAATCTCTTCTTATCCTGACACTGTGAGGCAAAACAGGATTAGAGAAGTGCACACAAAAACCCGTTCTATAAATATCTTTTTATCCTGAGACTGTGAGGCAAAACAGGATAAGATAAGTGCACACAAAAGCCCGTTCTAAAAATATCTTCTTATCCTGACACTGTGAGGCAAAACAGATTGAGAAAGTACATTTCTTTTGTTTTAATTTTATTTTTCAATAACCGTTTGTGATTTGCTTACCCTTCTAATAGACTAGTTCAGATCCCACGTCCACCACATTGTGGTGCGCTCTAGAAACTGTACTGTCTAGCTAAGGAAGAGTTAGCTGCTTGTGTTCTTAAAAACGCTCCTATTGTAGGGCGAAACAATGGATGATGTCAGAAATAAAGGTTCTGGTTCGAATCCTGGGTTTGGTCATTTTTTTTTTCTAGAAGCTAATAATACGTGTTCAATGTCTGTTCATTGGCTTCGTTGCTTCCCCAGTAGTTCTTAAACCTCCTTATTCTCTTCTCTATCTAGAGATAAAAATACGATATTACTAGAACATTTTTACACCATCTTTTAAATTACATCGGGGATCCTCGCCGGTGCTACGGAGCTCGTGCTCTGCTGCTGAGATCTTCTTGTGTAATAAAGATATCGTAACACACAAGGCTATTCACTTAAGTGCAATGATGAGGGGCCCTATCAATCAATCCAACTGTTATTGTGTGTATGTTTGACCAGGACCGTACCGTGTTATGATACAGAGAGGCGGCCGCATCAGGCGGCCAGTAATGGGGGGCGGCATAAGCAGCGAAACCAAGATCAAAATTGAAAGTTAATTTAAAGAAAAACATTTAAGGGAGGAATTTCGAAGACTTGCATCATACTGAGAAAATATACCGTTTGGCCCTGCGTTTAACTGCTGTTTACTATCATAACTCAATGTTGGGAAGCTTACCATAGATTCGTTCTCTGCTTTCAGCAATGCCACACATGGTTCAAGTCGCTGAATATGGCCGGTCAACTCCCGAAGTTGTTGCTGCAGGGCTTTCTCTCTTTCCTTACTCTCCTTGTCCGCCTGGTTAGTAAAAGAAAGTAAAACACATGTTGAATGCAAATGCAACCAAATAGTTTCTAGAATATCGTAAACATAAAAGAAGAAGAATCATTATACTTTCCTCTTTCTTCTTTCCTGTCTCTAATCCTGTATTGCCTCACAGCGTCAGGACAAGAAGAGATTTCTAGAACGGGCTTTTGTGTGCACGCCTCTAATCCTGTTTTTCCCCACAGTGGCAGGACAATAAGAGATTTCTAGAACGGGTGTTTCTGTGCACTTCTCTAATTCTGTTATGCCTCACAGCGGCAGGACAAGATTTCTAGAACGGGTGTTTCTGTGCACTTATCCTGTTATGCCTCACAGCGGCAGGACAAGATTTCTAGAACGGGCGTTTCTGTGCACATCTCTAATTCTGTTATGCGTCACAGCGGCAGGACAAGAAGAGATTTCAGAACGGGCGTTTCTGTGCACATCTCTAATCCTGTTTTTCCCCACAGCGGCAGGACAAGAAGAGATTTCAGAACGGGCGTTTCTGTGCACATCTCTAATCCTGTTTTTCCCCACAGCGCCAGGACAAGAAGAGATTTCAGAACGGGCGTTTCTGTGCACATCTCTAATCCTGTTTTTCCCCACAGCGGCAGGACAAGAAGAGATTTCAGAACGGGCGTTTCTGTGCACATCTCTAATCCTGTTTTTCCCCACAGCGCCAGGACAAGAAGAGATTTCTAGAAGGGGTGTTTCTGTGCACTTCTCTAATTCTGTTTTGCCTCACATCGTCAGGATGAGAAGAGATTTCTAGAACGGGCTTTTAATTGCTCTTCATAAACAACATGTTTTTCACCGACTGAATTTTCGGGGCTCCACCTTTTGAGTGGAGTGCCATTTGTTTTGTATCCACTGTGTTGGGGTAGAATTGGTCTTTGAGGCGCACTGTCTGTTGGTAATCTACTTATGTGCTCCAACCATTTAATTTGCTGTTTCTTGATGAAGTTCAATACTGATGTTGTGCCCAATGTTTTCATGATGTCTTCATTTGTAAACCGATCTCTTCTTGATATTCCCAGCATATTGCGTAGATACTTCATCTCGGTCGTGACTAGTTTTCTTCTATCGCTTCATGTCAGCGTCCAGATTTGGCACTGATAGCATAGTGTTGGGAGAAAGATTGTGTTGTACAATGCTCTTTACACAACATCCATACTATGTACAATATTCATTATATGTCTACTTCTTCGAGCGCTCCATATCGATAAGGACAACACAAAAACAGACGGAAGCGTGAATGAACGGTCGGAATTGACAAAAGGAGATGAGACAGAAACAGGCAAAATGACACACGAAGGTCGGGGTACGGGGTGGACGGAAGGACAGGATAAAAACAGACAAAAGGACGAATGAATGGTCAGGATGGACAAGACAAAAACAGACAAAAGGACGAATGAATGGTCAGGATGGACAAGACAAAAACAGACAAAAGGACGAATGAATGGTAAGGATGGACAAGACAAAAACAGACAAAAGGACAAATGAATGGTCAGGATGGACAAGACAAAAACAGACAAAAGGACAAATGAATGGTCAGGATGGACAAGACAAAAACAGACAAAAGGACGAATGAATGATCAGGATGGACAAGACAAAAACAGACAAAAGGACGAATGAAAGGTCGGGATGGATTGAAGAAAAACAGAAACAGGGAGAAGGACGAATTAACGGCCGGGATGGACAAGATAGAAACATATAGAATGACGAATGAACGGCCGGTATGGATGGTAGGACAAGACAGAAACAAACAGTAGGGCGATGCACGACCGGTATGGTCAGAAGGTTTGATGCATTTTTGGGGTGGACGGAAGGACAAGTCAGAAACAGACAGAAGGACGAATTAAAGGTCGGGATGGACGAGAGGACGAACAAACGGTCGGGACGGACGGAAACACAGACATACATATAGATAGATAGACAAATATATATAGATTTAACAAGTTTCAGGTATGACTATGAAACATATATCAGGTGTGTATGGTATTCTTACCTGAATACATGACGTGAATGACCGACGCATCTTCATCAGGTGATTTATCCTCCTAGGCTATGGTACTTTTCACCGCTGCAGGAGATTTATCAGAGTTTGCAACAATGATCTTCAGATTCTTCAACGGTGAAACAAGTTATCAACACCAGCACCTCCAGATGGTAGTATGTATCACTGGAGGTTTGACATAGTAACGTGTCTATCACTGGATATATTACACATCTAGTTCTTATTGACATGTTTATCACTGGAGGCTTGACATATTGACGTGTCTATCACTGGAGATTTGACATATCATTATCATTATGTAAAATCTCTTTCATAATGTATATCCTTAGTGAATTGACCCGTCTACTTATCAAACCAGAACCATTTAGTCAAACAAACTATATATATATATAGAATTTATCACAAAAAGTGTACATATTTTAATAGAATCTGTCACAAAAAGTGTACATATTTTAATATTCACAAAATAGATGAGACTGCAGTAAAACTATTTGATTGGCAAAACACGTAATCACAAAGTACTGTAGTTTTACAAATTACAAAAACAATGACAAAATACAGCAACATTTCGACCAACAAGGCCTTTATCTAGCAAACGAACTACAGGAGTGACAAATTTTAAAAAACAAATGGACGACTAAATACAAACGTTTCTAATGAAAATCTGGGAATAAAACGAAAATCTGAGAATAAAACGAATAACGAAATAAATGTAACACAAAAACACACATAAAAACTAGAAATAGAACGGAAGAGAAACAATGAAAAATCTAGTAAATATATAACTTGAATACATGCAACATATACCCATATAGATTACAAGGCATGGGAAGAGAAAGTACTAAGAAGCATAGGAATGTAATACGTTGAGCCACGTGGTCGCAAGGTACCATACAAAAAATCAACCGATTCTCCAGAGCAAATCGACTGCGATCACCGAGGAACATGATCGGATGGCTGTGACCTGGACATCGTGAGCTCCTAAATGGCCAGTATCATTGAAATGGGTGGCTACAGGGTCACAGAGCATTGGCGTATGTCGTGCAAGTGTTGGGCGAATCGGTCACTGAGCTCTTGCCTGTCTCGCCGATATAAGCCTTGTTACACCGCTTACAGATAATGGCACAGATAAGATTACGGGAATCGCATGTGAAACCTTTTCCCGGGCTTGTCGTGACTCTTTGCCATACTTGCAGCACTTGCGTCTTCGTCGCCTTTGTAGCGAGGACGATGAATTTCTTGAAAGAGCTCGGGAGTTGCTTGATTTCTTTCGCAGGCGCCTATACCCGGAGAGGGTGCTTGTCTCGGCTAGGCATCGAATTCAGACAATCACTCGCCAGCAGGCCCTTACCAGCCAGCATAGGACTACTAACGCCGACAGAGTAAAACTTATCTTAACTTTTCACCCCCATAGTTCACTGGTGAAAAATGTTTTATTCCGTCATCTGTCCATCCTTAAGTCAGATCCTGAGACCGTTCTGTCTTCCCCAACTATCCTTTGGTGGTTTACAGACGGGACAGAAGTCCTAAGGATATGTTGGTACACAGTCGCCTTAAGTCCAATATCCAGACACATTTTGGCACTGTCCAGTGTGACCGTCGGCGTTGCAACACGTGTGCTTATGTGATACAGACGCGTACTGTATCTTTCCTTTAGCCACGTTTCTTATTGACGATTGTTTCACATGCGAGTCCCGTAATCTTATCTATGCCATTATCTGTAAGCGGTGTAGCAAGGCTTATATCGGCGAGACAGTCAAGAGGCTCAGTGACCGATTCGCCCAACACTTGCACGACATACGCCAATGCTCTGTGACCCTGTAGCCACCCATTTCAATGATACTGGCCATTTAGGAGCTCACGATCTCCAGGTCACAGCCATCCGATCATGTTCCTCGGATGATCGCAGTCGATTTGCTCTGGAGAATCGGTTAATTTTTTTGTATGGTACCTTGCGACCACGTGGGTTCAACGTATTACATTACTATGCTTCTTAGTACTTTCTCTTCCCATGCCTTGTAATCTATATGGGCATATGTTGCATGTATTCAAGTTAAATATTTACTAGATTTTTCATTGTTTCTCTTCTTTCTATTTCTAGTTTTTATGTGTGCTTTTTGTGTTACATTTATTTCGTTATTCGTTTTTTTTCCCAGATTTTCATTAGAAACGTTTGTATTTGGTCGTCCATTTGTTTGTTTTTTAAATTTGTCACTCCTGTTATTCGTTTGCTTGATAAAGGCCTTGTTGGTCGAAACCTTTGCTGTATTTTGTCATTGTTTTTGTAATTTGTAAAACTACAGTACTTTGTGATTGCATGTTTTACATATTTTCATAGAATTTGTCACAAAAAGTGTCCATATTTTAACAGACATAGATCGGCGGGGGTCCGGATTGGAACCCACGACCTTGGGGACGCAAGGCAATGATTAACTCTTACAATACGACAAGCAATCTAACAGACCACCCTGGCAGTAACAATTCTCCGGCAAGCCACCTCGCGAACTTTGACATTAAATGAAAACTAATTTATTCACAAGATTCATTGGAAGCTTCTCTTTCTTTCTCTAATCCTCTGTTGCTTCTCATTTTCAGAATAAGAGGAGATTTCTTGAACGAAGGGTGTGTGTATTCTAAAAGTTAACCACAGAGATACTGACCACAAAGACTCTACTACTTCTTCTTCTGCGTTCGCCCGCTATGTAGTCAGTGCGCATGGTTTGGCGCCTCTGATTGATTTTTGTGTGAAGACCTGCTTTTCTTGTTATCAGTGTTCTGCCATTCAGGTATGCTTTGTTCGAGTGCAGAGTTATCTCTATCACTGATAAATTATATTCACATCAAGCAATAATCTCTTAATTCAGTTTCAGTTCAGAATATCTTCATTGCACTCCGGACATGTCCATAGGTGCTCCGATCTCCTTCGCAATATCTCCAACAGCGTCCAGCGACTGATCGTACCAGTTCGATTTTGATTGATGAGCCCACTAGAATCTCTGAATATATATATATATAGTATGATTTTAACGTCATAATCACCTTACTCATATTCTGGACCGGTTCAAATCTGCGCAACATCGTTATCAACCTGACCTTTTTATTAGGGGAAGCTATCACAGTTTATTCTTCACACAGGCGGAGAAACAAATGAAAATTAAATACACAAAATAGTTAAGAAATTTCAGAAAGATATAACGGGAATCGAACACATCCCTTCTGAACGAGAAACGTATGAGCTAGCAAGCTCGATCAACAATACACCTAAAGATAATAACCGCCAATATTAGTAGAATCGCTGTACAAAAATAAATATCTCCCGCAACTGAGAAGCAATCACATATGTAAATATCTTAATATATTTTACAACGCAATTTATTGATTGAAAGCAGTTGCTTTATTCACGGGGAATTTTCTTGACAGAGCATTGCTCCTATCACAACCAACCTGTGTCACTATCGTTTCTTGCCAGTTTGCATTTCCGTGCCAGAGCATTGCTCGTATCACAACAACCTGTGTCACTATCGTTGTCTTACCAGTTGCATTTCCTTGACAGAGCATTGCTCTTATCACAACCAACCGTGTCACATCGTTGTTACCTTCCCGTCAAGCTTGCTCATACAACCAACCTGTGTCACTATCGTTCTCTTGCCAGTTTCATTTCCGTGCCAGAGCATTGCTCGTATCACAACAGCCTGTGTCACTATCGTTGTCTTACCAGTTGCATTTCCTTGACAGAGCATTGCTCTTATCACAACCAACCAGTGTCACACATGGTTACTCGCCGAAGTACAATGATAATGGCCAATCAATCAATCATATCAATAACCCATACCGATGTTAAGTGATGGAGGAAATGTGAGCAGTCAAATTAGCATAAATTTTATAAAATAAATAGTTCTACTAACGATCGGTGACCGTGAGAAAGAATAAAAGTTTTAAGAACCCCAAGGGGAAGGAAGCAACGAGGCCAATGAATATAATCCAAAAACAGACAGTAAACAAGTTTTAGGGGCTTCCGAAAAAAATAAATTACCAAACACAGAATTCGAACCATAAACCCCTATTTCGTACAGCACCCATTGCCTAGTTCTTCCTACACCACCCATTGCCTAGTCATAGTCCTAGTCCTACAGCACCCATTGTCTAGTTCTAGTTCTACAGCACCCATTGCCTAGTCATAGTCCTAGTTCTACAGCACCCATTGCCTAGTCATAGTCCTAGTTCTACAGCACCCATTGCCTAGTCATAGTCCTAGTTCTACAGCACCCATTGCCTAGTCATAGTCCTAGTCCTACAGCACCCATTGCCTAGTCATAGTCCTAGTTCTACAGCACCCATTGCCTAGTCATAGTCCTAGTTCTACAGCACCCATTGCCTAGTCATAGTCCTAGTCCTACAGCACCCATTGCCTAGTCATAGTCCTAGTTCTACAGCACCCATTGCCTAGTCATAGTCCTAGTCCTACAGCACCCATTGCCTAGTCATAGTCCTAGTACTACAGCACCCATTGCCTAGTCATATTCCTAGTTCTACAGCACCCATTGCCTAGTCATAGTCCTAGTCCTACAGCACCCATTGCCTAGTCATATTCCTAGTTCTACAGCACCCATTGCCTAGTCATAGTCCTAGTCCTACAGCACCCATTGCCTAGTCATAGTCCTAGTCCTACAGCACCCATTGCCTAGTCATAGTCCTAGTTGTACAGGCGAGCGTTTTTAAGAACACAGCCACCCGTGTGTTGCCGGGTTCCGCAAAGGGAAACAAAGAATAATACCACTGCTACCTACAAGGCATGTCGTAAGGGGCGACTGAGTTAGGGGGCCTAGAAAAGCTACCCTAGTAAATAAAAAAAACTTCGTACAAATCGGATATGCTGGCCTACTTGTGTTTGGCTCAACGTACAATCGCTCGGCTCTAGTCTCCAGTTTTACCTGCAGCAACTGTGGCAAGGATTTCCACTCCAGAATAGGCCATTACAGCCACATGAAACGTTGTGATTCAGCACAGAACATACTACGTGACGCAACACCTATTGTCTCCTGATGATGATGATGACAATCGCTCTTAAGCTCAGATCACATACAAATCACAAATAGTGGTTAAGAGGTGGTTGATTGGAGCGTTAGATGAAGAAGAAGAATAATACAACCAGTTAGCTCTTTCTACGCGCAGTGATTTCCTCAATTTTTAAGCAGTTAATTCAAGGAAGGTTGGGAAAAAAACATTCCAACTACTCATCAATAAATAAATATATATATATATATTATTATATACTAAATTGAAGAAAACTGGACAACCCAATAGAATAACAAGGTTGAAAAGTAGAAGAAGTAAAACAGTAGAAGTAAAACTAGAAAGACTTCTTATAAGGGCAGCAACTCTATGGCGCAGTGTGCGGCTAATAGCGTGCAACGGACTTCAGGCGTGGCGCAATGTGCGGCTTAAAGCGTGGAAGGAGTTAATGTAACCGTGAGTACGCTAAAACGAAGGTTATTTAAAAACATATCCCAGTTTTAAAGTAATATTCCATAGTAACTGCAACCAGTTTTTGAATTCACATTTTATAACTTCACAGAAACTGCAACCAGTTTTTGAATTCACATTTTATAACTTTCACAGAAACTGCAACCAGTTTTTGAATTCACATTTTATAACTTCACAGAAACTGCAACCAGTTTTTTAATTCACATTTCATAACTTCACAGAAACTGCAACCAGTTTTTGAATTCACATTTTATAACTTCACAGAAACTGCAACCAGTTTTTGAATTCACATTTTCGTACTTCACTAGAAACTGCAAGCAGGTTTTGAAATCACATTTTCTGTTTCGTAAACTTTAACAAACTAGTAAGGAGACGTAATGTTGCAGATTGTCTCAGCTGGCTCCAGGTGCACACTCACACATCGATAGGGGAAATTGTGAGTGAAGTATAAGGAGATTGACACAGTTTGGGTCAAGGGTTCTCAGAATCTTAACTTTGGTTACTGTGTTCTTTGACATGTGTTCTTCACCTTTCAACTCCCAACGGAACACAGGTCTTCAACAACTTTTTCCATCTCTTCTCTCTCTCTCTTACCATCCCATCCAATCCTGGGCTTTTTTTCCCGATCCAGAAGCACTTAAGCTTTTCAGCTCTTCGGTTCGGTGTCACGAACACCGTAAATCTGGGGAATCTGTGGCTTTTCTGTCAGCCCGCGGAATTGAACCGCACTCACAGAGGGCTAGTCACCCGTAGTCCACCGCGCTATAAACAAGCTGGGCAGGAGGGCCATCCAATCCTGTTTACCTCCCTGTTGGGAGACATTAACCTTTTCTAGCCATTCCCCTACTCCTTTTTCCCTGTGGGTTCTAAAGAAATACATGCCTTACAGTGCTACCGGTCGGACTTCTCAGTGTGTGTTCTATTCGCGGCCCACGGCAACATAAGACCGACTAGCCAGAGCCAACTATAAACTTATGGGCCTTCGGACTCAGGTAAGAATTATGGGAAATCAGACCCCAACTACACCACATGACCTCGCATTCCAGTATTGTTGTATATAGACGAATTCATTTTAAAATCAACACAAAATGCTAAATCGAAGTTATATTATGTAACAAGTTAAGTTTAACAATAAGGAATATCAATATTATGATTATTTTTCACTAGTAAATAACCATAGACTCACAGAATTGAGTAAAATTGAAAAAAGCTTGCAGTGTTCTATCACACATATATAGATTCCAGCTATCCGTTCTGATCTAGATCAGGTGTTTCCCCCTCAGTTGTCTGGCCCAGTTATCTAGAGTTGGCTGTGGACTAGCTCAAACGGGAAAAACACAATTCCTGTTCAATGGGGGTGGTTTTTATAAGTGTTTGATAGAATACTGTAAGGTTTTTCTGCAATTTTACACAATTCTACGAATCCTTGGTTATTTATTGATGAAAAATGTTAATAATATTGATATTTCTTAGTGTTAAACTTAACTTGTAACATAATATAACCTTGATTTAGCATGTTGTGTTGAGGTTAACTTGTAACATAATATAACCTTGATTTAGCATCGTTGTGTTGAGGTTAACTTGTAACATAATATAACCTTGATTTAGCATCGTTGTGTTGTTTTTCAAATGTATTTGTCTTTATTTAACAATACGCGATGATTATGGTCTGATTTCGTAGAATTTTTACCTGAGCCCGCCGGCCTTATATTATCGGAGACCACGGTCCTATCCATCGCCGGAGTCTTTTCCTTAGCTTTTTTTCCACGGGTATCTGCTTAGTTCTTTCTCTGAGTTCCAAGGTGAGCTCTCGCTCGCGTTGATGCTCTCGACTAGGGTCATCCGGTGCCAAGCATGAGCTTTGTAATGAAAAGGACTCATCACCCAACTCTCGCTGGCGTTGATGCTGTCGACTGGCGTCATCCGGTGCCAAGCAGGAGCTTGGACCTGAAAAAAACTGATAACCAGTTTCTCTCTCTGGTGAAGCTGCATGCATCTGTCGTGATCTGACACTGCGAGGTACCTTACTCCTTAAAAGATCTAATTATCAAGGTGTCGCTGCCCACGGTATAGTCGTCTGTCTGGATTCGGCGCTGAGAAGCACCTTGATTTTGTAATGCCGTACCACTTTTTTATATCACCAATCGAACGTCCGAGAAAGCGACATAATATACCAAGAAGAAAACTATTATGATAGAAATATTCACAAACGGACAAACATTTTCGTTGATAGACATTTTCTACTTCTGCATTCTCACTAGAACATGAGAAATATCGTATTTTATGAACATCCATTCTTCATCATCATCAGCATTGGTCTCTTTGTCTCAGGAACACTAGGTTTTGCGTCCCAACTTTGCTCTGTGCTGAATCACATCGTCTGTTGTAACACCAGCCATTCTTCAAATTAAAATTAAAAGACGACACAATTATGGTACAATTTTTCAGAGTTCCTAGAATTATTGCTGGAGTTACGGAGTGTGTGCTTTTGCAATACTCTCAGCAGGTGGCGTGTCATTTCTGCGGAGAGGAACCGAGCCATATGGGGTAAAACTTGGTGCAATGAAGTCAATCCTTCGGCTTTAAAACCATTTTGTCTGTAATTACGCGTTGTCTTGTATCTTTTGTCTTTCCCCAGGTTGATGATGGAATTGGTTGTCCACTCTTGCCGTTAAGCGTAGGGGTGGGAGCGTTCCAGTGTCAGATGAGTCGCCATTGTTGTGTTATATCTATGTGTATTCAGTGTGGTCGAAAAAGCTGTTGATCATCAGTTGCTTAGCTGTCAATGAAATTGTTGAATGCCTTAACAATGGGGCTAGCTGGTAAGTTACAGCATTTGCATTTTGTCTTCTAGCCTCTATCTAGTCTTCCGTCTTCTGTGAATATGGTTCCTTCAATCAATCAATTAGTTTCAAACATATTTTTGGACATGACCCTTGAGACAGATGATCAACAGCATTTTTATACCTACTTTGTGTTACCAGAGCCAAACATGGACATTGAGCAAAGCGCAGTCACAAAAAATAACTACATGTGAAATGCGTTGCCTGCGAAAAGTTACCAACAACACAAGAAAAGACAGAATCACCAACATCAGCATAAGAAAGAAAGTTGGCACAAAACCGTGCTTGAATTACATAGATAAACAAAGAATGAAGTGTGGTTTGGCCACTTAATAAGAATGCATCCAAACTCCACAGTATACAGAGTCTTCTACAACAGAACATCGGAAAGAAGGCAAGAGGAAGACCACGGAAAAGATGGTTAGATGGCGTAGCAGAATCCTGTGAAAGAGCAAAGATAACAATAACACAAGCCACCAGAACAGCGCAAGACAAAAAAGAAAACCACGACACTGTGCAACAACCCGGTAGCAGTGTGACGACAAAAGAAGAAGAAGAAGAAGAACCCTTGAGACAATATTTTGAGATTCGCTGCAATAGACTTACTACACAAATGACACGTATAACACATGTGTAGCCGTGCGTCAACGGTACAGATATAAACTAAACACACACATTAAACAAATAGAAAAATGAGCAATATGAACCACATCTGTCGCCACACACACACACATTCACACATTCACACACACACACACACACTACAACACGTTCAACGAATTGATAATTAAAAGTAGTCGATACATTTTTACAAAAGAAGGCTCGATATTAGCCATATATTCACAAAGCTTATTGTGACCTCGATGCTTTAGCTTTGGAGAATAAGACTCTCGATGATGTCGTAAAACGATTTGCGCTGCACATTGTGCATCCGTCTTCTGCGGCGTTTCTGTCAGGCTGCGCACCTTTAGCCGTAATCTATTGATATACAAGGCGGCAGTTTGGACTCGCACTTAGTCCATCACCACACGGTGCGAAACCTATCGGTAACAGGTCTACCTATTCTCCGATACGGTGCCGGCACGCCCAATGGCCACGATGTACGGTAAACTTAAGTAGATCATGCTCTGATCATACACACACAATCACGGACACTAAATATCACATTTTATCCGCTTATAGTTGCAAGAAACCGCGTCAATCACATCGTAAAACAAGAAATCGCCCGCTAGCACAGCGTATTTGTAGCGCATCGGACGACGGGTGACAAGCACTCCTCCCTCCGTGAGTGCGGTTCAATTCCGCGGGCTGGCAGAAAAGTCACAGGTTCTTCAGATTGACGGTGTTTGTGGTACCAAACCGAAGGGTTACGATGTCCATTGCACCGAGCCGAAGAGCTGAAAGCTCAAGTGCCTCTAGATCTAAAAAAAAAAAAAAACAGAAATCGCGCAATTTATCCTTTCGGAATTTCCACAACCGTCATGTTGGCGATTCGGACAGAGACACACATACTGCAAGAATTTCCAACATACAATGAACAGATAGAAAATACAAGGTCAATCCCCATATCAGTCCAAGACAAGCTGTATGGAGATGTACATGGACTCCGGTTGACAACTATAAAACTACTTTAAAAGTATACAAATCGATGTCAGTCCAAGACAAGCTATATGGAGATGTACATGGACTCCGGTTGACAACTATAAAACTGCTTTAAAAGTAAACAAATCGATGTCAGTCCAAGACAAGCTATACGGAGATGTACATGGACTCCGGTTGACCACTAACTACTTTAAAAGTATACAAATCGATGTCTGAAAGCATTGGAAGAAGAAGCAAGAGACGAATAAGATGTCGTGTGAAGAGATATACCGAAAACGGAATAGAATCGTTCCCAAAAGAACACTGGGCAGATCTATATGTGCTCAGTCCCTCTCATCTGGCTGAACGAATCAATGATAAAGAGTTCTAATGGGAAGCAGTGATAGAGAGTTATTGTTCATTTGAGGATCATCTTCATCGCGTATGTCCATAATTGCTTCCATCTCATTCAGAGACATTCACATCATAACCAGCTCCTACGGATATGTCTGTAATTCCTCAAATCTCCCCCCAAGCATGTATTTCAGCTCGTTTAGACCTTAGCCTCCGATAACAAACGGTCGGCGGGCTTATGTTAATTCTAGGAAATAAGACCACAGCGTCATCCTCGCATTCCAGTATTGTTGTGTAACATTCCAGTATTGTTGTGTAACATTCCAGTATTGTTGTGTAACATTCCAGTATTGTTGTGTAACACTCCAGTATTGTTGTGTAACATTCCAGTATTGTTGTGTAACACTCCAGTATTGTTGTGTAACATTCCAGTATTGTTGTGTAACACTCCAGTATTGTTGTGTAACACTCCAGTATTGTTGTGTAACATTCCAGTATTGTTGTGTAACACTCCAGTATCGTTGTGTAACACTCCAGTATTGTTGTGTAACACTCCAGTATTGTTGTGTAACATTCCAGTATTGTTGTGTAACACTCCAGTATTGTTGTGTAACACTCCAGTATTGTTGTGTAACACTCCAGTATTGTTGTGTAACACTCCAGTATTGTTGTGTAACATTCCAGTATTGTTGTGTAACACTCCAGTATTGTTGTGTAACACTCCAGTATTGTTGTGTAACATTCCAGTATTGTTGTGTAACACTCCAGTATTGTTGTGTAACACTCCAGTATTGTTGTGTAACATTCCAGTATTGTTGTGTAACATTCCAGTATTGTTGTGTAACATTCCAGTATTGTTGTGTAACACTCCAGTATTGTTGTGTAACACTCCAGTATTGTTGTGTAACATTCCAGTATTGTTGTGTAACATTCCAGTATTGTTGTGTAACACTCCAGTATTGTTGTGTAACATTCCAGTATTGTTGTGTAACACTCCAGTATTGTTGTGTAACACTCCAGTATTGTTGTGTAACATTCCAGTATTGTTGTGTAAAGACTTCTTCATTTGAATAACAACACAACTTGCTAACTCAAGGTTATATTATGTTACAAGTTAAGTTTAACAATAAGGAATATCAGTATTATTTATATTTTAGCATGCTTTCCACACGGAGTTATTTCCTCAATTTTTAAGTAGTTAATTCAAGGAAGGTTAAAAAATGTAATTAAAAAAACGGACCCAACTATTCGTCAATAAATAAATATATATATATATATATATTATTATATACTAAATTGAAGAAAACTGGACAACCTAATAGAATAACAAGGTTGAAAAGTAGTAGAAGTAAAATAGTAGAAGTAAAACTAGAAAGACTTCTTATAAGGAAGCAACTCTATGGCGCAGTGTGCGGCTAATAGCGTGCAACGGATTTCTACCGTGGCACAGTGTGCGGCTAATAGCGTGCAACGGATTTCTACCGCGGCGCAGTGTGCGGCTTAAAGCGTGGAAAGAGTTAAATAACCATGGACTCATAGATTTACGTAATATTGCGAAAAAGCTTACAGTGTTCTATCAAATAGTGAGGTCTTTCAGTGTAAGATAGAGATCAGAGCACACATGGTTACTCCACGAAGTGCAATAATGATGGTCCTATCAATCAGTCATCACTATTAAAACATCCAAGCATTAACATGGTAGTCAAACGACAACTCATAAACTGCATATTTATTCCAACTCTCTGCTATCAGTGCCAAACATGACCCTGACTAAGACACAAGAAAGAAAGATTACAACATCCAAGCACAAACATGGCAGTCAAACGACAAGTCATAAACTGTATATTTATTCCAACTCTCTGCTATCAGTGCCAAACATGACCCTGACTAAGACACAAGAAAGAAAGATTACAACATCCAAGCACAAACATGGCAGTCAAACGACAAGTCATAAACTGTATATTTATTCCAACTCTCTGCTATCAGTGCCAAACATGACCCCTGACTAAGACACAAGAAAGATTACAACATCCAAGCACAAACATGGCAGTCAAACGACAACTCATAAACTGTATATTTATTCCAACTCTCTGCTATCAGTGCCAAACATGACCCTGACTAAGACACAAGAAAGAAAGATTACAACATGTGAAATGAGATGTCTACGAAAAGCTGTCAACGTTACAAGGAGAGATAGAGTGAGAAACGAGAATATCAGAAGCATCGTTGGTACTATACCATGCATACAGTACATCGAGAAGCAAAGACTCAAGTGGTTCGGCCATCTAATGAGAATGGAACCACGTTTACTACCATAATGTGCCTACAATAATCGACACTCAGGGCACAGAGCACAAGGCAGGCCAAGAACACGATGGATAGATAACATCTCAGAGTCCCTGCGAAAGTATGGGCTGACAATGTCAAGCGCAACACACCTGGCACAAGATAGACAACTAACTCTCCCACGGCGCTTCACGGCAAATGTGGTTGAGATAAGATAAGAAGTTAAGATAAGATATCAATCAATCAACTCCCGTTCTGTGTTGCTGATGTGCTTACTAGGGTTTATCTCATGGGTTTTTCCAGCCAGAGAGTTCTAATGAGCTCCAACGACTAACGATCATTAAAAAGATTAAATAAATAAAATTCCTGCAAAATATTTTCACCATCTTCTATATTACTTCGGGGACACCGTCGGTGCTACGGAGTTCGTGCTCACCGTATGGATACTCACCGAAGTGCAATGATTATGGTCATATCAACGGTACTACGGAGTTTGTGCTCTGCAGCCGTACTCCGATTTCAGTGATACTTATTTGACTTGTTATTTAGATCCCCAAGTAAAGGATCAGGAAACATGTGGTCCAACCACTTACCGTGATTGATTGATTGATTGAGTGAGTGAGTGATTGATTGATTGATTGATTGATATGGCCACCATCACTGCACTTTGGGGAGTAACCATGTGTGCTCCGATCTCTTTCTTACACGGAAAGATTTCAGCTGCAGCTCACGAACTCCTTAGCACCGGCGAGAATCTCCGATGTAATTTTGAAGATGGAGAAGATATTTTTGTAGGAATTTTATTTTTAAACTTTTCTTTTTTTTCTTTTTCTTTTTTTCTTTTTTCGTCCGCTTTCAACTCAGACGAAGTTCCATCTCTGAAACTGATTTTTGCGTGAAAATCCATTTTTCCAATTTCTTACAATGGCAGCAGCGTGCATATTGTAAATTACTTTACACTGGCAGCCGTGTGCTCAATGTACTCGTAATTAGTATTCCCTCGCCATACAGGCAGATTTTCTCCGACTTCAGAGGTACTCATGTTATCGTCCTGAGTAAGACCAGGGACTCGAACAAATGCCGGACAGTAGGTTCGAACCCGAGCTATGAGGCGTCTCACAGCTAGCAGGCCGAGCTACTATCAACTACTCTAGGCAGTCCCCAAAACTTTTCTTATGAATTTTGCCTTGACAGCAACTTTCCAGCCTGCTCTTCTCGATTTTGAACTGCCAATGGTTCTTTTATGTGCTCAAATTGAACACGGCACCTACGTTTTATCATCCGTTTCCGATAGGACTAGGAACTCGATCTAACCTACACTGAGATCAGGGATATCTGGAAAAATATCTAGATGGCTCCACGAGGGAGCGAACCTGGTACCTTTGGCATGAGAGACAAGTATCTAATCTCTACGCCACAGATGTGGCCGAATCATTTAATTTGTTTTTTCTTGATGAAGTTCAGTACAGATGTTGTACCCATTTATTTTCTGATGTCTTCATTTCTAAACTGACTTCTTCTTGACACTTCCAGAATTTTGCGTAGACGCTTTATCAACTTAACCTCTTTATGATAAAAATAGAGAGCTTCAATTTCCTTCTTCTTCTTCTTTGCGTTCGTTCTTTACGACCAATTTTAATCACTTTTGTGATATGCCAAGAACGTGTACACGTTGCACATTGGTTTAGTAGGCCTCTAAACGCTTAGACTTCTACACGTTTTATGACACATGTATCCGATTTCAGCCAAACCTCCTTAGTCGCCTCTTACGATATGCATGGCAGGTAACAGTGGTTCTATTCTTTACACCTCAAATTTGGACCCGGTAACCACTCGGGCGACCTCCTTCTTTGAAACCACACATCATCATTTAGCAGAGACAAAGTTTATTAATACATATGTTATGTTATCATCTGTTATGTTATGTTATGCGAACAACGTCATGGTATATTTAGGCATTCAGTCATTCACATCCATGCTCTGTCCTCCGTTGCAGCAGCCATCCCAAAGTCCATTTGCTCACCGTACCTATGAGAAGTTGATTACTATATCTTCTCCCCTACCATGAAGCGACACTGTCTGGCATGTCCAAACTTAACGTTTAATTCTCGAACTCTTTCCAGTGTGTGAGACTCGCTCATGTCACATAAATGAGAGCGTACCGCATTGATGATATCGGCTCTGTCCATACTTCTGCCAGCTTGAGTCCGGATTAAGACATATAACTTGTGTTTGTTCAGAAAATGTGTAAGAGAGGCATGATCTCACTTCCAAAGATGCGTGTAAGAAAACCCCAAAAAGCAATAAGAGAATAAGACGTTCTTAGAACCCGAGGGGAAGCACCGGAGACAATAAATCATCATCAAGGTGCATATCCTTTATAGGACGTTGCTCTTTGCAGACATCTGAAATTCACTCTGTCTCTTGCCAGTTCACCCACTTCGTCGATGGTCATATTCATGGTTTCTTTAATATCTTGTAGCCAATCTTCTTTCTGTCTCTCGACCTGGGGCACTGCCTCTGATATTTTCTTTCCAGGCCATTGTGACGCTTGATGTGACCAAAGTTTCTAATTTTTCTGTATAGTATGTTGTTTATCAGCCAATTTCTTTAACGTTTAGTTCCTTCAGGACATCAGCGTTCTTTTTTCTGTCCATGGTATTCGTAGGATCTTTCTGTAGCATTTAGTTTCGAAGGACTGGATTTTCGTTCTTGTTGTTTGTTTAATGGTCCATGATTCTTCTTCTTTTGTCGTCACACTGCTACCGGGTTGTTGCCAGTGTCGTCACACTGCTACTGGGTTGCTGCCAGTGTCGTCACACTGCTACCGGTTGTTGCCCAGTGTCGTCACACTGCTACCGGGTTGTTGCCCAGTGTCGTCACACTGCTACCGGGTTGTTGCCCAGTGTCGTCACACTGCTACCGGGTTGTTTCACAGTGTCGTCACACTGCTACCGGTTGTTGCCCAGTGTCGTCACACTGCTACTGGGTTGTTGCCCAGTGTCGTAACACTGCTACCGGGTTGTTGCCAGTGTCGTCACACTGCTACCGGGTTGTTGCCCAGTGTCGTACACTGCTACCGGTTGTTGCCAGTGTCGTGGTTTTCTGTTTTGTCTTGCGCTGTTCTGGTGGCTTGGCGATTGTTATCTTTCTCTTCACAGGATTCTGCTACGCCATCTAACCATCTTTCCGTGGTCTTCCTCTTGCCTTCTTCCCGATGTTCTGTTGTAGAAGACTCTGTATACTGTGGAGTTTGGATGATTCTTATTAAGTGGCCAAACCACTTCATTCTTTATTTATCTATGTAATTCAAGCACGGTTTATGTGCCAACTTTCTTTCTTATGCTGATGTTGGTGATTCTGTCTTTCTTGTGTTGTTGGTAACTTTTCGCAGGCAATGCATTTCACATGTAGTTATTTTGTGTGACTGCGCTTTGCTAAATGTCCATGTTTGGCTCTGTAACACAAGTAGGTATAAAAATGCTGTTGATCATCTGTTGCTTAGCTGCCTGTAAAATTTGTGGGTGCCGTAACAATGGGGCTAGCTGGTAGGTTACAGCATTTGCTTTTGTCCATGATTACCGTAAATAAATAGACAGTCCTTTCTTCTTCAAACGCTTCATATCGACTACTTGTTAACTATTCTGTGTGATCTGTATGTGATCTGTATGTGATCTGTATGTGATCTGTATGTGATCTGTATGTGATCTGTATGTGATCTGTATGCGATCTGTATGTGATCTGTATGTGGTCTGTATGCGATCTGTATGCGATCTGTATGTGATCTGTATGTGATCTGTATGTGATTGTACGTTCTGTCAGTTATGCGCCTACAAGAAGGCCAGCATATCCGATTTCTGCGACGCTTCTAAATACTAAGATAGCTTCCCTAGACCCTTACAACAGTCATCTCTACGATATACCTTGTAGGTCACAGTGGTACTATTCTTTCCTTCCCTTGTGAACCCCCGCACCACGCGGGCGGATCTGACTTCCAAAGATGCATGTAAGAAAACTCCAGCAAGCTATGAGTTAATAGAACCCTGGGGGAAGCACCGAAGACACAGAATACGGTAAATACACAGACAGTAAACAAGTTTTAAAGGTCTCCGAGGAAAAAAAGTTTACGAAACACAGGATTTGAAACACAGGATAGCAAAAGGCCGGCCACGTAAAAGGTGGATCTCAGAGATAACAGAGGAGACGAAAGACACTGTTTATGAAGCACACACAAAAACCTGTTCTAGAAATCTCTTCTTATCATGATGCTGTGATGCAAAACAGGCTTGAAAAAAGAAGAAAGAAGAAGGGATTAAAAGGGTTTACTTAAAGTAAGAAGGATTTGAATCGCAATCTTTATTTCTAACGGCACCCATTGCCTAGCGATGCAGACCAGCGTTTCTAAGACTACAATCAACTAGTTATTATTTCTCTTTGGAAAGGAAGGGGGGGGGTGGATTGATCCGGTTGTTGGCACTAAAACGTGGGCGTTAAATTGCTATTGCTAGGCGACAGAAACCGAATTAGAAATACGGAACAAAGTTTAATTTTAGTGTCTGAATCTTGTTTTTAGAGGGAGCTTAATGGAAATGGGATACAAGTCAGTGTCTTGAGATGTGACCTCTGAATACTATTCACCCAATCTGCACGCAGACTTCCAGATTCAATCATTTAAAGCATATTCATTCTGATATGATAATGTTATGGATAATGGTTAGTTGAGAACCGCGGTAGCATAGTTGTTAGTGAACTCGCTTCTCAAGGCTGGTGGTCTGGGATCAACTCCCCGACCGCGACGGCTCTCAGCTCGACCCAGCCTCAACTGGGTACCAGACATGCTCTGGGAAAGTAAAGGCGGCCGGTGTGATGCTGACCACATCACCCATCGTGTGCCGACGGTCAATGAAAATACAGGCCCTATAGACCACGAGGTATGAAAGGGTTCCTTTAATGGTTAGTTTGATTATGTAGCGGACGTTTTTACCCTTTTGGGTAGTCAACCCCAACCCCAACTCCAACCCGAACCAGACAACGATCAGGTGACATGTCCGAAGTGCAATGAAGACATTCTAAACTGAAACTCAACTCAAACATTTGTTTTTGGGTTCACAAAGAACTATTAAAAGAAATACTAAAAGAACTATTAAAAGAAATACTAAAAGAACTATTAAAAGAAATACTAAAAGAACTATTAAAAGAATACTAAAAATATAAAAGAACTATTAAAAGAACTATTAAAAGAACTACTAAAAGAACTATTAAAAGAACTATTTAAAGAAATACTAAAAGAACTATTAAAAGAACTATTTAAAGAACTACTAAAAGAACTATTTAAAGAAATACTAAAAGAACTACTAAAAGAACTATTTAAAGAAATACTAAAAGAACTATTAAAAGAACTATTAAAAGAACTATTAAAAGAACTATTAAAATAACAGTTTAAAAACTATTAAAAGAACTATTAAAAGAACTATTAAAAGAACTATTAAAAGTTACTAAAAGACAGATTATAAATGCAGTCTTCATACCAACACTGTGCTACCAGTGCCAAACATGGATACTGACAAAAGAACAAGAAAGGAAAATTACCACATGCGAAATGAGATGCCTGAGGAAAGCGGTGAATAAAACAAGAAGAGACCATATACGAAATGAGGAAATTGGAACAGTCGGAACAACACCTGCTATTAGATTTATTGAAAAACAGAGACTCAAATGGTTTGGCCACCTGATGAGAATGAACCCGAATACATCAGTTGCAAGAGCGTACAACCTGAAAATGAAATCATCAAGAGGAAGGGGCAGACCAATAAAAAGATGGAGTTACAGACACCTCAAAACTCCACAATACCACAGCATATCAAGCGATCGAACGTGCACTCTCTCAAAACTCAGAAACCGATCATCAGTTAAATCTGCTTCGTCTAACGAAAAAAAAAAGCAGAGAAGAACAAAGCATATCAAGCGACTGAGCGTGCACTATCTCGGAAACCGATCATCAGTTAAATCTGCTTCGTCTAACGGCAAAAAAGCAGAGAAGGACAAAGCGTATCAAGCGACTGAGCGTGCACTATCTCGGAAACCGATCATAAGTTAAACTTGCTACGCCTAACGACAAAAAAAGCAGAGAAGAACAAAAGAAAAGAATAAAGAACTTTTTATTTACCAAAACAACCTATTTTGTAACTCGGTCAACCACTCACTAAATCGACAATCTACTGGCTCCTCGTTCAGTCGAACACACTTAAACTCAACCATCCGTTTGTTAATTTGATCAGTAACATCTCGTTGCTGTCGATACAACAGTTTGTTAAACTTACTAACGAAAGAAACAGCGTGACAAATATTACTCACCGATCCTGTTAGTAATACATACAACTGGTCTAGTTTTTGTCGTAAAATTGAGATATGGTTTGACACAGTGCGACATATGGTGCACTCACTGTGTAACACAGCAACATATGTGTTGAGTTGTAATGCCAATAACAGATATTATATCTAAACCCATTAGCTATTAAATATTGTACCAATGAGATGTATTGATCATCAGTTTGTGCTGGACTACAATGGAAAGAACAACACATTGAAATATATAGTAGTCTGTCTCGATAGAAGTCCGTTATAATAAGGCGAAGATATAGATATGTTGGGTATACCTTAAGAAGAAATGATCAAAGAATATCAAAGCATTTATTGAAGTGGGATGCAAAGGGATCAAGAAAGAGAGGACGCGATAGAGAAACCCTGAAGCGAACTTTGCTGAGAGAGGCAAGAAATATCAGACCCAATTCGATGGAAGAGATTGCGTGAGTTGCCCAGGATAGAGCGGCATAAAGACATTTGGCTATGGGTTATTGGTTACTAAACTGATGTCATTGCACTCCGGGCAGACCCATAGGTGTTCAGTCTCCCCAACAGATATTGAAGAGTATGCATACTGATGGTTCATGTGGCTCGTTGATTAAACACACCTCTCACTCTGCCTCTTAGGCATCCATTTCGACTTGAACAACGGGTAACTCCAAACTGCCTAAATCGCTTGATCGATTCAACATCGATTTTAGTGTCCTCATTCAACAGAGAGTCGCGAAGAGACCGAAGAATATCCCCTTATCCATCTTCAACACCCCAACAATCGATGCTGTTGATGCAAGCCTGTCCGCTCTCTCATTACCGTAAACACCCGCATGTCCAGAACAGTATATCCACGTAAGTCGCTGAAGGTTAGAAACTTCTATAGACGACATCCACTCATACGAAACCTGCCCTTCTGGATCTTGTGAAGCATCGACAGAGAGTCAGATACAACTGCCCCAATAAATGAAGTCCCAGAGATCCAATGGAGGGCAGCAGTAACGGCCTCAACCTCCATCCTCATACTAGAAGTAGTTGTCCTGTATGCCCCACTTCGCTCTGCAACAACCCTACCATGCGCATTAGCCAAGAAATTTCAATGTTTGAAAGATAGACTACGATCAAAGGTTATCCCAAGATAGCGCAGCCTGTCTCTGCGCTCGATGGTATGTTCATGAAAGATTACACAGGGCAGGTCAGCCTTGACGATGTGATTATTCAACGAGCACCACAACATGCACGCTTTTTCAGGATTGACCTGATAGCGAGACTCTCTACACCAACCCGATGGTACGCAATGTTTTCTGAATGTTGTCAACCATCTCTCGTCTAGCTGACCCAGTCCTATATATTAAGATATCATCTGCAAATGTCAATGTCCGACCCAATCCGCTTGGCATAAAGAAATTACTTGCAGACCCTATGTAACGTATAACGGTACGAGAGCAATATATATAATAGGTCATTAACCATCTGTGGTTACAAAAAGTAAAGTAAAAGTAAAGGTCCCCTTTCATACCTCGTGGTATATAGGTCAATACAGTGTTAGGCCTGTATTTTCATTTACCGTCGTCACACGATAGGGATGTGGTCAGCATCACGCCGGCCGCCTTTACTTTCCCAGAGTATGTCTGGTACCCTGAGAGCCGTCGCAATCGGGAAAAATTCCACGCGTACTGCGGGAGTTGAACCCGACCACCAGCCTTGAGAAGCGAGTTCACTAACAACTACGCTACCATCTGTGGTTACACATTTGTATATAACTTGTACGGCTTTACATTTGTACATTCTTCTACTTCTTCTTTGTTTTACGTTCGCCTGCAATAAATTCAGGCGCAGTCAGGGCACTTGGTACTTCTGATTGATTTTTGCGTGAAAGCTTGTTCTCCTTATTATGTGTCCCCCGCCATACAGATATGCCTTCTCCAACTTCAGAGGTATTACATGTGTACATAACATTTTGTAAATTTAGATTAGTAAACTGTGATAAAATCAGCAACAAATTTAACAGTTGATTTTTGATTGCACGCAATTTAGACTTGAAATATGGGCGTCATTGTCTGACTTAGTACTGTCGTTACTTTTTGTAGCACCTCGTTTTAGGGTAGGACAGATGGGACGAGAGTCTGATCTTCTTCTTCTTTGCGTCCGTTCTTTACAACCAATTTTAATCACTCTTTGTGATAAGTTTGATCTTTGCCAAGAACGTGTATACGTTGCACATTGGTTTGGTAGACCCTAAACGCATAGACTTCTACACGTTTAGGACACTGCATCCGATTTCAGCAAAAGCTCTTTAGTCGTCTCTTACGACATGCGTGGCAAATAACAGTTGTTCTATTTTTTACACCCCAAATTTGAGCCCCGGTAACCACTCGTGCGACGAGAGTGTGATGAATTTAATGGCCGTATGACTAGTGCTGTCGCCTTGAAGCTGTTCAGGTTAGGGTTTTTTATTAATGCCCACAACATAAAATAATCCTTTGTCTCATCGTGGATTTAAACACGTGTCTCCCGCATGGAAGCTGTACTCTAATCCATTCGACCAGCTGCTCCTCTCTGTAACGGTATCATCATCTGCCATAAACACTGTAGGGAGTCTCTGTGGCTGAGTGGTTAAACCCTTTACCTTGTGAGTCGAAGGTCGTGGGTTCGAATCCGGACAGCGACGTTCTATTCACGAGTGCAGTTTTTTCCAGAGACCCCTAGGATTGTTGCTAAGCAAGAAGTTCTGCTTTGTGCAATACTCTTGGTAGGTGGGGCCATCTTCGGAGAGGGACAGAGCCAATGGGAACGGGCAATGAAGTCAACTGCAAACCTTTTCAAGCTCTTAAACAAGTTATTATTCATAAACATGATGACACTTCTGATGGTGTAATAGGATGTATAGACACTACTATTAATATGATGTAGGACTACGGATGGTAAATGGATGTAGACCTTTCTGATGAATGGTGTGACACTTTGATGGTAATATGATGGAACTGATGGTAAATATGATAGATGAGACACTATCGATAGTGTAAAAGATGTAGTGACACTCTGGATATGTATATGATGTGACACTTTCCTGAGGTAATATGAGAATGAGACACTTTGATGATGTAATGATGTATGACACTTGATGGTAATGATGTATGAGACACTTAGATGGTGTAATGGATGTAGTATGGACACTTTCTGATAGTAAATATATGGATGACACTTCTGATGGGAATATGATGGTGAGACACTTCTGATGTAAAGATGTAGTGAGACACTTCTGGATGGTAAATGGATGGTATGAGACACTCCTGGATGGTGTAATATGGATGTAGTAGGACACTTCCGGATGTAAATGATGAGTATGAGACACTTTCCTGGATGGGAATAGGATAATGAAACTTTCCTGGATGTTAAAGGTGTAGTATGAACTTTCCTGGCATTTAAATATGATGTGTATGAGAGCACTCCTGATGGTGTAAATATGGATGTAGTATGAGACACTTTCCTGGATGGTGTAAATATGGAATGTAGTATGGAACTTTCCTGGATGGTGTAAATATGGATGTAGTATGAGACACTTTCCTGGATGGTGTAAATATGGATGTAGTATGAGACACTTTCCTGGATGGTGTAAATAGATGTAGTGTGAGACACTTTCCTGGATGGTGTAAATATGGATGTAGTATGGATACTTTCCTGGATGGTGTAAATATGGATGTAGTATGGACACTTTCCTGATGGTAAATATGGATGTAGTATGGACACTTTCTGGATGGTGTAAATATGATGTAGTATGAGACACTTTCCTGGATGTGTAAATATGGATGTAGTATGACACTTTCCTGATGGTGTAATATGATGTAGTATGGATCGAAACACGTTTTATTGCTTGCAAATGTGTAGAATATATTCAAATTGAGTGGTCATGGACAATTTTATTCACATTTTATTATGATTTATTGTTTTCATTCTTAAATAAATCTTTTTATCATGGCGGCTCATTATATTTTTGTGGGGCCAGACAAGAATTTTCTAAAAATCATTGTTTTGGTTAAGTTATATTTTAGTATTTACTATTATTTATCTATTTCTCTCTTCTCTGCGATCGTCACTTGATCGTTATTTATCTTTCTAGGATGTTATCCTTCCTCTTACTAGAACTGGTTATTGGTTACTAAATTGACGTCATTGCACTCTAAACAGACCCATAGTTTCTCAGTCCCTCCCTCCCCCACCCACCTCCTCCAACAGATATTGAAGAGTATGCATACTGAGGTATACTAATTAGGAGGAACAACTCTGAATATCAGACATATGTATTTTAGCATTATATATCAACTTTCAAAGCTAATCAGTATCACATTAAAAATAATAATTATGAACAAATAGTTGCTAAAATAATAAATACACGTTACTCATTACTTGTGGTGGAGCCGGGACCCACTGACCCTTAATGACCAGCCACCCTGTTTTTTTACATTTCCGTTTTATTATTCAGAAATATGTCATCAATCAATTAAACCAGCGTTTCCCAAAGTGGGCGGCACCGCCCCCCTGTGGGCGTTGAAGCCTTCCAGGGGGCGATTGGGGTTCATTAGCATTTGGGGGATTTTTTCGTGATTTTGCGATTTAATAATCATAAAAATTTGAATTTTGCATTTTAATTCATCTTATGCTCATCTTACACGATCCATTTTTTTATCAATTTTCTATTTCGTGTATTTAATGATTAAAAAAATTGACCATGTAAGACAGATATATATATATATATATCAATTTTCTATGTCAAAGGTAAAATAGAGCATGTATATATGTGTGGGGAGGAGGCGTTGCAAACTGTTGGCATAATGTGGAGGGTGGGGGCGTTACAAAGTTTATGCGTGAAAAGTGGGCGGTGGGCCGAAAAGTTTAAGAATCTATGAATTAAATAGATTCTTCATTTCTAAACACTTTGATATATGGTACAGGTTCCATAAATAATAATAAATAGTTTTATGACAACACTAATAACAGAAATCTGTATAAAATGTTTGCTAAAAACTATAACCTGTAACTACGGGGATTTTTGTCTTGGTCACTAAGTGTTAGGGTCTTTCTTTAATTACATATCCTTTACAAGACTTTGCGAATCAACCCCAGCTTTTTAACGCTATTTGTGATTGTTCTAGGCATTATTACGTTCAGTCGTTTGCCATTACTTTCTGAACGGATGGTGCCATCGTCCTTTTTTAAAAATTCACGGGAAACAATTTGCAACCAAACTATCCGCAGCGTGATTCGAACTCAAAACGTCGGGGTTAATAGACAGAGTCACTATCCCCTAAGCCACAGAAGCCACCCAGTGTTAAGGTATGTACTACTAATATTTTCTTTAATTATTAGAATATTAAAAGCAGGTATATAGTGAGCCGCATTAGTGTAGTTGTTAGTCAACTCGCTTCTTATGAGAATAGTTCAGGTTCAATCCCACTGTAGACGCGGAATATTTTTCAGAGTTCTCAAGTCGATGAAGTCAAAAATCGGATACTAGAACATCCGTGTGTTACCGCAGCTTGCAAGGGAGCAAAGGATAGTAATACTGCAACTTACAAAGCATGTCGTAAGAGGCAACCTGAGGTAGGGGCCTAGGGAAGCTACGCTAGTAAATAAAATACATCGCAGAAATCGGATGTGCTGGCCTACTTTTAGTCATATAACTGACACAACGTAAAATCGCTCTTAGGCTCAGATCACATACACATTACAAAGAGTGGTTAACATGTGGTCGATATGGAGCGTTCGAAGAAGAAGAAGAAGTTAGTGAATTTGCTTCTTATGCGCATATCAAGTAGTAGCACACCCCTTGCAGAACGTCACTTTCATCACAGCCCGCCTGAAAAGCTCTCTGTCTCTTACAAGTTCTCCGGCCTCTTCCAGCGTCATGTTCAAGGTTTCTTTGATGTCCTGCTCCCACCTTCTTCTTGGTAGTCCCCTACCTCGTGTCCCAGAAGTCCACACCTTCCATTACCTTTCTTTCCAGACCTATGTCGTGTTTAATGTGTCCAAAATATTTCATCTTCCGGGATATGATGTTATTTATGAGCCAATGTTGCTTGATATTCAGGTCTTGTAGGATGTCTGCGTTTCTTTTCTTCTCTGTCCAGGATGTTTCAAGAACTTTTCGATAGCAGCTTCTTCCAAGAGCTTCAATGTTATTTTTTAATGCGCGAATTTCGGGTTGAATTCCACAGTGGGCGTGTAATATTATTCAGGTCACAGAGGATTGCAGATCGACCCAGCCTGGATCGGATACTAGATAAAACTGTGGGAAGTAAAAACGACCGGTGTGATATGGATCTCAGAACCTAACATGTGCCTACCAGTGTATTACTCAGTATACCTTGAGGTATGAACAAAGTTACTCTACTTTACTTACTGCATGCATATTACTTTACTTACTGTATGTATATTACTTTACTGTCTGCATGCATATTACTTTACTTACTGCATGCATATTACTTTACTGTCTGTATGCATATTACTTTACTTACTGCATACATATTACTTTACTTACTGCATACATATTACTTTACTTACTGTATGCATATTACTTTACTTACTGTATGCAATATCAGAGGGAGCTGCAATGGATCGAAGTGACATTCTTCACGCATTGAGAGAGTCTTTCCAAACAGAGGAGTTTCAGGGCTGTGAATCCACTATCTGACCAGATTGAAAGAGATGGGTGTCAATATTGGTGCAGCCCGAAAAGAACGACATACTAAATATGCAAAGAGATTGATTAATCAACATCGAACTGGCGTGTCGGGCCACTGAACGCTGCTGAATTTGCTGAGGCAGAGATCGGAGCACCTATGGACATGTCCGGAGTGCTATGATGATAGTCCTCATATAACTGATAACTCAAAATCAAATAAAACTGGCTGATGCTACAAAGAATTATAAAATGGAAGTATTTTGGGCATATAAAAAAAAACAGGAAGGATTAGAAAAAGCCATTATGGAAAGAGACAACACAACAAAAAGGAGAAGAGGAAGATCAACGTGAGAAGAGAGAAGATGAATTCAGGATGTAACTGAAGATTTTATCATGACGGCTGCACGGGCATATGGGAGAGAAGTTCTGAAAGTTTGTTAAGATGGCAAAGTTCTGCGCAAGACAAGCTATTTGGTGATGGTTATATTGTGAACGAATGTCGACGTTTCTTATCAAAAACAGATAACTTGTCATCTATAGCATCAACAGTTGAACTAGACAAGCTATGAAAAGTCAAATATAATGAAGAAATATATGGGAATTAATACTTATATCACACTGGAATATAAAATGATAAAAATAACAGAGCAGTTCACCTATTTAGGTAGCAATTTTGATTGCACAGAAAACATTTTTTTTTTTAAACAATTATGCCACACATTGTCAAAGCAACATCAGCTTTTAAAAGTCTAAATAAAATATGGAACTGCAAGTTATATAGTATTAAAACTAAATTACGAATTTTCAATTCAAATGTTGTATCAATCCTAGCATATGCCAGCGAGAGTTGGAAAATGACTAAAGATATAGAAAGCAAGTTAAATGCATTTGAAAATAGATGTCTGCGAAAAATAATGAATATAAAATGGAACGAATTCAGGAAAAGTGATGAAATCAGAGATATGTCTGGTCAACCACTAGTAACAACTGTTATAAGAAAGAGAAGATGGAGATATGTTGGACACACCTTGAGGAGAAACGAATATCAAAGCAGGAATTGAAGTGGAACTCAAAGGATTCAAGAATGAGAGGACGACCTAAGGAGACCCTGAAACGAACTTTGTTTAGAGAGGCAAGAAATATCGATAAAAATACTTCAATTTTTTTCTCATTCTTATTTGTAGCACCAGCCAGTTTTCTTTGATTTTTAGCTCTTTCTGTATTGTTCTATTTGTTCTCTTCTCTGTCCAAGATATACGAAGGACTCCTCTGTAACACACTTATATTAAAAAGCACACATATATATGTTTTTCCACCGCCTTGTTAAATGTCCATGGTTCACACCTATGTGTTGCCACTGGGAATATGCATTCCTTTTGTATTCTTAGCTTTGTTTTCATTTCACTCCCATTCCATACTGTTTAGTTGTTTAATATTTTTTTAAAGCCATGTTTGTTCTTCTTTTACTAATAAATAACTGTTTATATTACCACTGCATAACTTCATGCAGATATCCATAATGTGTTGCTATTAGTAATACGGAGGCAAAGAGAAGAAGAGTAAGACCACGGAGAAGATGGATTCAGGATGTAGCTGATAGTTTGAACATGACGGCTGCAGAGGCAGGACATCTGGCATATGAGAGAGAGAAATTCCGGAGGACTGTTGGGGTGGCAAAGTTCTGCTCAGGACAAGCTATTTGATGATGATTAGTAATATGAAAACGAACAATCACTAACACATGTCTCCGCCGCATACTACTTTACAGATATTCAGAAACGACAACAAATATAGAATTGTGGAAAAGATAGGACAGAAATCAATACAACTGGAGTATCTGGGGTGTAGAGGTAAGGCACAAGTCTCTCAAACTGAAGGTACTCAGTTCATTCCCCATCTGAAGCGATCAGTATATTTTTTCAGATTGATAGATTGATAGATTGATAGATTGATAGATTGATAAATTGATATATTGTTAGATCGATAGATTGATAAATTGATAGATTGATAAATTGATAAATTGTTAGATCGATAGATTGATAGATTGATAAATTTATAGATTGATAGATTGATAGATTGATAGACTGATAAATTGATAAATTGATAGATTGATAGATTGATAGATTGATAGATTGATAGATAGATATATTTATAAATTGATAGAATGATAGATTGATAAATTGATAAATTGATAGATTGATAAATTGATAGATTGATAAATTGATAGATTGATAGATCGATAGATTGATAGATCGATAGGACCATCATCATTGCACTTCGGTGTGACGAGGCACAGAGAAAACAAGTTGCGTGAAAAGACAAAACACACAACACCCACATGTCTAACCTTGATCATGTATGCCCCGCCTGTGGTAGGGGATTGTGTTCTATGATTGGACTCTACAGTCACCTCCGTACACACCAGAGAGATGCAGCAGCACACGTCTGAGACTGTTGTCATCATCGCTTGCGATGGACGGCTATTAATTAAGTATACACAGATTCAAAGTGGACTATCCTTAAACGTCTTTAAGTGAATCAAGGACGATAACCAAGCAAACATAACATGTTTAGTTTTATTTGTTAATTCCCCTAGTCTTAACCTCCCAGCAAAAAATGTTAAAAAAATGTCGACGATAGACATTTGAATATACTTTTGAAAAATAAAAACTTTATCTCTCTCTCTGCGATCACCGCTTAGAATGATGTATCAAATTTCTCCATAAATTCAATTTTTTGTTTTTATTCACGTGGAAATCTGATTCATGCAGCCGTGTGATTCGTCACATCTTTAGCGCCATTTGGATCTGGTGCTTATCCTTCGGCGATGTGTCCGGTTTTAGCCAGCGTTTACTGGATTCGCTCTCCGTCAGCCTTTGGCTGCCACCAGCCGACCTGCAAGGCAGCAGGTTACTATTTTCTTTCAGAGTGGCTACCCTTATCACTGCACTTCGGCATAAAACCATACCTATTTCATTCTCTTTTTTACATAGGAAGATAGCATCGACAGTGCACGAACGCAATAGATACGGCGAGACTTTTTGTTTAATGAAATTATCCCTTCGCCCGTGTGTTGTCGGGGCTCAAAAGGGGAGCAAAGAATAGTAACACTGCGGCCTACAAAGCATGTCGTAAGAGACGACTGATGTATGGGGTCTAGGAAGTACCCTAGTAAATAAAAAGCGTCGCAGAAATCGATGTGCTGGCCTACTTGTAGGCGTATAACTGGCACAACATATAATCGCTCTTAGGCTCAGATCACATACAAATCACAAACAGTGGTTTAACAAGTGGTCGATATGGGGCGTTCGAGGAAGAAGAAGAACAGCAGACAATTTTCTCAGAAACTTTGTGAAAATTAAAGAAAATAAAAAGTTTCAAGACAAATTAATTTAACTACATTCGTACTTCTACTCACTCACGACATACTCTATCAAGTAGGTCATGACTCACTGTCAAGTAGGTCATGACTCACTGTCAAGTAGGTCATGACTCACTGTCAAGTAGGTCATGACTCACTGTAGTAATGAAGCAGATACTCTATCAAGTAGGTCGTGACTCACTGTTATAATGAAGCAGATACTCTATCAAGTAGGTCGACTCACGTTATAATGAAGCAGATACTCTATCAAGTCAGGTCATGACTCACTGTAGTAATGAAGCAGATACTCATCAAGCTAGGTCATGACTCACTGTTATAATGAAGCAGATACACTATCAAGTCAGGTCATGACTACTGTTATAATGAAGCAGATACACTATCAAGTAGGTCATGACTCACTGTAGTAATGAAGCAGATACTCTATCAAGTAGGTCATGACTCACTGTTATAATGAAGCAGATACACTATCAAGTAGGTCATGACTCACTGTTATAATGAAGCAGATACACTATCAAGTAGGTCATGACTCACTGTAGTAATGAAGCAGATACTCTATCAAGTAGGTCATGACTCACTGTAGTAATGAAGCAGATACTCTATCAAGTAGGTCATGACTCACTGTAGTAATGAAGCAGATACTCTATCAAGTAGGTCATGACTCACTGTTATAATGAAGCAGATACACTATCAAGTAGGTCATGACTCACTGTTATAATGAAGCAGATACACTATCAAGTAGGTCATGACTCACTGTTATAATGAAGCAGATACACTATCAAGTAGGTCGTGACTCACTGTTATAATGAAGCAGATACACTATCAAGTAGGTCATGACTCACTGTTATAATGAAGCAGATACACTATCAAGTAGGTCGTGACTCACTGTTGTAATGAAGCAGAAATGTACACCACATTAACCACATATTGTAGTTTTTCATTTCGAGACAAATGTGAAATAGCTAGATAAGAACACTATGTTGGTAGCCAAAGAAGAATAGTAAACAAACAAAGAACTGGGGTCGCTAGTCGCCACAGAGAGACACACTGAGGAGGTGATCGGAGCACTTATGGACTAATTGGTTCGATGTGCAGTGATGATCTGTCGACTAAACTAAACTGAGAGACATACTGAGGAGGAGATCGGAGCACTTATGGACTAATTGGTTCGATGTGCAGTGATGATGATCTGTCGACTAAACTAAACTGAGAGACATACTGAGGAGGAGATCGGGCACTTATGGACTAATTGTTTCAATGTGCAGTGATGATGATCTGATGACTAAACTAAACTGAGAGATTTACTGAGGAGGAGATCGGAGCACTTATGGACTAATTGGTTCAATGTGCAGTGATGATGATCTGATGACTAAACTAAACTGAGAGATTTACTGAGGAGGAGATCGGAGCACATGGACTAATTGGTTCAATGTGCAGTGATGATGATCTAACGACTAAAACTAAAACAGTTGTTTTTCAAATAGAGCATGTACTTTGGCTTTGCACTAGATCTACCAAATTTTGATCTCAGCTTTAATACGTACAACACATATATATATATATATATATATGATCAGTGGAAGCCACAGAGATGTGGTTTCACAGAAGTATGCTATTATCGATATAGGGGAAAGTTGCAGTAAAACTATGAAGCAATGGCGAAACACGTAAACAAAAGTACTGTAGTATTACAAAATACAAAAACAATAACAATACGCAGCAACGCGAAAGGTTAAATTCTTCACCTCTCTTGTATTCTGTGCTTGATAAAGAACTTTTAGTCGAAATGTTGTGTTTTGTTATTGTTTTTGTATGTTGTAAATCTACAGTACTTTGTTTTTACGTGTTTCGCCAGAATAATGCTGAAAATTCCATGGTCAGCGAAGAAATCAAATGAGGAGGTTTTAAATCAGGCCAGCACACAAAGGAGCCTTATCAAAATAGAAAGAATCTGGCAGTCAAGGTACTTCGGGCATATAATGCAAAGAGGAGCTTTAGAATATTTGGAGACAACAGGTAAAATTCAGGGAGAGAGAGGTCGTGGAAGACAGGGGAGGATGTTGGATGATCTGACTTTATGGTTCTACACAATATCGACGTCAGAACTGATCACATACACCAAGCAGAGAGAGTTGTGGAGAGACAAGATCGACTACGCCGGCAGACATAACACTTGATTGATTGATTGATTGATATATATATATATATATATATATATATATATATATATATTCTACTTTATCGTCACACTGCTACCGAGTTGTTGTCCAGTGTCGTAGTTTTCTGTTTTTATCTTGCGCTGTTCTAATGGCTTCGGTGATTGTTGTTTTTGCTCTTTGCTGGGATTCTGCTATGTCATCTAACCATCTTTTCGTGGTCTTCCTCTTGCCTTCTTTCCTGATGTTCTGTTGTAGAAGACTCTGTGTACTGTGGAGTTTGGGTGCATTCTTATTAAGTGGCCAAACCACTTCATTCTTTGTTTCTCAATGTAATTCAAGCAAGGTTCTGTGCCAACTTTCTTTCTTATGCTGATGTTGGTGACTCCGTCTTTTCTGGTGTTGTTAGTAACTTTTCGTAGGCAGCGCATTTCGCATGTAGTTATTTTTGTGACTGCGCTTTGCTCATTGTCCATGTTTGACTCTGGTAACACAAAGTAGGTATAAAAAGGCTGTTGATCATCTGTTGCTTAGCTGCCTGTGAAATTATTGAGTGCCGTAACAATGGGGCTAGCTGGTTTCAGCATTTGCTTTTTGTACTCTAGTCTCTTTCTCCCTGTCAAGTCTTCCATCTTCTGTTATCGTTTAAAAACGGTCATTTTTCCAATTTTATATTCCTTGAAAAACAAAATTCGTAATGGCTATAATTAGCATGTTAGAAAGTGGAAATATCAATGGGAAAGATCTGAGACTGATTAGGAGTCTGTGTGGTTAAGTGGTTAAGCGTTTGCCTTGCGAGTCGAAGATCATGGGTTAGAATCTGGACCACACCGTTCTGTTTGCGAATGCATTTTTTCCCAGAGACCTCTAGGATTGTTTGTGGAGCTAGAGTTCGTGCTTTGTGCAATACTTTCGGCAGGTGGTGTGCCATTTCTGCGGAGAGGGACTGAGGCATACGGGTAAAACCCGGTACAATGAAATCAGTCCTTCAACTTTAAAATATCTCTTTTATTTTTAAATGACAGAAGAAAACTAATCACAACAGAGATGAAGTTTCTACACAGAATGCAGGGAGTAACAAGAAGAAAACTAGTCACAACAGAGATGAAGTTTCTACACAGAATGCAGTGAGTAACAAGAAGAAAACTAATCACAACAGAGATGAAGTTTCTACACAGAATGCAGGGAGTAACAAGAAGAAAACTAGTCACAACAGAGATGAAGTATCTACACAGAATGCTGGGTGTAACAAGAAGAAAACTAGTCACAACAGAGATGAAGTATCTACACAGAATACTGGAAGTAATAAGAAGAAAACTAGTCACAACAGAGATGAAGTATCTACACAGAATGCTGGGAGTAACAAGAAGAAAACTAGTCACAACAGAGATGAAGTATCTACACAGAATGCTGGGAGTAACAAGAAGAAAACTAATCACAACAGAGATGAAGTATCTACACAGAATACTGGAAGTAATAAGGAAAAAGAAAAGATCTAAGAATGTACAAGCATAAGAGATGAAGTATCTACACAGAATGCAGGAGTAACAAGAAGAAAACTAGTCACAACAGAGATGAAGTATCTACACAGAATGCAGGGAGTATCAAGAAGAAAACTAGTCACAACAGAGATGAAGTATCTACCAGAATACTGGAGTAATCAAGAAGAAAACTAGTCACAACAGAGATGAAGTATCTACACAGAATACTGGGAGTAACAAGAAGAAAACTAGTCACAACAGAGATGAAGTATCTACACAGAATGCAGGGAGTAATAAGAAGAAAACTAGTCACGACAGAGATGAAGTATCTACACAGAATGCGGGAGTAATAAGAAGAAAACTAGTCACGACAGAGATGAAGTATCTACACAGAATGCAGGGAGTAATAAGAAGAAAATTAGTCACAACAGAGATGAAGTATCTACACAGAATGCAGGGAGTAATAAGAAGAAAACTAGTCACAACAGAGATGAAGTATTTACCAGAATGCAGGAGTAACAAGAAGAAAACTAGTCACAACAGAGATGAAGTGTCTACACAGAATACTGGAAGTAATAAGAAGAAAACTAGTCACAACAGAGATGAAGTATCTACACAGAATGCAGGGAGTAATAAGAAGAAAACTAGTCACGACAGAGATGAAGTATCTACACAGAATACTGGAAGTAATAAGAAGAAAACTAGTCACAACAGAGATGAAGTATCTACACAGAATGCAGGGAGTATCAAGAAGAAAACTAGTCACAACAGAGATGAAGTATCTACACAGAATGCAGGGAGTAATAAGAAGAAAACTAGTCACAACAGAGATGAAGCATCTACACAGAATACTGGAAGTAGTAAGAAGAGACCCGTTTAGAAACGAAGACATCAGGAAAAAAATGAGTACAACATCAATACTAGACTTCATCAAGAAACAACAAATTAAATGGTTCGGCCACAAACAGATTACCAACAGACAGTGCGCTACAAAGAGCAATGTTACTCCGATACAGTGGATGCAAAGCCAAAGGCCGGCCACGAAAAAGGTGGACCTCAGAGATAACAGAAGCGACAAAAGACACTATTTATAAAGCACACACAAAAGCCCGTGCTAGAAATCTCTTCTTTTCCTGAAGCTGTGAGGCAAATCAGGATTGGAGAAAAGAAAGAAAGACAAGGTGCATAGAGAGGCTCGCTCCATGTGTCTCCTTTTTCGACCTGACTCTGTAAGGCAAAACAAGATTAGAGATTAGATATTTTAAAAACATATTATAGCTACTAATGACGTATATGGTGGACGTGTATACGCCTATAAATGGGTTAGTGGTACGAGATGAGTTAAGGAAGTAATCTCATATGCAGTTATTTTTTATTGTTTTGGTTGAATGAAATTTTTCGGTCAAATGAATCTTTCAAATTGCTAATTCTGATGATGCGGGCTTCTGAGCTATTCATAAATAACACGGGGGATGGTGATGACATTGCATGCGCTTATGGTGACATACAGATTGTGACAGATATATTCAGTATGCATAATAAAAGCACTAGTATTTTTACTAGAACCATAATTAGAATACTAAGAGCATGCATATTCCCATGGCAACGTATGGGTGTGAAGCATGGACGTTTAATAAGGCAGTGGGTAAATAAAAAGCTGTCAACGTTACAAGGAGAGATAGAGTGAGAAACGAGAATATCAGAAGCATCGTTGGTACTATACCATGCATACAGTGCATCGAGAAGCAAAGAATCAAGTGGTTCGGCCATCTAATGGGAATGGAACCACATTTACTACCATCACGTGCCCACAATAATCGACACTCAGGACGCAGAGCACCAGGCAGGCCAAGAACACGATGGATAGATAACATCTCAGAGTCCCTGCGAAAGCATGGAATGACAACGCCAAGCGCAACACACCTGGCACAAGATAGAAAACTAAATCTCCCAATGACGCTTCACGGTAAATGTGGTTAAGATAAGTGGAGAAACATATATGTGCTTTCGTATACAAGTGTTACAGAAGAGTCCTTCGTATATCATGGACAGAGAAGAGAACAAATAGATCTATCCAGAAAGAACTCAAAATCAAAGAAAACTAGCTGATGCTACAAATAAAAAAGAGAAAATTGAGATATTTTGGACATATAAAAAGACATGAAGGGCTGGAGAAGATCGTCATGGAAGGAGGTATACCGGCAAAGAGAAGAAGAGGAAGACCACGGAGAAGATGGATTCAGGATGTGTCTGATGGGTTGAACATGACGGCTGCAGAGACAGGACATCTGGTTATCAGAGAGAGAAATTCCGGAGGACTGTTGGGGTGGCAAAGATTTTGATGATGATGATGAATCCTTTAAACTGAGCGTCTGTAGCTTACGCGGTAGTGAGCTCGATCACAGCCCAAGCATACCCGGTTCAAACTCCGCGGCGGGAAAGTTTGGAAGCAAATTAGTTCCTTGATTTTTACGAGCTGTAAAATACACCTCACCGTTCAGAAAGCAATGACAAACTACTGAACGTATAAGTGGTGCCTATAAAATCGAAGACTCGTGTTTTGTTATTGATGGCTACGTCCTGTAAAGGATATGCCACGATTTTCAATCCTTTAATCTAGCGTCTGGTCGAGTAGATTAGAACACGGCTTCCAATGCGGGTAACATGTGTTCAGTCCACGGTAAGGTCAAGGATTTTTTTCTGTTGTGGGCATAAAGAAAAGTCCCAACCTGAACCGCTTCGCAGACTGCACTAGCCATACGTCCATTAAACTTGGTTTATGGTAAACAAAGAACTTGGTTCAGCCACATTAATTTCTCATTACATATGTAATACCCCGGCGTGATGCTGACCACATCACCCATTGTGTGCCGACGTCAATGAAAAATACAGGCCTAACACTGTATTGACCTATATACCACGAGGTATGAAAGGGTTCCTTTACTTTTTTCGATGCAGAAGCACTTGAGCTTTTCAGCTCTTCGGCTCGGGGCCATGGACATCGTAACTCTTCGGTTCGGTGCCACGAACACCGTGAATCTGGGGAATCTGTGACTTTTTCTGCCTGCCCACGGAATTGAACCCGTACACACAGAGGGCTAGTCACCCACAGTCCAACGCGCTACGAACACGCTGGGCACGCGGGCTTAAAAAATGTAATACTGCATATACCTGTCTTTATTCATATCGTTTATTTACTCAGTATTACCGCAGCCTCCCCAAGATTTTCTCCAGATCTGATCTGATCCGATCCGGTCTGATCACCTCAGATTTGTAGGTTTCCAAACATCGCCTTCCGCTACAGAAGCAGATTACAAGCAGATCATGCTCCTCAAAGGGCAACGCGCTACTCCGATACATTGTATACAAAGTAATAAGACGTCCACGTGAAAGGTGGAATACAGAAATAACAGAGACCGTGAAAGACAACATGTATGAAGCGTACAGCAAATCCAATTCTAGAAATCTCTTCTTACGTTGATGATGATGGTGATGATGATGATGATGATGATGATGATTATGATGATGATGATGATGATGATTGTGGCTGATGATGTGAGGCAAAACAGTATCAGAGAAAAGAAAGAAAGAATCATCTTATTTTCATAAGAAAGAAAACAAACTATTGGAAGATGATGATGATGATGATGATGATGATGATGATGTTGTTGTTGATGATGATGATGATGAAGATGATGTTGATGATTATGATGATGATGATGATGATGATGATGATGATGATGACATACAAATAATATCTTCCTCTCCTCCACCGCCCCGCCATCAATACTTCCAACCTACAATTTCTACGGAATCCCAACATGGCTTACAACAATTTAGCCAAACGGGGGTCTCTGTGGTTAAGTGTTCAAGCCTTTGCTTACATTCCCACTTTCGTGGGTTGAATGGACAGCGTCGTTCTGTTACAAGTGCACTTTTCCAATAAACCTAGAATTGTTGCAGGAGTTCGGTGTCCGTACATTATCTAATACTTCGGCAGGTGGCGCTCCATTTCGGGGAGAGTGAGGAATAAATGGATCTGTTTTAATCCGGTGCACTTAAGTCAATGCTTTAATCCGGTGCACTCAAGTCAATGCATTAATCCGGTGCACTCAAGTCAATGTTTTAATCCGGTGCACTCAAGTCAATGTTTTAATCCGGTGCACTCAAGTCAATGCTTTAATCCGGTGCACTCAAGTCAATGTTTTAATCGGCACTCAAGTCAATGCTTAATCGGTGCACTCAAGTCAATGTTTTAATCCGGTGCACTCAGTCAATGCTTTAATCCGGTGCACTCAAGTCAATGTTTTAATCCGGTGCACTCAAGTCAATGCTTTAGATTTACATCATTTTTTTTAGTTTAGCCAAATTGTGATTTAGCTTGAAATCAATTTTATCTTAAATCTGTCCAATCTGGTAACACTAGGTAGCAGCTGGAGAAAATGAAAATTAGCATATATGGAAAGTGAACTGAGTAGGTATATGTATAATGTTCTCCTATCTCACAGGTACTATCTGGCAGTCATAGTTAGTGAGGGACAGGTATCGCAAGGAATATCATAGCAGTGTCGGAGGTATGTCACAGGTACTATCTGGCAGTCACAGTTAGTGAGGACAGGTATCCAAGGAATATTCATAGCAGTGTCGGAGGTAAGGTAAATTATATATGTATATATACTAGACAGATTAAACAAAGACAGATATATACAGTATTACATAAGTAGTGACAAATTTAATGATTACATTGAAAATAAACAAACTCGACGTTTCGGTACTAGAACTTTATCAAGAACAAAAATGCAAAGAATGCTTAATTAACTAATACATAATTCTAACTAAGGAATTACATAATTTTTACATCTTCCCATCTACGAAAGCTACCCTCTTGCCAAATATCAGGTCCGTAGGATGTCCGGATATCTTGAAACAATGGGAACAGACACACATACAAATAAATTCAATGATTTATATATATATATATATATATATAGAGAGAGAGAGAGAGAGAGAGAATTCAAATGTGCATCCCGCCATGTGGTGCCGGGGCCCGTAAGGAAGCAAAGAATAGTACCACTACAACCTACAAGGCATGTTGTAAGAGGCGACTGATGTAGAACCTAGGGAAGCTACCCCAGTAAATAAAAAGCATTGCAGAAATCGGATGTGCTTGCCTACTTGCAGGCGCATAACTGGAGCAACGCACAATCCCTCTTAGATTCAGATCACATACAACTGGCACAGAGTGGTTAACAAGTGTTCGATATGCAGCATTCGAAGAAGAAGAAGAAGAAGAAATGTGCATCCGCCTGTTGATTTATGTAAAATGCGTGTGTGTTTGAAAAATGAATTCGTGGTATATCCTTTACAGAACCACATCATCAACCACAGTAAACGAGTCGTCGATTTTTTAGGCAAAACTTATACATACAGTAGTTTGTCATTGCTTTTTTAAGCGGTGAGGTCTATTTTTACCTTCCGTAAAAATCCACGGGAAAGAATTTGCTTCCAAATTACCGGCCGCTGAGTTTGAACTATAATTAAAGTTCATCATTATCTTGTGCAGTTTCCTAATTTATTTTTCGTTTCCTTGCTATAAATAAAGCGTAGTCATAAAGGTCTAGTATGGCGCTTTGGCTTATTTGTACGTGAGCGCATGCTTTCCTTATTACCAGTGTCCCTCGCTATTCAGGTAAGTCTTACTCCAATTTCAGAGGTACTTGTAATTTATATCCCCTAGTAAAGGAGTTTTCCCCTAGTAAAGGAGCTTCCCAAGCTAAAGGAGTTTCCCCTAGTAAAGGAGTTTCCCTAGTAAAGGAGTTTCCCAAGCAAAGGAGCTTCCCCAAGTAATTAAGCTTCCCCCCTAGTAAAGGAGTCTTCCCTAGTAAAGGAGTTCCCCTAGTAAAGGAGTTTCCCCTAGTAAAGGAGTTTCCCTAGTAAAGGAGTTTCCCTAGTAAAGGAGTTTCCCCAAGTAAGAGGACTTCCCAAGTAAAGGAGTTTCCTAGTAAAGGAGTTTCCCTCCTAGTAAAGGAGTTTCCCTAGTAAAGGAACTTCCTCCTCAGTAAACGTTGGCTATATTTAATTTTCCTTAACTAAACATATGATGAAAACTAAACAAAGAATCGAAGTGTAAATGCAGCCTGTGGGACGGACTAGCGTATTGAATTAGCTTTCGTCTATCGATTTCGTGGGTTGTCGGTTCAATTTCACACTCGACGTTCCATGTCTGGGGAAAAAAAGTTGCTTTCCTACCTCCTGTGGAGCGTCTGCCCGAGTGGATTATAGCTCGGCTACCATGCGGGAGACCCGAGTTCGATCCACAATAAGGCCAATGATTTTTTTCTGTTGGGGAGGCGTAACAGAGAAATTCAAACTTGAACAGTTTCGCAATGACTACACTATCCATGCGGCCATTAAGTTCCATAGGCTCTCATCTTTCCTGTCCTACACTAAAAAGCGGTACTACAGGCAGTACTGACGATCTCCTACCACACTAGGATATAGAAATGTGAAGTGACTACGTGTACTACAGGCAGTACTGACGATCTCCTACCACACTAGGATATAGAAATGTGAAGTGACTACGTGTACTACAGGCAGTACTGGCGATCTCCTGCACACTAGGATATAGAAATGTGAAGTGACTACGTGTACTACAGGCAGTACTGACGATCTCCTGCACACTAGGATATAGAAATGTGAAGTGACTACGTGTACTACAGGCAGTACTGACGATCTCCTACACACTAGGATATAGAAATGTGAAGTGACTACGTGTACTACAGGCAGTACTGACGGTCTCCTGCACACTAGGATATAGAAATGTGAAGTGACTACGTGTACTACAGGCAGTACTGACGATCTCCTACCACACTAGGATATAGAAATGTGAAGTGACTACGTGTACTACAGGCAGTCTGCGATCTCCTGCACACTAGGATATAGAAATGTGAAGTGACTACGTGTACTACAGGCAGTACTGACGATCTCCTGCACACTAGGATATAGAAATGTGAAGTGACTACGTGTACTACAGGCAGTACTGGCGATCTCCTACCACACTAGGATATAGAAATGTGAAGTGACTACGTGTACTACAGGCAGTACTGACGATCTCCTGCACACTAGGATATAGAAATGTGAAGTGACTACGTGTACTACAGGCAGTACTGACGATCTCCTACCACACTAGGATATAGAAATGTGAAGTGACTACGTGTACTACAGGCAGTACTGACGATCTCCTGCACACTAGGATATAGAAATGTGAAGTGACTACGTGTACTACAGGCAGTACTGACGGTCTCCTGCACACTAGGATATAGAAATGTGAAGTGACTACGTGTACTACAGGCAGTACTGACGATCTCCTGCACACTAGGATATAGAAATGTGAAGTGACTACGTGTACTACAGGCAGTACTGGCGATCTCCTGCACACTAGGATATAGAAATGTGAAGTGACTACGTGTACTACAGGCATCTCCTGCACACTAGGGTATAGTAATGTGAAGTGAACTGACTGCGGTACCACAGGCAATATCGACGATCTCCTGCACACTAGGATATAGAAATGTGAAGTGAAGTGACTGCGGTACTGCATACAGTACAGACGATCTCCTGAAACTGATAGAAAAATAAATATTCAGAATACTAAGAACATGTATATTCCCAGTGGCAACGTATGGGTATGAAGCATGGACATGTATTAAGGCAGTGGAAAAACATATATGTGCTTTTGAATATAAGTGTTACAGAAGAGTCCTCCGTATATGATGGACAGAGGAGAGAACAAATATATCTATCCAGAAAGAATATATCTCTCCTTCCTTTTGTTTCGTATGATAAAAACTCGTTAATGATCTTTTTAATGCCCTGTGTTTGGCATGGATCTACACCAAAGAGCATTTACTACTTTACAGATTTTCTGACTGGGTGAGGTCGTTCCAGAGCGTCATATAGTAACATCGGTGACTCTCCATACTAGAAACTTCAAATTTCGTGCCAAATCTGCTCTCCGAAAGCTTCACATACTAACATCAAAAACTTCAAAGACCTGGATCACATTCCTTATCAAGGGTGTCAGACGAGAGCTTCAGGTAATAGCACCGATGCTTTCGCAGACTTGAAGTGAAAATCCGTGGCAGTGTATCCTCCAAGAGCTTCGAATAATAACATATGTGATTCTCCATGCAGAATGAAAATCGTGACATATCCTTTACAGAACCTAATCATCAACCACAGTAAACGAGTCGTTGATATTCTAGGCACCACTTATACATTCAGTAGTTTGCCATTGCTTTATGAACGGTGAGGTCTTGTTTTACCTTTCGTAAATATCCCACGGAAACGACTTTGTTTCCAAATTGCGGGGTTTCGCGGACTGAGATCTTCTTGTGTAAGAAAGAGATCGCAGTACACATGGTTACTCACGAAAGTGCAATGATGATGGCAATTCAAATCAATCAAACAATCAATATTTGTTTAAAGTTTTCTCGAGCAGTGGCTTCCGGGGTTGAAATTTTCAATATGTAACCGAAATGATTTTTTTACGTTCTCATCTTGGACCTACTTTTACCGTCCGTCACCGATAGAACTAGGAATTGTACCTCATCCACGATGAGATTATGCGTCACTGTAAAGTAGAACAACACTTGACACAGGAAGCATGCCGCGTGTTTTGAAACGATAGGTTTGATTGGTTGATATGACTATCGTCATTGCACTTCGGTGAGTTACCATATGTGCTCCAATCTTTTTCTTACACAGGAAGATCTAGGCAGCAGTGCACGAACTCAGTAGCACAGGCGAGGGCCCTGGTGTAATTTAGAAGTTGGTAACGATAATTTATAGGGATTTTATTTTTAAATGAATTTTGCCTGGACAGCGGCTGTCCACCAGCTCTTCTCGATTTTGCCTGGACAGCGACTTTCCAGCCTGTTCTTCTCGACTTTGAACTGACAATGGTTCTTTTACATGCTCAAATTGAACACGGGGCCTACATTTTATCGTCCCTCTCCGATAAGACTAGGAACTCGATCTCATTTCCCCTACATTTATCCTTCTCCTCTTCCACAATTTACTACTTTATAGAAGTGTGAGAGCCGCTGTAGCGTAGTTGTTAGTGAACTCGCTTCGCAAGGCTTGGTGGTCTGGGTTCAGCTCCCGCAATGTGCGTGGAATTTTCCCGACCACGACGGCTCTCAAGTCGACCCAGCCTCAACTGGGTACCAGACATGCGACCGGCGTGATGCTGACCACATCACCCATTGTGTGCCGACGGTCAATGAAAAATACAGGCCTAACACTGTATTGACCTATATACCACGAGGTATGAAAGCGTTCCTTGACCCTCATACAGAGTTCATGCACTGCAGCTGAGATCTTTCTGTGCAAGAAAGAGATCGGAACACACTCACCGAAAGGCAATGATAATGGTTCTATCAATCAATCAGTACTTAAGAGTAGATTGATTGATTGATGGATTGATTGATTGATAGATAGATAGATTGAATGATGGATTGATTGAATGATTGATTGAATGATTGATTGAATGATTGATTGATTGAACAATCATCGTTCCTCTTCGTTGAATAACCATATGTACTCCGATCTCTTATTTACACAAGAAGATCTCAACGGTAGAGCACGAACTTCGCAGCACCGACTAACGTTCCCCGATGTCATTTTGAAGATGGTAAAAATTTTGTATAAAAATTTTGTCGTTAACTGGATACCAGACATGCTCTGAGAAAGTAAAGGCGACCGGCGTGATGCTGACCACATCACCCATCGTGTGCCGACGGTCAATGAAAATACAGGCCTAACACTGTATTAACCTATATACCACGAGGTATGAAAGGGTTCCTTTACTTTTTAGAAGTGTTAATGGGGAGGGAGGGGGGTAATGTAGTGGTCGTGTGTGTGATTGCTCTAATGCCCTTTGTAAGCTATTATTAATTTTTCTAAGGCTGTTCTTGATGTCATCACTCCATATTTTGCCTGGTCTTCCTCTTGCTCTGTACTCGTTATACTTTTTCAGTGTTGCTCTCTGTGGTGGCGTCTGTGGCTTAGGGGATATGGACTCGGTCTCTTAACCCTGACGTTCTGAGTTCGAATCACTCTGCGGACAGTTTGGTTACAAATTGTTTCGCGTGGATTTTTACAAAAGGACGATGGCACCATCCGTTTTCTCTCTCTCTCTCTCTCCATCGTTCTTAAGACGTTTTTATCATTCTATTGTGATATATAAGCAGACAAACATCAGAACGTGATGTAAGTGCACATCCTTCAGTACCAATTGGAGCTCAAGTGCTTATCCTTCGGTGGTGTGTTCAATTTCAACCAGCGTTTACCAGGTTCGCTCTCCGTTAGCTTTTTGCTGTCCCCAGCCAAAACCTACAAGGCAGCAGGTTATCACCACCCGTTCAGAAAGCAATGGCAAACTACTGAATGCAATAATGTCTAGAAAAATCACAAACAGCGTTAAAAGGCTGGGGTTGATTCGCAAAGTCCTGTAAAGGATATGCAATTAACTTCTCTGTGGTAGTCGATACCAGTGCATTCTTGCCAGGTGTCTACACTACACTGAGATCTGTGATCTCTGGAAAAAGTATGTATATGGCTCCACGAGGGAGCGAACCAAGTGCCCTGGGAACGAGAGGCGAGCACGTAGCATCTACACTACAGAGACCCTAAGCTTCAATGTAAAATAGAACTACGCTTAATTCATAGTGGACCAGGAAGAAGCCATGTTTTTACAACCCATCTGTTGTTAGAATAAAAAAACGCCCTTGATTGTGGCTCCTGGTAAATTGATGTAAATTGATGCTATGATGAGGTTTCTAGACTAATGCGCATGGTAGGGTTGTTGCAGAGCGAAGTGGGGCATACAGGACAACTACTTCTAGTATGAGGATGGAGGTTGAGGCTGTTACTGCTGCACTCCATTGGATCTCTGGGACTTTATTTACTGGGGCAGTTATTGTATCTGATTCTCAGTCGATGCTTCATAAGATCCAGAATGGCAGGTTTCGGTATGAGTGGATGTCGTCTATAGAAGTTTCTAACCTCCAGCGGCTTACGTGGATATACTGTCCTGGACATGCGGGTGTTTACGGTAATGAGAGAGCGGACAGGCTTGCATCAACAGCATCGACTGTTGGGGAGTTGAGGATGGATAAGGGGGATATTCTTCGGTCTCTTCGCGACTCTCTGTTGAATGAGGACACTGGAATCGATGTTGAATCGATCAAGCGATTAAGCAGTTTGGAGTTACCCGTTGTTCAAGTCGAACTGGATGCCTGAGAGGCAGAGTGAGAGGTGTGTTTAATCAGCGAGCCACGGCAACCATCAGTATACATACCCTTCGATATCTGTTGGGGAGACTGAGCACCTATGGGTCTGCCGGGAGTGCAATGACGTCAGTTTAGTAACCAATAACCAATCCTGGTAAAAAGACGCCCAACCTAAAGCCACGCAGTAGGACATTTGGTTCACAATGAGTTAATGAGGGAAGCATCCAGCTTGTTTTGAATAGGTAGGTGAGAGCCGTATCTTCACACCACAGACAATTATGCGTCATGAACAACCCCAAAGTCACACCAATACTCCAGAATTTGCAATATTGTATATATATATAAGTGGACATATGGCGAAACTCCCTCCATTAATAATTCGTCGTACAACATATTGCTTGACACTTTCGATATTAAATTGACATAAACATATATATATCTCTATAGGAGAGATTTAGTTTTATTGACATATTAAGATCACGGACGTCAGCGCATTCCAGAGTATTATTGTCATCGCCAACACAACAGGTTGTCACATAAACAAAAATTTAAAGGTTGTGAATCCCACTAGCTGACCAGATTGAGAGAGATGGATGACGATATTGGTGCAGCCCGAAAAGAACGACATACCAAATATGAAAAGAGATTGATTAATCAAGATCGAACTGGTGTGTTAGGCCGCTGGACGCTGCACAGTATTTGCTGTGGGGCAGATAGAAGCAAATATGGACGTGTCCAGAGTGCTATGATGATAGTCCTCATATAGTTAATCGCATGTGGGATACTGGGGCCCGCAAGGGAAGCAAAGAATAGTACCACTGCAACCTACAACGCATGTCGTAAGAGCTGACTGATGTAGGACCTAGGGAAGCTACCCTAATAAATCAAAATCATCGCAGAAATCGGATGTGCTGGTCCACTTGTAGGAGCATGACTTTCACAACGAACAATCGCTCTTAGGCTCAGATCACACACAAATCACACAGAGTGGTAAAGTTGTCGTTGTGGAGCGTTTGAAGAAGAAAAGAAGAAGATGAAGAAGAAGAAGAAGAAGAAGATGAAGAAGAAGATGAAGAAGAAGAAGGATAGAAAAGAAGAAGAAGAAGAAGATGAAGAAGAAGAAGAAGAAGGAGAAGAAGAAGAAGAGGAAGAAGAAGAAGAAGAAGATGAGAAAAGAAAAAGATGAGAAGAAGAAGAAGAAGAAGAATAAGAAGAAGAAGAAGTAGAAGAAGAAGATGAAGAAGAAGAAGAAGAAGAAGAAGAAGAGAAGAAGAAGAAGAAGAAGAAGAAGAAGAAGAAGAAGAAGAAGAAGAAGAAGATGAAGATGAAGATGAAGAAGAAGAAGAAGATGAAGAAGAAGATGAAGAAGAAGATGAAGAAGAAGAAGAAGATGAAGAAGAAGAAGAAGAGAAGAAGATAAGAAGAAGAAGAAGAAGAAGATGAAGAAGAGAAGAAGAAGAAGAAGAAGAGAAGAAGAAGAAGAAGAAGAAGAAGAAGAAGAAGAAGAAGAAGAAGAAGAAGAAGAAGAAGAAGAAGAAGAAGAAGAAAGAAATGAAGAAGATGAGAAGAAGAAGAAGAAGAAGATGAAGAAGAAGAAGAGAAGAAGAAGAAGAAGATGAAGAAGAAGAAGAAGAAGATGTAACTGAATTAACTGATAAACAACAACAATAATAATATCACATATTACCATCTCGCTCCTATAACAACCGGCAATACGAACGCAGAGCCAGACTGTGGCCTTCTATACCATGCGGCCGGCGGGCGGAGGTAAACATTATAGGAAATAAGACCGTATCGGTCGCGAGATCTCGAATTCCAGTATTGTTGTATAAAGTTGTTGTATCTGACTCTCAGTCGATGCTTCACAAGATCCAGAAGGGCAGGTTTCAGTATGAGTGGATGTCGTCTATAGAAGTTTCTAACCTCCAGCGGCTTACGTGGATATACTGTCCTGGGCATGCGGGTGTTTACGGTAATTAGGGAGCGGATAGGCTTGCATCAACAGCATCGATTGTTGGGGAGTTGAGGATGGATAAGGGGATATTCTTCGGTCTCTTCGCGACTCTCTGTTGGATGAGGACACTAAAATCGATGTTGAATCGATCAAGCGATTTAGCAGTTTGGAGTTACCTGTTGTTCAAGTTGAACTGGATGCCTGAGAGGCAAAGTGAGAGGTGTGTTTAATCAGCGAGCCACAGGAACCATCAGTATGCATACTCTTCGATATCTGTTGAGGGAGACTGAGCACCTATGGGTCTGCCCGGAGTGCAATGACGTCAGTTTAGTAACCAATAACCAATAACCAATAACCAATAACCAATAACCAATAACCAATGTATAAAGTCGAATTCATTTTTTTTAAAACAACACCACGTGCTAACTCAAGGTTATATTATGTCACAAGTTAAGTTTAAAGCTAAGGAATATCAATATTATTAATATTTTTCATCAATAAATAACCATGGACTCACAGAATTGAGTAAACTTGTAGAAAAAAAGGTTACAGTGTTCTATCAAACATATACAAAAACCAGCCCCCATTAAACAGAAATTTTGGTTTTTCCGTCTGGGCTAGTGAAGCTACCAAAGAAAGGGGACCTTCAGAAGTGTGAAAACTATTAGGGAATAATGCTATTGTCAGTACCTGAGAAAATACTAAGAAGAGTCATCCTGTAGAGACAGAGAAACCATCGATATAAAGCTAAGATATGAACAGGCAGGCTTCCGACCTAATAGATCATGTGCTGACCAGATAGCCACATTAAGTATAATAATAGAGCAAAGTATTGAATGGAAATCCCCACTTTATATCGGATTTGTTGATTATGAGAAGGCTTTTGACAGTATTGATAAGGAAACCCTTTGGAAATTAATGAGGCATTACGGAATCTACCAGAAAATTATTATCCTAATAAAAGCAACATATACAGATATGAAATGTAGAGTTCTTCATGAAGGTAAACTAACAGACACTTTTGGAATCGAAACAGGAGTGCGTCAGGGATGTCTTCTATCACCTTTGTTGTTCTTACTGACAATAGACTGGATTATGAAGACCACAGTAACTAACACCAGAAATGGAATCCAATGGACTCTGACAGAGCAACTGGATGATCTGGACTTCGCTGATGATATAGCCCTTCTGTCACATACACAAAATCAGATGCAGGATAAGCTAAACACATTGAATCTAAGGTCCCAGCAACTAGGGCTGAACATTCATAAGGGAAAGACAAAGATATTGAGAATTAACCAAGCAAACGACAACTCGATCTCCCTGAGTGAAATCCCACTTCAAGAGGTAGAATCATACACATATTTGGGCAGCAACGTAGACGAAGAGGGTGGCACAAATAGAGATGTTAAAATAAGAATACAGAAGGCAAGAGGAGCTTTCATTGCACTGGGAAACATTTGAAAGTCTAAAGAAATCAAATCTAGAACAAAAATTCGGATATTTAACTGTAATGTTCAAGCATTTCTACTGTATGGGTCAGAAACATGGAGAACTACTAAAACAATAACGCATAAATTGCAAACATTCATCAACTGGTGTCTGCGCAGAATAGAGGAATAAGATGGTATGATAGGGTCACAAATGAGGAACTTATGGAGAGAACAAGACAGATTCCAGTGAACGAACAGGTTAAAAGACGCTGGCGCTGGATAGGACACACTTTGCGAAAACCGGAGGAATATAACAGAAGGATCCTTGCCTGAACCCTGTAGGGACAGCGAAAGAAGGGAAGCGAGAAATACATAGAGACGAGATTTGGAGGCGGAGATCAACAATATAAATAAGAGTTAGAGGGAACTGCAGGTGATAGCTAGAGATAGGAAGACTTGGCATGAGTTGGTTGAGGGCCTATGCACCAATCCGGGGTAAAAAGGCTGAGAGAGGGAGAGGGAGAGATAGGATACATAATGATTGTATCTATCTTTTCTCACCCTGATAAGCGTGCCATCACACATTTCAACCAAGTTATATTAAATATCTCACCTACATTATTTTTTTATAACGTTGTATATTATTTAGAAATGCACCAGATTTGATGTATTATATTACAACTAGGAACGACAATGGGAGCTTCTTGTGTAGGATATCATTGTTTGACAAACAACGTGGCCATTATCTTGCTGGTATGGGGCTGTATCGCTGCAGTGTGTCAAGGCGTCGAGGAAGACTCACAGGTTCTGCTAAACGATACTTCGAAAGCCTTGAACCTCGCAATATTATTTCTTAAAGAGGATTTTGCTGAGGTTAATGTGGACGGACTCTTTGGTACACAGATGTGTCAAGGTATGTCTTATGTGTGGGGATGATGTGCAGCTTCTTCTTCTTCTAACGCTCAATATCGAGGACTTGTTAACCACTCTGTGTGCTTTCTTTCTTTCTCGAATCCTGTTTGCCTCACAGCGTCAGGTCATGAAGAGATTTCTAAAACGGGCCCTTATATGCGCTTCGTAAATAGTCTCTTTCGACGCCTCTGTTATCTCTGAGGTTCATCTTTTGCGTGGCGGGCCTTTTGCTTTGTACCCATTGTATCGGAGCAGCATTGCTCTTTGAGGTGCACTGTCTGTTGGTAATCTGCTTATGTGGCCGAACCATTTAATTTGTTGTTTCCTGATGAAGTCTAGTACTGATGTTGTACCCACGTTTTTCCTGATGTCTTCATTTCTCAACCGGTCTCTTCTTGTTACCCCAGCATTCTGTGTAGACACTTCATCTCTGTCGTGACTAGTTTTCTTCTATCATTTGTTGTCAGTGTCCAGGTTTGGCACTGGTAACATAATGTGGGAAGAAAGATTGTGTTGAACATTGCTCTTATTGTGTTCATTGTGACATGTTTACATTTAAAATTTACGCCATTTGTTCTATCATTTGATTTGCTTTGTTGCATCTGTGTTGAATTTCATTAGTTATTCTTCCGTTTGCTGACTAACTAATGAAATTCGACACTCTTTGTGATTTGTGTGTGATCTGAGCCTAAGAGCGATTGAAAGTTGTGCCAGTTATGCGCCTACAAGTAGGCATGTACGTCCGATTTCTGCGATGCTTTTTATTTACTAGGTAGCTTCTGGTCCAAAACATTCGCTCTTGATGCCTTGAGGTGCAGTGTATATTCTATGCTTTCCTTGGACGGCACCACATGGGTGGATGTGCAGCAATGTTTAGTTTAGTTGTCGGATCATCATCACTGCACATCAAACCAATTAGTCTCTAAGTGATGCGATCTTCTCATTGGTATGTCTCTCAGTTTAGTTTAGTTTAGTTTAGCTTAGTTTAGTTTAATTTAGTTTAGTTTAGATTAGCTTAGTTGTCGGACCATCGAAACAATAAGTCTATAAGTGCTCCGATCTCCTTCTCAGTATGTTTCTCAGTTTAGTTTAGTTTAGTCGTTGGATCATCATCACTGCACACCGAGCCAATTAGTCTATAAGTACTCAGATCTCCTTCTCTGTATGTCTCGGAGCGTGTGGCAAATAACAACACTGGTTCTTGTTGTTTTGTTTTACTATTCTTCTTTGTTTACCAGTATAGTGTTCTTGTCTAGCTAGACCACATTTCACTTGGTATTCTTGCACTCTGGTTAGTGTTGTAGATTCACCACTATTACTTGAATCATGTACACAACCTCTCTTCCTTATGTTATTCAGAATATCAGCCTGGCCCATTGTCCGTCCATTGCCATACCTGCAAGCCTATCGGTGCGTTCATTTCCCCTAACACCTGTTTAATAACAATAATATTAATTCCTCTCGTACCGTTATACGTTCATAGGGCCTGCAAGTAATTTCTCCATTACCGCTCTATCCTGGGCAACTCGCTCAATCTCCTCCATGAAACTGAGACGGATATTTCTTGCCTCTCTCAGCAAAGTTCGTTTCAGTGTCTCCTTAGGTTGTCCTCTCTTTCTTGAACCCTTTGTATCCCACTTCAATGCCTGCTTTGATATTCGTTGATCATTTCTCCTCAAGGTGTGTCAACATATCTCCATCTTCTCTTTCTTATAACAGTTGTCACTAGTGGTTGACCAGACATTTCTCTGATTTCAACACTTCTTCTGAATTCGTTCCATGTTATGTTAGTTATTTTTCGCAGACATCTATTTTCAAATTCATCAACTTGCTTTCTATATCTTTAGTCATTTTCCAACTCTCGCTGGCATATGTTAGGATTGATACAACATTTGAATTGAAAATAATTAATTTGACTCTAGTCTGTTTTTTAGTGTAGTGGTTAATGTGTAAGGAGAAATTACACACTCGGCTTGTGGTGCCGAGGCCAACAAGGGAAGCAAAGAATAGGACCACTGCGATCTACAATGCATGTCGTAAGAGGCGATTGATGTAACCCCTAGCCCTTTAGCTGCTAATAACGTATATATACGTTTTTCCCATTCACTTCTAAAGACGCATTAACACGTCTGTTATTATCTCTCCTCTGTGGGCTAAAGACGTGTTAACACGTTATACATTGCTACTGTAACTGCTATAGGCGTACATTCACGTTTGTGACCTAGAAACAAGGAGTAGCTATTTTTAGCTCAGCCTTCAGAAAGTATGTAGCAGAGAAAGGGCTAGAGAAGCTACCCTAGTAAATAAAAAGCTCGCAGAAATATAATGTGCTGGCCTACTTGTAGAAGCATAACTCTCACACCGTACCATCGCTCTTAGGATTGGATCACATACAAATCACACAGAGTAGTTAACAAGTGGTCGATGTGGAGCGTTCAAAGAAGAAGAAGAAGAAGAAAGAAGAAGAAGAAGAAGAAGAAGAAGAAGAAGAAGAAAGAAGAAGAAGAAGAAGAAGAAGAAGAAGAAGAAGAAGAAGAAGAAGAAGAAGAAGAAGAAGAAGAAGAAGAAGAAGAAGAAGAAGAAGAAGAAGAAGAAGAAGAAGAAGAAGAAGAAGATGAAGAAGAAGAAGAAGATGAAGAAGAAGTAGAAGAAGAAGAAGTAGAAGAAGGAGAAGAAGAAGAAGAAGAAGAAGAAGAAGAAGAAGAAGAAGATGAAGAAGAATAAGAAGAAGACCATCACGACGGCAGAAGTAGAATATCTGGTCTATGAGAGAGAGACACATTTTCAAGGTCTGTTAACGTGGCAAAGCTTTGCTCAGAACAATCAATTTTTCTTCTTCTTCAAAAGCTCCCATTTGTGAAACCACTCTTTGTGATTTGTGTGTGATCTGAGCCTAAGAGCGATTATACGCTGTACCAGAACATACGATTTATGCGACGGTTTTTTTTACAGGGTAGCGTTCATAGACCTCAGTAGCCTCTTACGGCATGCCTGGTAGGTCACAGTGTAACTATTCTTTGCTCCCCTTGCAAAGAACCGTCAACACACGGCGGGTTGAACAATCAATTTGATGATGATGATGATGAAGAAGATGATGATGATGATGATGAAGAAAATGATGATGATTATGAAGAAAATGATGATGAAGAAAATTATGATGAAGATGATGATGATGTTGAAGATGCTGATGAAGATGGTGAAGATGATGATGATGAAGAAGAAGATGATGAAGAAGAAAATGATGATGATGATGAAGAAGAAGATGATGAAGATGATGATGAAGAAGATGATGATGGTGATGATGAAGAAGATGATGAAGATGAAGAAGATGATGAAGAAGATGCTGATGAAGAAGATGATGAAGATGATGATGAAGATGAAGAAGATGAAGATGATGAAGAAGATGATGAAGAATATGATGATGAAGAAAATGATGAAGAAGATGATGATGATGATGATGATGATGAAGATGATGATGAAGAAAATGATGAAGAAGATGATGAAGAATATGATGATGAAGAAAATGATGAAGAAGATGATGATGATGATGATGATGATGAAGATGATGATGAAGAAGATGATGATGATGATGATGATGATGAAGATGATGATGAAGAAGATGATGATGATGATGATGATGATGATGATGATGATGATGATGATGATGATGATGATGATGATGATGATGATGATGATGATGATGATGATGATGATGATGATGATGAAGATGATGAAGAAGATGATGATGATGAAGAAGATGATGAAGAAGATGATGATGAAGAAGAAGATGAAGATGAAGAAGATGAAGATGATGAAGAAGATGATGAAGAAAATGATGATGAAGAAGATGATGAAGAAGATGATGATGAAGAAGATAATGATGATGATGATGATGATGATGATAATGATGAAGATGAGTTAATCTTTTATGAATTATACATTTGAAGCATATCACATGTGTCACATCCTCACAGGCTGCATAATACAAGCTTTAAACGACTGTTCTGGAAAACCGTTCAACTGTCCAGCTGATCTCATTGCCCTCCTCACAGTATATAGAAACGAGTTGCAGAAAATTGCTTATAGAGCTATGCCATATATACAGGTTCGTTCATTTTTTTATGATGATAATGTTGGTCCCACAACTGATCTTTATAACTTTGTGCAGTGGCGGCGCGTGATCCTTTTTGTTGGTGGGGCCAGACACATTTTCAGAAAAATCATGGTTTTTGGTTAGGGTATATTTTAATTTATTAAATAATAAATACACGTTACACATTATTTTTGGTGGGGCCGGCCCCACTGGCTCTTAATGACGAGCCGCCACTGACTTTGTGTATTCGAATATTCAATCTTCTTCTTCAACGCTCCATATCGACCACTTGTCAACCACTCTGTGTGATTTGTATGTGATCAGAGCCTAAGAGCGATTGTACGTTGTGCCAGTTATGAGCCCACAAATAGGCCAGCACATCCGATTTCTGCAACGCTTTTATTTACTACGTTAGATTCCCTAGTTCCCCCCCCACATCAGTCGCCTCTTACGACATACCTGGTAGGTCGCAGTGTTACTATTCTTTGCTCCCCTTGAGATCCCCGACAACACACGGGTATTTTATGCAGATAAAATGAATCATTCAATCAGTGGCGGCTCGTCATTAAGGGCCAGTGGGGCCAGACCCCACCAAAAATAATGTATAACGTGTATTATTTTATAAATGAAAATATAGCAGCCAAAAACCATGATTTATCCGGATAAAAATGTCTGGCCCCACCAACAAAAATGATCACGAGCTGCCACTGCATTCAATTCATAAAAGAACAACAGATAAAATGGTTTTGTCACCAGACAAGAATGCCTTGGTATCGTCTACCACGGGGAGACGTATAAAAAAATATAATGAATGCAGAGTAAGAGGAAGACCACGCAAAAGATGGAGTGACAGCATTAAGAACAACTTTATAGAAAATATATACCAACTTACAAAGTGCATTAAACAAGGCGTATGCCGGGGCTCGCAAGGGGAGAAAAGAATGTTAACACTGCGACCTACAAGGAATGTCATAAGAGATGACTGAGGTAGGGCCTAGGGAAGCTACCCTAGTAAATAAAAAGCGTTGCAGAAATCGGATGTGCTGGCCTTCTTGTATGCGCATAATTGGCACAACGTACAATCGCTCTTAGGCTCAGATCACATACAAATCACACAGAACGGTTAACAAGTGGTCGATATAGAGCGTTTGAAGAAGTACTTTCTTTTACATCAACAAGATATATAGTACTTTCTTTCACATCTACAAGATCTATAGTACTTTCTTTTACATCTACAAGATATATAGTACTTTCTTTCACATCTACAAGATCTATAGTACTTTCTTTTACATCTACAAGATATATAGTACTTTCTTTCACATCTACAAGATCTATAGTACTTTCTTTCACATCTACAAGATCTATAGTACTTTCTTTTACATCAACAAGATCTATAGTACTTTCTTCCTTTCTTTTACATCAATAAGATCTATAGTACTTTCTTTTACATCTACAAGATCTATAGTACTTTCTTTTACATCAACAAGATCTATAGTACTTTCATTCTTTTACATCTACAAGATCTATAGTACTTTCTTTTACATCTACAAGATATATAGTACTTTCTTTCTTTCTTTTACATCTACAAGATCTATAGTACTTTCTTTCTTTTACATCAACAAGATCTATAGTACTTTCATTCTTTTACATCTACAAGATCTATAGTACTTTCTTTTACATCTACAAGATATATAGTACTTTCTTTCTTTTACATCTACAAGATCTATAGTACTTTCTTTTACATCTACAAGATCTATAGTACTTTCTTTCTTTTACATCAACAAGATCTATAGTACTTTCATTCTTTTACATCTACAAGATCTATAGTACTTTCTTTTACATCTACAAGATATATAGTACTTTCTTTCTTTCTTTTACATCTACAAGATCTATAGTACTTTCTTTTACATCTACAAGATCTATAGTACTTTCTTTCTTTTACATCAACAAGATCTATAGTACTTTCATTCTTTTACATCTACAAGATCTATAGTACTTTCCTTTACATCTACAAGATATTTAGTACTTTCTTTCTTTCTTTTACATCTACAAGATCTATAGTACTTTCTTTTACATCTACAAGATATATAGTACTTTCTTTCTTTCTTTTACATCTACAAGATATATAGTACTTTCTTTCTTTCTTTTACATCTACAAGATCTATAGTACTTTCTTTTACATCTACAAGATCTATAGTACTTTCTTTTACATCTACAAGATATATAGTACTTTCATTCTTTTACATCTACAAGATCTATAGTACTTTCTTTTACATCTACAAGATCTATAGTACTTTCTTTTACATCTACGAGATATATAGTACTTTCTTTTACATCTACAAGATATATAGTACTTTCTTTTACATCAACAAGATATATAGTACTTTCTTTTACATCTACAAGATCTATAGTACTTTCTTTTACATCTACAAGATATATAGTACTTTCATTCTTTTACATCTACAAGATCTATAGTACTTTCTTTTACATCTACAAGATCTATAGTACTTTCTTTTACATCTACAAGATATATAGTACTTTCATTCTTTTACATCTACAAGATCTATAGTACTTTCTTTTACATCTACAAGATCTATAGTACTTTCTTTTACATCTACAAGATATATAGTACTTTCATTCTTTTACATCTACAAGATCTATAGTACTTTCTTTTACATCTACAAGATCTATAGTACTTTCTTTTACATCTACGAGATATATAGTACTTTCTTTTACATCTACAAGATATATAGTACTTTCTTTTACATCAACAAGATATATAGTACTTTCTTTTACATCTACAAGATCTATAGTACTTTCTTTTACATCTACAAGATATATAGTACTTTCATTCTTTTACATCTACAAGATCTATAGTACTTTCTTTTACATCTACAAGATCTATAGTACTTTCTTTTACATCTACAAGATATATAGTACTTTCATTCTTTTACATCTACAAGATCTATAGTACTTTCATTTACATCAACAAGATCTATAGTACTTTATTTTACATCTACAAGATATATAGTACTTTCATTCTTTTACATCTACAAGATCTATAGTACTTTCTTTTACATCTACAAGATCTATAGTACTTTCTTTTACATCTACGAGATATATAGTACTTTCTTTTACATCTACAAGATATATAGTACTTTCTTTTACATCAACAAGATATATAGTACTTTCTTTTACATCTACAAGATCTATAGTACTTTCTTTTACATCTACAAGATATATAGTACTTTCATTCTTTTACATCTACAAGATCTATAGTACTTTCTTTTACATCTACAAGATCTATAGTACTTTCTTTTACATCTACGAGATATATAGTACTTTCTTTTACATCTACAAGATATATAGTACTTTCTTTTACATCAACAAGATATATAGTACTTTCTTTTACATCAACAAGATATATAGTACTTTCTTTTATATCTACGAGATATATAGTACTTTCTTTTACATCTACAAGATATATAGTACTTTCTTTTACATCAACAAGATATATAGTACTTTCTTTTACATCTACAAGATCTATAGTACTTTCTTTTACATCTACAAGATATATAGTACTTTCTTTTACATCTATAAGATATATAGTACTTTCTTTCTTTTACATCTACAAGATATATAGCACTTTCATTTTTTTCTTTCTTTTACAGCTGCAAGATCTATAGTACTTTGTTCTTTTTTTACAGATCCAGGATCTCGAATATTTTGAACGATTTAAAAGTGTGATAAATTCCCCATTTATGATTCAATACATTCCTGAACGGCTTGGAGCTACGAGACAGATTGGTACAAAGGGGAAATAGATTTCTAAAAAGTGACGTCTGTCTATCAAGCTTATTAGGAACCTATGTGGATCCGAAAAGGTAAATGGCTTCGTACATAACTTTTCTTAATCTTCTGTATCATGCTCATAAAGTCGCTGAGCATGCATGCGTGAATGTTTGCCTCTGTTGTCTCTCCAGGCAGTTTGTTAACTTTATGACTTCCATAGTTATTGTGCTGGTATTTGTCGCATATTACACTGGAATCTAAAATGATAAAAATCAGGGGCGGCTCGTCATTAAGGGCCAGTAGGCCCGCCCACCGATAATCGAAAGGAATAACCTCCGGAATAGACAAATAATAGTCAATCATGCCATGCCTGCCGGCGTAGGCGATCATGTCTCTCCACAACCTCTTTGCTTGGTGCATGTAATCAGTTCTGACGTCGATATTTTGTCGAACCATGATGTCAGGCCATCCAACATCTTCTCCCTCTGTCTTCCACGATCTCTCCTTCCCTGAATTTTACCTGTAGTCACCAAGTGTTCTAAACCTTCTCTTCGCATTATATGCCCGAAGAACCTTGATTGTCGGATTCTTATTCTTTTGATAAGGTTTTTGTGTGCAGGCCTGATTTAAAACCTCCACGTTTGTTTTCTTTGCTGTCCATGGAATTCTCAACATTCTTCTGTAAAACCACATCTCTGTGGCTTCCAATGATCGTATTGATTGTTTGTTCAGTGTCCATGATTCGCTGCCATACATAAGAATTGGTTCAATATAGCATTGGAATACTCGTTTTCGCAGTGTCATTGGTAGTGAGTTCACGCATAGTGTGTTCTTCATTTTCATAAAAGCTGCTTTGTTTGAGCTATTCTACTCCTAATCTCTGTTGTACATCTTCCATCTGGTGTTAAGAATGTTCCTAGATACTTGAATCGATGGACTTGTTTCAGTGTTGTGTTATTTATTTTGATATTGCATGTTAGTGAATCTTGTTTCTTGGAGACAACCATAACCTCTGTTTTCTTTATATTCATGCTTAATCCTTTCTTTTCACTTTCTCTCACTAGTATGTCTATCAAGTCTTGCAGATCGTGTTCATTTGTAGCCATGAGAATTGTGTCATCAGCGTACCTTAGGTTGTTTATATTTTGTCCACCGACTGCTATTCCTGTCTTTTCTTCTATAGATCTCATGATGTTTTCGCTATATAAGTTGAATAGGTCTGGTGAGAGTACGCACCCTTGTCGTACTCCTAACTGTATCGCCTGATAGATTCCAATCTTACTCTCTAGTCTAATGGCTGCGGTTTGTTGCCAGTACAAATTCTTGATCAGTCAAGATCTTTACCATCAATGTTTATACTTTCTAACATGCTGATTATTTCTCCATGTTTTACTTTATCGAAAGCTTTGGAGTAGTCTATGAAACATAGGTATAAGTCCAACTTCATTTCTATCGATCTTTCCATTATTGTTCTTATTGTATATATTGCATTGTTTGTTCCTCTGCGTTCAACAAAGCCACATTGTTCTTCCTTAACTTCTGGTCTTATTTTGTTTCGTACCCTTCTCATAATAATGCTGAAAAGTAGTTTTGTTACGTGACTCATGAGGCTGATTGTGCGGTGTTCTTCGCATTCTATCGTTCCTGCTTTCTTTGGTAGTGCTATAAAAATGGATTGTCGTAAATCTTTGGGTACATATCCAGTGTTGTAGATGTCATTGAATAATTTTGTTAAAACGCCTATGCCCAATTCGCCTGTTGCTTCTATTTCTTCTGTTGTTATGTTGTCTGGTCCTGGGGTTTTTCCTTTTTCGTGTGTCTTATGGCATTGATAACTTCTGATGGAAGTATTTGTGGTCCTTCATGGTTGTAATTGATGTGTATTTCTTGTCTGTTATCACTGTATAAGTCCTTAATGTACTCTGTCCATCTTTCTATTTTCTTGTCTGTTTCATCAGTATATCTCCTGCTTTGATTTTAAACATCCAGTAGTTGTACGTTTACGTCTGCCAAGTAAGTTGTCTACGTTTTCGTATATTGATTTGGGGTTTTCTTTGTGTTCTGTTTCGATCTGTTTGCATTTTCATTTAGCCACTCTTCTTTGCTGTTTTACATTTTTGTCTTATCTCTTTATTGATTCGATCGTATTCTGCTTTATTATGTTTGTTTTTTCCTTCTATTTTCCATTAATTCCAGATTGTCCTCCGTCATCCATTTCTTGTTGATCCGTTGACATGTTGTGTGGGTTAGTTCCTTTGACGTTTGTTGGATTGATTCTTTAAGCATCTGCCATTGTTCTTCTATTGTTTCTATTTTTTCCATAGCGTTATATCTGTTTTGTATAATGCGTTTAAATGAGTCTTTCACTTTTGTGTCAGTCTTGAGTGTTGAGGAGTTCGATATGATGTTTCTTGCGCCCTCTTTATCTTCTTCAGTTTTATTCTACTTTTCCTATCAGTAGTGCATGGTCACTGTCGCAATCTGCACCTGGTCTTGTTTTTATATTTAGCAGTCCATTTCGAAATCGTTTATTTATCATAATATAGTCAATTTGATTGTGTGTGTTGTTATCTGTACTTCTCCATGTCCATAGTCTTCTCGGATGATGTTTAAACCAAGTGTTGCCAATTATCATGTTGTTTATTGTTGCCCATTCTATAAGTGTGTTCCCCTATCGTTTTTATCTCCTAGGCCACATCCTCCAGTTGTCTCGTCTACCTTTTCAGAGCCTACCTTAGCATTGAAGTCACCCATTACAATTGTCACTTCATGAGCCTTGCACTGTTTCATAGCTATTTGTAACTGGTTGTAGAAATCATCTAGTTCTTCTTCTGTGCTATCTGTTGTTGGTGCGTATATCTGTATGATGTTGATATCTACTGGTGTACCCTGTAGTTTTAATAGCATTACTCTCTCTGATATTGTCCAGAATCCTTTCACCATTTTTGCTCTCTCGGCGTCTAATATTATGCCTACTCCTTTTGTGTGATTGTTTCCTCCTGAATATATTATTCTAAAGTTGTCTGAATACATTTCTCCTGCACCTATCCATCTCATTTCACTTATTCCTAATATGTTAAGTCCTGTTCTTGTCATTTCTTGCTTGATGTTTTCTAGTTTGCCACTTTGTGCTAGAGTTCGAACGTTCCATGTTCCGATATTTAAGAGCTGTTTTCTATCGGTGTTGTTTTGTTGGTCTGGTTTCATTTCGTTGTTACCGATACGGTTGTGTTGAGACATGAATTTACTAGGGATAATTACGACGGTAGGTTCCCTCTTGCTTTCCGTCGGGCAGTGACTATACTAGCCGGGGATCGTAGCCATTGTCTCTAACTGAGATCATCTGCCTACCATCTAGGAATAGAGACCATAACTGACATTAATTGTCAGCTGCTCTCGCATTCCATTCGCCACCTGCTTCCATGGCTTCAGTTGACCTAGTTCACAAGTTACCGGGAGAACACCGTGTTGTCGTGTCGCTCGAACTGATAAATGTGTCCATTTCTTGAGAGATCCCGTTGACCCGATGTGGTGAATGTTTTCAAATGAAACATTACATGAAAGCTAGACGAACTAAATATCCTTTCTTCCAAATAATAGTAAATAGTCCAAAAACCATGATTTTTTTCGAAAATTTGTGTCTGGCCCCACCACGAAAAATGACCACGAGCCGCCACTGATAAAAATAACAGAGCAGTTCACCTATTAAGGTAGCAATTTTGATTGCGCAGGAAATGTTAAAAAAAAATTATGATACGAATTGGCAAAGCAACATCAGCTTTTAAAAGTCTAAATAAAATATGGAACTGCAAGTTATATAGTATTAAAACTAAATTACGAATTTTCAATTCAAATGTTGTATCAATCCTAACATATGCTAGCGAGAGTTGGAAAATGACTAAAGATATAGAAAGCAAGTTGAATGCATTTGAAAATAGATGTCTGCGAAAATAATGAATATAAAATGGAACGAATTCAGAAGAAATGATAAAATCAGAGACATGTCTGGTCAACCACTAGTGACAAATGTTATAAGAAAGAGAAGATGGAGATATATTGGGCACACCTTGAGGAGAAATGATCAACGAATATCAAAGTAGGCATTGAAGTGGGATGCAAAGGGTTCAAGAAAGAGAGGTCGACCTAAGCAGACCCTGAAACGAACTTTGCTGAGAGAGGCAGGAAATATCGGTCTCAGTTCCATGGAGGAGATTGGGCGAGTTTCCAAGGATAGAGCGGTATGGAGAAATTACTTGCAGGCCCTATGTAACGTATAACGGTACGAGAGGAATTATTATTATTATTATTTGTCTCATATGTGCCACTTACCTTTGATGACTTTTCCTTTAGTTCTAACCGTAAGAGCCCATGCCGAATAACAGAACCGTCAGTGTAGACAACAGCATCTTCCCCTGATGTTCAGTCTTTTATAACCGCTTTGCCCGCCTGCCCAGCGTGTTCGTAGCGCGTTGGACAACGAGTGACTAACCCTCTGTGAGTGCGGGTTCAATTCCGCGGGCTGGCAGTAAAGCCACAGGTTCCCCAGATTCACGGTGTTCGTGGCACCGAACCGAAGGGTTACGATGTCCATGGCACCGAGCCGAAGAGCTGAAAAACTCAAGTGCTTCTGGATCGGAAAAAATAACCGCTTTAACTTCTCCGTTGACTATTGTGGGCAGCGAATCTCAACTTGGTCTGTTTATCGTGGTGATTATCCATGTCTCAAACGCTTATCTATTTGTTAGTTGCTATTCTTGGTTTCTACATATCTCTGTTTTATGTACTCCATATTTAGCTTCATTTCCTTGTTTTTAGCTGACTAGTCTGTATTGTCTTTTCCTGAATGCCATGTTGTTGATGTCCTAGAAGCAGTGGTGGCTCGTAAACTTTTTTGTTAGTGGGGCCAGTGACAAATTTTCGGGAAAATTAGGGTTTTCGGTTAGGTTATATTTTAATTTATAAAATGCCCGTCTACCCAGCGTGTTCGTAACGCGTTGGACTACGGGTGACTATCCTTCCGTGTGTGCGGGTTCAATTCCGCGGGATGGCAGAAAAAGCCACAGATTCCCCAGATTTACGGTGTTCGTGGCACCGAACCGAAGGGTTACGATGTCCATGGCACCGAGCCGAAGAGCTGAAAACGCAAGTGCTTCTGGATCAGGAAAAAAAAAATTTATAAAATAATAAATACACATTACACAATATTTTGGTGGGCTCGACCCACTGGCCGTTAATGACGAGCCCCACTGCCTATAACGAATAGTTCGAGACCTTCCAACTACCCATTACAAATCCATTTCTTTTCCTTCACTTCCTCATCTGTTGTTTGTCCTCTTACTGTGTCTCCTTCTATTATTAACCAACAACAGCAGGAAAAAACAAAGAGTCACTCAAACATCAGCATAAGAAAGAAAGTTGCAGCATGAACCTTAGCTGAATTAAGCTATTTGAGAAACAAAGTCACCAACATCAGTATAAGAAGAAAGTTGGCACAGAACCTTGCTTAAATTACATTGAGAAACAGAGTCACCAACATCAGCATAAGAAAGAAAGTTGGCACAGAACCTTGCTTATATTACATTGAGAAACAAAGAATGAAATGGTTTGGCTACTTAATAAGAATGCATCTACACTCCACAGTATACAGTCTTCTACAACAGAAAATCAGCAAAGAAGTCGAGAAGACGACCACGAAAAAGATGGTTAGATAGCATAGCAAAATCCTGTCAAAAAGCAAAACTAACTATCACACCCAAGCCACTAGAACAGCACAAGACAAAAACAGAAAACTACGACACTGGGCAAAGACTTGGTAAAAATGGATAGACGACATAGCTGAATCCTGTCAAAAAGCAAAAATAACTATCACCAAAGGCACTAGAGCAGCGCAAGGCAAAAACAGAAAACCACGACATTGGGCAACAACCCAGTAACAGTGTGGCGGCAAAAGAAGAAAAGAAAGAAAAAAGACCCTGTTTTAGCTGAAACGGCTGTCTTGTCTTTTCGTACATGCTCTGAGCTTTATGTTCTAGAACAGCGTTTACCAAACTGGGGTCCGTGGATTCCCGGGGGTTCACGAGGTACTCACAAGGCAGTCCACATGCGGTTGAAATTGGGGCCAGCTTGATTGTTGGTGTGGTGTAATAATAACTCCATCGCTAGAAGAATTAAATTTCAGTAAGTAATTGGCTAAAACGATCTTGGGAAATATAGGATAAATAATGTTAGCGTGCATTGGATTTTGCTACAATACATTTTGGCTGAGCTTCAGGATGGATCACTGGCTGAAATTGAAACGCAAAATGTACTGATGATGCTAATGATGGCGCGTCTTGTTCAAGGCTTCAGGATGGATCGCTGGCTGACATTGAAACGCAAATGTACTGATGATACCAATGATGGCGCGTCTTGTTCAAGGCTAAGAGATGATACTCCTGTTATTAAAAATGTAATTTAAACGCTTGCAGTTACATTGTTTACTATTGTAGCACACAGATAATTCATTCCTGTCCCTTTTCATATATAGATACTTTTGGGAGTCCGTTGCAGCAAAATATATTTTACTCTTTCATTCCGTAATTTTTTTAATCTCCGAACATATTTTTATTGCAAATCATAATTAAATAATCCAGTATATTTGAGTTGCGTCATCTTAACAAATACTGGGAGCCGATATATCGGCTCAGAAGGATGAATGGGTTAAAAGGGGGATCCGAGGTAATGCAAAGTTTGGGAACCGCTGCTCTAGAAGGAATAGATCCAGACATTCCAACTCATCATCATCAAATAGCTTGTCCTGAGCATAACTTTGCCACCCCAACAGTCCTCCTGAACTTCTCTCTCTCTCATAGGCCAGATGTCCTGCCTCTGCAGCCGTCATGTTCAGACCATCAGTTACATCCTGAATCCATCTTCTCCGTGGTCTTCCTCTTCTTCTCTTTGACGGTATGCCTCCTTCCATGATGGTCTTCTCCAGCCCTTCATGTCTTTTTATATGTCCAAAATATCTCAGTTTTCTCTTCTTATTTGTAGCATCAGCCACTTTCCAACTTTCTCTCTCTCTCTCTCTCTCTCTCTCTCTCTTTGCCTTTTATTCCGGATTGGGGCATAGACCTCAACCAACTCATGCCAAGTCTTCCTATCTCTAGCTATCTCCTGCAGCTCCTTCCAACTCTTCTTTATATTGTTGATCTCCGCCTCCAAATCTCGTCTCCATGTATTTCTCAGCCTCCCTTCTTTCGCTGTCCCTGTGGGTTCCCGGCAAGGACCATTCTTGTTATATTCCCCTCCGGTTTTTGCAAAGTGTGTCCTATCCAGCGCCAGCGTCTTTTTAACCTGTTCGTTCACTGAAATCTGTCACTTTCCAACTACCCATAACAAATTTCTTTATTTGTTTCACCTACTGCACCTATGATGTTAATCCTCTCAATGTATTTACGGTAATGAGAGAGCAGACAGGCTTGCATCAACAGCATCGATTGTTGGGGAGTTGAAGATGGATAAGGGGTATTCTTCGGTCTCTTGCGACTCTCTGTTGGGTGAGGACACTAAAATCGATGTTGAATCGATCAAGCGATTTAAGCAATTTGGAGTTACCCGTTGTTCAAGTCGAACTGGATGCCTGAGAGGCAGAGTGAGAGGTGTATTTAATCAGCGAGCCACAGGAACCATCAGTATGCATACTCTTCGATATATGTTGGGGAGACTGAGCACCTATGGGTCTGTCCGGAATGCAATGACGTCAGTTTAGTAACCAATAACCAATGTATTTCCTTCTATTATTAACTCCTAGTTTATTGATCTGATTTGTACTTGCAGCAACAAGACTCTGCCGAAATGTTCAGTAAGAGACGACTGTGTTGAATATATGACACAACCGGGTACTTCAGAATACTTTCTAACACACCAGCTGTTATACTTCATCTTTGTGGAAAATGTATGTACAACATTGTTTGATTTTAGATTAATTTATGTACTGACATCATCATCCTCTTCTTCTTCTTCTTTACGTTCGTTCTTTACGACCAATTTTAATCCTCTTTGTGATATGTTTGATCTTTGCCAAGAACATGTATACTTGCACATTGGTTTGGTAGGCCCTATTCTATATTCTCTACGTTTCAGTTCTTAGACCAATTTAATCCTCTTTGTGATATGTTTGTCTTGCAAGAACATGTTACGTGCATTGGTCATTGTGGCTTCTTCTTCTTCTTTACGTTCGTTCTTTCGACCAATTGTAATCCTCTTGTGATATGTTGATCTTGCCAAGAACGTGATACATTGCACATTGGTTTGTAGGCCCCTAAGCATAAACTCTACACGTTTAGTACACATGCATCAATTTCTGCCAAACCTCCTTAGTCGCCTCTTACGACATGTGTGGCAGGTAGCGTGGTTTATTCTTTACACCCAAATTTGAGCCCTGTAACCACTCGGCGGTAGGTCAATAAACGCATAGACTTTACCATTTAGGTTATGTGAATCCAATTACGAGCTGAGAAGCAACATGTGGCCACACTCAGTCGACCTGAAAACTAAACTTTGGATAAACCTGACAGACCTGAAGCTGACTGCCCAGTTTGTAAAAGTGAAGGAACCCTTTATCCTGTGGTATATAGGTCAATACAGTGTTAGCCTGTATTTTCATTGACCGTCGGCAACATGGGTGATGGTCAGCATCACGCCGGCCGCCTTTACTTTCCCAGAGCATGTCTTGTACACAGTTGAGGCTGGGTCGACCTGAGAGTCGTCGTGGTCGGGAAAATTCCACTGCGGAGCTGAACCCAGACCACCAGCCTTGCGGAGCGAGTTCACTAACAACTACGCTACAGCGGCTCCCGCCCAGTTTGTGGTCCACAGTAAATTAAACGCATGACCAGAGATTGCTGAAGAAGAAAAAATAGCTTGTACTGAGCAGAACTTTGCTACCTTAACTGACTCCCATGCAGGAGACCCGTGTTGATATCACCGTACGGCCAATTATTTGTTTCTGTTGTGGGGATAAATGAAATATCCGAACCTGAACAGCTTCACAGCGACTGCACTAGCCATGCGGTCATTAAATTCTTCAGGCTCATGTCCCACCTGTCCTCTCTCTCTCTCTCTCTCTCTTTAGCCTGTTACGCCCTTGGCGTTTAGGGCAGCAACAAACGCACCCCATTCTTCTCTGTTCATGGCCTTCCTCTGTATTATGTTCCAGCTATGATTCATTTCCTTCAGTTCTTGCTCTATCGTTCTCCTCCAAGTCGTCTTGGGTCTTCCACGCTTTCGCCTACCCTCTGGAGTCCATCTCAGTGCAGTTTTCGTGTCGGAGCCAGTCTCCATGCACATCACATGTCCAATCCATCTCCAGCGTCGTCTTCGGATGATAGTGCCCATATTCTCTTGTTGGCATCGTGCAAGCAATTCTTGGTTTGAGATAGTAGTCGGCCAGTACACGAATAAGATTTTTCGCAGACAAGTTGTATGAAAGGTGGAGAGTCTGGACATATCCTGTTCCACCTGTCCCCACCGCCCCAAAAGCAGTACTACAGCCAGTAGCGACAGTAAAGATCAATGTGTACACAATTGGTTAATCTTTCATTAGATACCAAGTATGTCATGAAATTTAAGAATATCATTTTTCGGTATTCCCTGCTAGAACTGCTGCCTTAACAGTCCTTTTGAATCTCTCTCTCTCTCTCTCTCTCTCTCTCTCTCTCTCTCATAGGCCTCTGTAGCGGTCATGCTCAAACCATCAGTTATATCCTGAAACTATTTTCTCCGTGGTCTTCCTCTTCTTCTCTTTGCCGGTATGTCTCCTTCCATGATGGTCTTCTCCAACACTTTGTGTCTCTTTCATCATCATCATCAGGTGCCATCTCCACATCTAAGGTTGGCTGCAATGAATCTCCAGCATCCTCTGTCTTTCGCCTTGGTGTTGCACACTGCCAGACTGTAACCTTCCATTTCTTAAAGAACTCCATAAGTGTCTCTTTATATGTCCAAAATACGTTAATGTTCTCAGACGCTTGACTTTAATAATGTCTGTGTTGTTGGTTATTGGTTACTAAACTGACATCATTGCACTCTGGGCAGACCCATAGGTGCTTAATCTCACCCCAACAAATATCGAAGAGTTCATAGTTCATAGTTCATAAATACGGTTCCAACTTCACTGCAACGGGTCACCCCATAATTGCTCCGTTCCTGTGCCAATGAATATCACATGAAATGCTAACACCTGTGAAAAGTCCCCCTCGTGAACCAATTCCAGGATGAAACACTTGAAACAGCTGCGTACCGCCACAAAAAAGCAACCTGCGCCGCATAATATGCATATGGCCGTCGCGAATGCAGCAACACAAGACTGTTCATCACTTGAATAGCAACTCTTGTCGAAGGGGACATCAACCACGGCAAAATCCAGCTTTCTGCACTCGCAATATAACTGCATACGGCAGATTGAGCCTGTTCGTCACAACGGCTGTCCGCCATTTTCTGAATACACACAACAAACGCACGGCTGACACAGCAAAAAGCATTCCATGTAACAGTCACAGCTCACAGCGTTGCTCAAGCACTAACTCAGTAGCTTGGCAAACGAAACCGAAAAATACCCGACCAAACATGGCGGGAATGCGCTAGCAAAGTCTTCAGAGTCAAACCGTTCTGACTCTGAATGGCCCTCCCGCATTCCGCCATTGTTGGCCAGATCGAAGAGTATGCATACTGATGGTTCCAGTGGCTCGCTGGTTAAACACACTCCTCGCTCTGCCCTTTAGGTATTCAGTTCTACCTGTATAAAGGGTTACTGCAAACTGCTTAGATCCCTGGATCGATTCAACATCTATTTTAGTGTCTTCATACAACAGGCAGTCACGGAGACACCAAAGAATATCTCCAATTTTAATCTTCAACTCCCCAACAATCGATGCTGTTATGCAAGCCTGTCAGCTCTCTGCTACAAACAGTTTCCATCTTCAACTCCCCAACAATCGATGCTGTTATGCATGCCTGTCAGCTCTCTGCTACAAACAGTTTCCATCTTCAACTCCCCAACAATCGATGCTGTTATGCAAGCCTGTCAGCTCTCTGCTGCAAACAGTTTCCATCTTCAACTCCCCAACAATCGATGCTGTTATGCAAGCCTGTCAGCTCTCTGCTGCAAACAGTTTCCATCTTCAACTCCCCAACAATCGATGCTGTTATGCAAGCCTGTCAGCTCTCTGCTGCAAACAGTTTCCATCTTCAACTCCCCAACAATCGATGCTGTTATGCATGCCTGTCAGCTCTCTGCTGCAAACAGTTTCCATCTTCAACTCCCCAACAATCGATGCTGTTATGCATGCCTGTCAGCTCTCTGCCGCAAACAATCCCATTCCCAGTGTTATTTTGTGTTATACGAACGCGTATGCTCAGTTGATTGTACCTTGTCATTGAATGTGTTAAATTTCTCATCCCTTCTGTGTCATAATACTACCATACACATGAGAGCTTTTTATTACTATAGATGCGGGGTTGTTCAGTTCTGCACTAAGCATTTTTATTGATTTTCCATTATACATATGTTGCTTGATATTGACTTTTTTCGGCCCCTAACTAGTAGTGCCTCAGCTGGGGAACTCAGTTCTTCTTCTTTGCGTTCGTTCTTTATGACCAATTTTAATCACTCTTTGTGATATGTTTAATCTTTGCCAAGAACGTGTATACGTTGCACATTGGTTTGGTAGGCCCCTAAACGCATAGACTTCTACACGTCTAGGACATGTGCATCCGATTTCAGCCAAACCTCCTTAGTCTCATCTTACGACATGCGTGGCAGGTAACAGTGGTTCTATTCTTTACACGCCAAGTTTGGGCCCCGGTAACCACTTGGGCGACCCAGTTATTTTTCATTTCTCTTCCACCATTTACTTCTCTATAGAATGTTTGGGGGAGAGGAGGTAGGTTGTAGTGATATTGTGTGTGCTTGTTCTACGGTACATTTAAACTGTTATTCATTTTTGTTGAAGGCTGTTCTTGATGCCATCGTTTCATCTTGCGTGAGGTCTTCCTCTTTCTCTGACAACAGTTTAAAGTATAAAAACAACAAGCGTCGTCATTCTTTCGAATATGAGCTGCTCTGATTTTGTTTAAATGTATTCGAATAAGAGCTGCTCTGATTTTGTTTAAATGTATTCGAATAAGAGCTGCTCTGATTTTGTTTAAATGTATTCGAAAGAGAGCTGCTCTGATTTTGTTTAAATGTATTCGAAAGAGAGCTGCTCTGATTTTGTTTAAATGTATTCGAAAGAGAGCTGCTCTGATTTTGTTTAAATGTATTCGAAAGAGAGCTGCTCTGATTTTGTTTAAATGTATTTAGTTGTCTATGGGCTCTATAAAGCTCCTTTGACCGCTATCCAGCAAGAACTACGCCAAAAACCGAGGCTGTGATCTTAGCCAAAATGCTGAGAAACGATATGTGTACTTGATATGGATACTTGAAGAAATTTATTTATAAAATATTTTTTCTTATGTTTATCCATTTTCTTGAATTAATTTGTTGGTAAAATATATCTACTTTTGTCTATTCCGATTCTTTAATTAGTTGTTTGTTTGTTATGTAGTGAATTAAATCCACTTTAAGCCGAGGCACGCACTTTCAACCTAAAGGCGAATCTTGTGTTGGTTATCAGTTATATGAGGACTATCGTCATAGCACTCCGGACATATCCATAATTGCTCCGATCTCCACCTCAGCAAATCCAGCAGCGGCCCAACACGTCAGTTCGATGTTGATTAATCAATCTCCTTGCATATTTAGTATGTCGTTCTTTTCGGGCTGCACCAATATTGACAGCCATCTCTTTCAATCTGGTCAACGAGTGGGATTCACAGCTCTGAAATTCCTCTGTTCGGAAAGACGCTCTCAATGCGTGAAGAATGTCATTTCGACCCATGGCAGCTCCCTCTGACATTGTATCCAAGCCAGCCAATCTATCAGTTCGTTCATTACCCCTAACTCCTGCTTATAACAGAGCGTGTAGGCCAACAAACATGAAAAATAAGAATTAACTCCTTTCGGAGAATATATTTATGCTAATAAGTTTATAAATTCGCACAAGAATGTTCAGGAATTCTTAAGGCAATGATATTTACAGTGAGCGTCTATATCTCAAGCGGTAGTGAGCTCGATCACAAACCCAAGCGTACCTAGTTCAAACCCCACGGTGGGCAAGTTTGGAAGCAAATTCGTGGGATTTTTACAAGAGGTAAAAATAGACCTTACCGTTCAGAAAGCAATGCCATGCTACTGAACGTTTAAGTGGTGTCTAGAAAATCAACGACTCGTTTACTGTGGTTGATGGCTACGTCCTGGAAAGGATATGATTCGATTTTTCAATGATATTTAACTCAAATGTCAAGGCGGTCCTTCTATTTGGAGAACAACTAAAGGGAACACCAAAATGTTGCAGATATTCATCAATAGATGCCTGTGCATGATACTTCATCTGTGATGGTATTGTTATAGTGGTGGGGTTTCTGAGAGGGGTGGTTGTCCCCTATTTGTGTTGAATACTGAGGTAAAACAGATGAATCAATCTATTCTATGTTAGTTTCACAGGTGGTAGTGTTGAAACAGTTATGCAAAACCTCTGTTAATTAATTTATCCTCTTGTTTATCATCTCTCTGCTATTAGTTCCTCCTTGATTACCTTCAGGTAGCGAGTACTGATTGTTCTTTGATTGAGTAGTCCTCAGTATTGTTTGGTTGAGCGTAATTTGTCATGGTCCATCATCCTTTTATTCATTTGCTTGTCTTCTTTCATTATAGTAGCTCCCAGTAAAAAGACATTTGATCATTGTTCGTAGTAGCTCAGATCGTCCTCTTCGACATGATATTATATGCAGGCTGACATTATTCTACTATAGATAGTTCATAGTTCATAAGTACGGTTCCAACTTCACTGCAACGGGTCACCCATAATTGCTCCGTTCCTGTGCCAATGAATATCACACGAAATGCTAACACCTGTGAAAAGTTTCCTGTGTGAACTAATTCCAGAATGAAACAGCCGCGTACCGCCACAAAAAAGCAACCTGCACCGCATAAAATGCATATGGCCGTCGCGAATGTAGCAACACAAAACTGTTCATCACTTGAATTGCAATTCTTGTTGAAGGGACATCAATCACGGCAAAATCCAGCTTTCTACACTCGCAATATAACTGCATACGGCAGATTGAGCTTGTTCGTCATAATCGCTGTCCGCCATTTTCTGAATACACACAACAAACGCACGGTTGACACAGCAAAGCATTCCATGTAACAGTCACCGCTCACAGCGTTGCTCAAGCACTAACTCAGTAGCTCGGCAAACGAAACCGGAAAATACCCGACCAAACATGGCGGGAATGCGCTAGCAAAGTCGTGTTCAGAATCAAACCGTGCTGACTCTGAACGGCTCTCCCGCATTCCGCCATCGTTGGCCGGATTTTATTCTACTATAGAACTACCATTCAACGATGACTGATGTTGCTTCATGTTGTTTCATTCATACATAGTAGTGAAGGAATGTATAACACTGTTCTTGAAATTATATGACATGTTTATTGTGCTTGATCTCATGCAAATCAACAACACGTCCGTTTTTTATCAGTGTTCGTGTCTGTCCTTTAGTTACTAGAAACAGTTACTAAATCGTCACTCTCTAACTACGCAACACGTCATTGTCTCGTTTAAGTGTTGCCATTCTGCTTGGAGAGTGCAAACACTAAGTCTCTGCTAATTATATATCTACAACTATAAACTATAAACTGAAGCTACCTGTCTGTTCCACCGGCTACCCCTGGGGCCGAGGGACTGGCTGGGGTCGAGGGACTGGCTGCATACCTATCACAGTATGACAGGACCACAAACAGAGAACTGTGGGATAGAGCGGGTCAACGACAGGTGGAACAAGAGTAAGGTGCAGAAGGAGACGATAGATAGGACACACATTGAGGAGATCTCCTAACAGCAGCACGAGACAAGCCCTCCAATGGAACCAACAGGATAGTAGAGGTAAGGAAAGACACTGGAACAACAGGAAGCGGGAGTTGGAAACGGAATGCAAGAAAACGGGAAGAGAGTGGAGAGATCTGGAAAATATGCCATCGGATTGGGGGCAGTTGGGCTTGGTAAACCTTTTGCAGAACTATCTTTCCCTAGGGTGAACGGTGCGGAAGAACTTTATGAATTACGTCCCTCTTATCCTTCTAATATTAATTTTTAAATAAATTACGTCCCTTTTTCTACTTTTGACATAGCCATTGAGTCATTCGTACCGCCCGAGTGGTTACCGGGGCCCAAATTTGGGGTGTAAAGAATAGAAACACTGTTACCTGCTACGCATGTCGTAAGAGGTGACTAAGGAGGTTTGGTTGAAATCGGATGCACGTGTTCGCTAGGGAATACTAACCCGAAACAAATGCTTGCAGAAAACGGATGCACCAGGCCGTAAGGAGCATAACATGATGCAACGACCCTCACAATGAGGAATGGGATAACGGATTCTACAGTCGCCAATCTGCCTCAGAGATTTAGACACGCAGTAAGAATATCAGACATACCATCACGAGGGTGGTCAAAACTTACTGCTGGAAGAGGTCGACACAAACCGGGAAGCAGAAATCATAGGAATTATATCCTACAGAACTGCCCACAGTATGCAGACTTGAGAAGAAATAGGTGGCCCACTTACACCGGCGTCCAAGACAAACTGTATGGCGTAGCTGATAATCTGAGGCAGACGGCTGCCTTTATTAGAGAATCCGAAATTCCAATCTAGTGAGAACGCAGAAGACAAACTGTATGGCGTGGCTGATAATCTGAGGCAGACGGCTGCCTTTATTAGAGAATCCGAAATCCCAATCTAGTGAGAACGCAGAAGAAGAAGAGTCATTTGTATGTGTCGATTCCTTAGCGTCAATAATGGCTGACACATTCCGTTTCTGATGACTTTTTGTTTTTGTTTGGGGATAGCTGGGGGATAGGTTGGTTGCAGCCTGAGTATTTACCACTCGCCGGTGGATTCTGCGATGTCCCCTTATGATGCTCCATGTTGCTCCGCCCTTTAGTCTGGCCTTCCACCTTCAGTCTGTTCGTCGTGGTTGGAACTGCTAGGAGTTAGACACCCGCCGACATATCCTAAAGGATCGTAAAGACACACAAACTCTCCAACCACGATTAAGTAGACCATAGCCTCCGATAACCATACGGCCGGCGGGCTCAGGTAAACATTATAGGAAATAAGACCCAAACTGTCGCGTGACCTCGCATTCCAATATTGTTGTATAAAGATGAACTCATTTTAAAATCAACACAACATGCTAAATCAAAGTTATATTATGTAACACGTTCAATTTAACAATAAGGAATATCAGTATTATTAATATTTTCATCAATAAATAACCATAGACTCACAGAATTGAGTAAAATTGCAAAATAAACCATGCAGTGTTCTATAAAACATATACAAAAAACATACAAACTCAAAACTAGGTCAGGATTTCCCCGATCAGTTATGTGACCCAATATTAGAGCTGGCTGTCGGTTGGCTAATGTGGATGACTTCTATGTTTACAAACTCTAAATGTATTAGCTTGTCATAAATTTTCTTCTCACAGGCAGGATGTGTTAAACAAGCTGAAGAACAACTGTTGAAAATTAACGTTGAGCACCTATCGTTTAGGAAACCCAAAAAGATTATGAAGAGCATCCTTGCAGAAGCACTCGAAGAAGATAAGGATGGACACGTCAATGTTATAAGAGAAGATCTTTTCATTGAACAAGGTAATGACATTCTTCTTCTTCTTCTAACGCTCCATATCGACCACTTGTTAACCCTTCTTTGTGATTTGTATGTGATCCAACAAGCCTAAGAGAGATTCTACATTGTGCCAGTTATGCGTTATGTTATGTTTCCAGTATGTTTCAACTATGTTACCAGTGCCAAACCTGGACGCTGACAACAAACGATAGAAGAAAACTAGTCACAACAGAGATGAAGTGTCTACGCAGAATGCTGGGTGTAACAAGAAGAGACCGCTTGAGAAATGAAGACATCAGAAAAAAGTGGGTACAACATCAATACTAGACTTCATCAAGAAACAACAAATTAAATGGTTGGGTCACGTAAGCAGATTACCATCAGATAGTGCACCTCAAAGAGCAATGCTGCTCCGATACAATGGGTACAAAGCAAAAGGCCGGCCACGCAAAAGATGGACCTCAGAGGTAACAGAGGCGACGAAAGAGACTATCTACGAAGCGCATACTAGGCCCGTTTTAGAAATCTCTTCCTGACCTGACGCTGTGAGGCAAACAGTTTTAGAAATCTCTTCCTGACCTGACGCTGTGAGGCATACAGTTTTAGAAATCTCTTCCTGACCTGACGCTGTGAGGCAAACAGTTTTAGAAATCTCTTCCTGACCTGACGCTGTGAGGCATACAGTTTTAGAAATCTCTTCCTGACCTGACGCTGTGAGGCATACAGTTTTAGAAATCTCTTCCTGACCTGACGCTGTGAGGCAAACAGTTTTAGAAATCTCTTCCTGACCTGACGCTGTGAGGCAAACAGTTTTAGAAATCTCTTCCTGACCTGACGCTGTGAGGCATACAGTTTTAGAAATCTCTTCCTGACCTGACGCTGTGAGGCATACAGTTTTAGAAATCTCTTCCTGACCTGACGCTGTGAGGCAAACAGTTTTAGAAATCTCTTCCTGACCTGACGCTGTGAGGCATACAGTTTTAGAAATCTCTTCCTGACCTGACGCTGTGAGGCATACAGTTTTAGAAATCTCTTCCTGACCTGACGCTGTGAGGCATACAGTTTTAGAAATCTCTTCCTGACCTGACGCTGTGAGGCATACAGTTTTAGAAATCTCTTCCTGACCTGACGCTGTGAGGAGGCATACAGTTTGATTTTGACCGGCAGCAAGATCGAAAAAAAAAAAAAAAGTAGGCCAGCACATCCGATTTCTTCTGCGATGATTTTTATTTAGTAGGGTAGCTTCCGTAGTTCAAACTAGTTCACAATCGAGAAGAACAGACTGGAAAGCTGCTGCCCGGGCAAAATTCATTAGAAAAAAATTAAAAATAAAATTCATACAAAATATCTTTACCATTTTCAAAATTACATCGGGGACCCTTGCCGGTGCTATGGAGTTCGTGCACTGCAGCTGAGATCTTCCTGTGTAAGAAAAGATCGGAGCACACATGGTTAGTCACCGAAGTGCAATGATGATGATCCTATCAATCAATCATTTACAATTAATGGATTTCTCATTTACAATGAATGGATTTCTCATTTACAATGAATGGGTTTCTCATTTACAATGAATGGATTTCTCATTTACAATGAATGGATTTCTCATTTACAATTAATGGATTTCTCATTTACAATGAATGGGTTTCTCATTTACAATGAATGGATTTCTCATTTACAATGAATGGATCTCTCATTTACAATGAATGGATCTCTCATTTACAATGAATGGGTTTCTCATTTACAATGAATGGATCTCTCATTTACAATGAATGGATTTCTCATTTACAATGAATGGATCTCTCATTTACAATGAATGGATTTCTCATTTACAATGAATGAATTTCTCATTTACAATTAATGGATTTCTCATTTACAATGAATGGATCTCTCATTTACAATGAATGGATTTCTCATTTACAATGAATGGATCTCTCATTTACAATGAATGGATTTCTCATTTACAATGAATGGATCTCTCATTTACAATGAATGGATCTCTCATTTACAATGAATGGATTTCTCATTTACAATGAATGGATTTCTCATTTACAATGAATGGATCTCTCATTTACAATGAATGGATTTCTCATTTACAATGAATGGATCTCTCATTTACAATGAATGGATCTCTCATTTACAATGAATGGATTTCTCATTTACAATGAATGGGTTTCTCATTTACAATGAATGGATCTCTCATTTACAATGAATGGATCTCTCATTTACAATTAATGGATTTCTCATTTACAATGAATGGATTTCTCATTTACAATTAATGGATTTCTCATTTACAATTAATGGATTCTCATTTACAATTAATGGATCTCTCATTTACAATTAATGGATTTCTCATTTACAATGAATGGGTTTCTCATTTACAATTAATGGATCTCTCATTTACAATTCACAGGTATGCTATGCGGTGTTATTGGGTTTGAAGAATTCTTGACCAAGAAATGGATTCGGAAAGTTTTATCTTGGCAAACTCCAAAAGGATGTTTTGGGCTGACATCCGAAGATATTGAAAAGAACAAAGATAATATGCCTGCAAGCTGGTACACTGGGATTATTGACAGACAGTGAGTTAAAGATATGGTGAATAACAAATGTACTTACTAGTTTTGTTATGTTATAAGTCAAACAGCTCTCTGCCAGTGTCAGCAGGCAGAACAGACATCAGAGCATGTCCTGCAACACTGTCCTCTCCTGGGTGAGCTGAGAAGCAACATGTGGCCACACCCAGTCGACCTGAAAACTAAGCTTTGGGAAATCTAAAAGACCTGAAACTGACTGCTCAGTTTGTGGTCGACAGTAAAATAAGCGCATGACCAGAGATCGCTGAAGAAGGACACCTGACAGACCTGAAACTGACTGCCCAGTTTGTGGCCCACAGTAAACTAAGCGCATGACCAGAGATCGCTGATGAAGAAGAAGTTAGGTTATGGTAATCGATCGACGTCGTGGCACATTGGGCATTCCCATTCGTGCTCTGTCATTCGCTGCTGAGTCATCTCAAAGCCCACTTGCTCACTATACCCATGAGTAGCGTTAAGGTGCTCGACTCTCGTATCAATGGTAACCGGTTCACTCCCTCGTGGAGCCATCAGAATATTTTTCCAGTGATTCCTGATCTCAGTGTAGGTGAGATCGAGTACCAAGTCCTATCAGAGAAAGTCCCATGTTCAATTTGAGCACGTAAAGGAACCCTTGGCAGTTCAAAATCGAGAAGATCAGACTGGAAAGCCGCTGCCCGTGCAGAATTCATTAGAAAAAGATTTAAAATAAAATGTACACAAAATATTTTCACCATCTTCAAAATTACATAGGAAACCCTCGCCGGTGCTACGAAGTTCGTGCACTGCAGCTGAAATCTTCCTCTGTAAGAAAGAGATCGGAGCACACATGGTTACTCACTGAAGTGCAATGGTGATGATCATATCAATCAATCCGCTCGAGTGGTTACCGGGGCCAAATGTGGGATGTAAAGAATAGAACCACTGTTACCTGCCACGCATGTCGTAAAAAGGGGACTAAGGAGGTCTGGATGAGATCGGATGCATGTATCCGCTAGAGAATGCTAACCGAAACAAATGCTTGCAGAAAACGGATGCACCAGGCCATAAGGCGCATAACACGGTGCAACGACCCCTCACAATGAGGAATGGGATAACGGATTCTACGGTTGCCAATCTGCCTCGGAGATTTAGCCACGCAGTAAGAATGTCAGAACTACCATCACGAGGGTGGCCAAAACTTACTGCAGGAAGAGGTCAGCACAAACAGGGAAAGCAGAAATCATAGGAATTATATCCTACAGAACTGCCCCAGTATGCAAACTTGAGAAGAAAGAGGTGGCCCACTTACACTAGTGTCCAAGACAAACTGTATGGCGTGGCTGATAATCTGAGGCAGATGGCTGCCTTTATTAGAGAATCCGAAATCCCAATCTAGTGAGAACGCAGAAGACAAACTGTATGGCGTGGCTGATAATCTGAGACAGACGGCTGCCTTTATTAGAGAATCCGAAATCCCAATCTAGTGAGAACGCAGAAGACAATCTAGTGAGAAGGCAGAAGACAATCTAGTGAGAAGGCAGAAGACAATCTAGTGAGAACGCAGAAGACAATCTAGTGAGAACGCAGAAGACAATCTAGTGAGAACGCAGAAGACAATCTAGTGAGAAGGCAGAAGACAATCTAGTGAGAACGCAGAAGACAATCTAGTGAGAACGCAGAAGACAATCTAGTGAGAACGCAGAAGACAATCTAGTGAGAACGCAGAAGACAATCTAGTGAGAACGAAGAAGACAATCTAGTGAGAACGCAGAAGAAGAAGACCTATCAATCAACCAAACACATGAGAAGTTGATTAGTTTATCTCCTCTCTGCTCTCTCGCCTCTCTCTCTCTCTATTTATATATACCACGAAGATGATATCGCCTGATATATCCAAACTTAACTCCTAATTCTCGAACTCGTTTCAGTATCTGAGACTCGCCCATATCACATAAATGAGTACACCGTATTGATGACATACTATACCATACTTCTGCCTGATTTAGTCGGGGAATGTTCGCAAGATCATTGCCCTGCACTCGATCCAGCATGTCCAGGTGTGTACAGTCAAGGCAGTGTCTTGAGATGTGACCTCCGAATGCTGCCCACCCATTCCACGCGCAGATTTCCAGACTTAATCCTTTGAAGCATATTAATCGAGTCTGATATGATAATCGTATGGTTGGCTTGTTGCTCAGTCACCCACGAGAGAGAGCCATGGAGGTAGCGCTGATCTCTATATCATGCTTGATGTTGTTGTCTTGAAGGCGATCATATATTTATAGAACGGGTTTTTGTGTGTCCGGATCAGGGCCGTGCCGTGATATGATACACAGAGGCGGCCACATTAGACGGAACCGTAATGGGGGCAGCATAAGCCGCGAAATCAAAATATGAACTAAAGGGTATTTAAAAAAAAAAGATTTAAGGGCGGAATTTTAAAGACTTGCATCTTACTGACCTCCCCATGAGGCCATTACCTTGTAGTGGTGGGAGGCTTGGTGCTCAATGATACAGTGAGCTAGGACGGCGGAACTTATGTTCCCGGAAGGGTTACCCAAGCCGGAAAGGTCACTGAAGAGGGGACAGACGAAGCATGGTCTCCTGGTCCTCCAGGTTGGGGTTGGGCTTGGGACTAACGATCCCATCCTTTAAAAAAAATTAAAGTTACGGAAACAACAACAAACATACAACCTATCTACGGGCATGAAGGGCTACCAGAGTCATTGACTCACATGACTGGAAGTGGTGAAAGCCGAAAGGAAGCTACTTTCATGAGGAAGGAAGTCCTGAATGCCAAAACCAAGACCAGAATTGGATGCTGGAATGAAAGAACAATGTACGAAACCGGAAAACTGTCACAAATAACAGCAGAAATGAGAAGATATAATCTACATATCCTAGGGGTTAGCGAGAGCAGATGGACAGGAAATGGAAGAAGTACCACTGCAACAGGTGAAACAGTCCTTTTTCTGGACGAGACGATGACCTACACCATGAAGGAGTAGCAGTAATCCTAAGAAAAGGCGTGGAAAAGTGTCTATTAGAATGGAAACCTATCAGCAGCCGCTTGATTAAGATCAGACTAAAGGGAAGCATACAAACATCACAATCCTACAATGCTATGCGCCAACTAATGATAGCGAAGATACAAAGAAAGACTTGTACTACGAAAACCTACAAGCAGAATTAGACAAGTCACCATCCCATGATGTTATCATTGTTATGGGAGATCTAAATGCGAAGGTCGGACAAGACAACACACATAGTTATAGAACTATGGGAAAATATGGATGTGGTATGATGAACGAAAATGGGGAACGTTTAGTAAACTTCTGCAGCTTGAACAATCTCGTTATAGGAGGAACCCTATTTCAACATTTAGATATCCACAAATTAACATGGTATTCCCTAATGGCAGAGATAAAAACCAAATAGACCATATAATGATCAATGGACCCTGGAGACGCTCGCTGCTAGATGTTGTAGTCAATAGAGGTGCAGATGTTGGTAGCGACCACCACCTAGTCACAGCTTATGTCAAACTTAAACTAAGAAAAACAGGACAACAGAAAAACTTCCAAAAGAGGTTCGATGTGGATAGACTAAAAGACACGGAAGTAAGGGATAAGTTTATAATGCAGATAAAGAACAGATTCCAAGCCCTAGAAAGTAATGAAACTACGGATGAAACTGACAACATAGATAGAACATGGGACAACATAGCATCTATATATAGCAAGAGCAGTGAAACATGTCTAGGTTACCGCACAAAGAAAAGAAAAGAATGGATAACACCAACAACATGGAAAATAATAGACAGCCGAAGAATATTAAAAAGAAATTGTTAGAAGCAAAGTCCGAAAGACTGAAAGCAAGATACCAAGAACAGTACAAAAGCGCAAGTAAAGAAATCAAACGGGCTGTGAGAGCTGACAAAAGAATGTATGTTGAAGACCTGGCAGTGCAGGCAGAAGAAGCAGCAAAAAGTGTGATCAGGGACAGTGTACAAAATTACAAAGCTAATAAGCGGGAAACATTACAGGAGATCAAATACTCTCATAAAGGATAAGAATGGAATACTATTGACAACGGAAAAGGAACAAGAAATACGATGGACAGAGCATTTTAAAGAATTGCTAAATAGACCACCGCCAACGGAAGTAGCAGACATACCAGAACCAACAGAGGAATTAGAAATTGGCATTGAAACACCCAGCCGGGATGAGATCATTACAGCAATTAAATCTCTTAAGAATAACAAGGCACCAGGGAATGATAACTTAAACGCAGAACTATTCAAAATAGACCCAGAATTTGCAGCTAATATATTGCAACCCTTGTTTACTACTATATGGAATACCCAAATAATACCTGATGCATGGAACAGAGGAGTCATCATCAAGATCCCCAAAAAGGGCTCCCTTGCCGATTGTAATAATTGGCTTGGAATAACACTGCTTTCTGTCCCAAGTAAAATCTTAAGCAAAATCATCGTACAACGTATTACTGATGCTGTGGATAAGAAACTGAGAAAGGAACAAGCAGGATTTCGCAGAGGACGGAGCTGTATAGGCCAAATATTTGCTCTTAGAAATATCATAGAGCAGTGCACAGAATGGCAAAGCAAACTCTATATCAACTTTGTAGATTTTGAAAAAGCTTTTGGTAGCATACACCGCGAAAGTCTATGGCGTATCTTAAGATGGTATGGAATCCCACTGTGTTTTATAAATATTATAAAAAGCTGCTACAGCAAGTTTGCATGCAGTGTTGAAACTTCAGAACTAAAGTTTGAAGTAAAAACAGGCGTGCGACAAGGATGTGTTATGTCAGCCCTATTATTCAACACTGTCATAGATTGGGTGATGCGTAAAACAACGGAAGATAAGGCAAGAGGTGTTAGATGGACGCTCACATCCACTCTGGAAGACCTAGATTTTGCAGATGACATCGCACTCCTATCTCATACACATAGAGATATCCAGGAAAAGACCTGCCGCCTTAACCAATATAGTGAGATGGTTGGGCTGAAAATAAATCAGAAGAAAACTGAAGTAATGACTCTGAACATAGCAACCCCAGCACCAGTCAAACTAGAAGGTAAAACCTCCGAGATACAACCGCTTTCACATACCTTGGAAGTGTTATTAGCAATGAAGGAGGCGCTGGATCTGACATTAAAAACAGACTGAGTAAGGCACGAAGTGCATTCATGACCCTTCAGACCGCCTGAAAATCTGCCCAATACAGCATCAGAACCAAGACTAGTATCTATAACAGCTGTGTGCTGTCAACATTGCTGTACGGATCGGAATGCTGGAGAATGACAGAACAGGATATGTCCAGACTCTCCGCCTTTCATACAACTTGTCTGCGGAAAATCTTACGCGTGTACTGTCCGACTACTATCTCGAATCAAGAATTGCTTGCACGATGCCAACAAGAGAATATGGGCACTATCATCCGAAGACGACGCTGGAGATGGATTGGACATGTGATGCGCATGGAGACTGGCTCCGACACGAAAACTGCACTGAGATGGACTCCAGAGGGTAGGCGAAAGCGTGGAAGACCCAAGACGACCTGGAGGAGAACGATAGAGCAAGAGCTGAAGGAAATGAATCATAGCTGGAACACAATACAGAGGAAGGCCATGAACAGGGAAGAATGGTGTACGTTTGTTGTTGCCCTAAACGCCAAGGGCGTAACAGGCTAAAGAGGAGAGGGGCATCTTACTGAGAAAATATACCGCACGGCCCTGGTCCGAATTCATGGTGTTTGTCTTTCTTTCTTTCTTCTTTTGTCCTTCTCTGCTTTTTTGCCGCTAGGCGTAGCAGGTTTAACTGATGATCGGTTTCGGAGATAATGCACGCTCGGTCGCTTGATATGTTGTGGTATTGTGGAGTTTTAAGATGTCTGTAACATATTTTTCTTGGTCTGCCCTTTCCTCTTGATGATTTCATTTTCAGGTTGTACGCTCTTGCAACTGGTGTATTCGGGTTCATTCTGACCAAGTGGCCAAACCATTTCAGTCTCTGTTTGTCACCGCCACCTTTTTGGACTGGTCGACCTTCTCTCATTTATCTTCTGTATCTTCTGCCGTATTACCATTGAAGACATATTGTCTGTTGGTAATCTGCTTATGTATCCGAACCATTTAATTTGTTATTTCTTTATGATGTTCAGTACTGATGCTGTACCCAATTGTTTCCTGATGTCTTCATTTCTCAACCGGTCCAGTGCCGGATTAGGCCAGCGCGGGGCCCGTAGCAAATTTTAGCGCGGGGCCCTAGGTTTTTAAATAATAAACATATTTTACAAACAAACTTGTCTTGATTAAATTCAATGTTCAATGACATACGGTGAGGTTATTTAGACGATCTTGTCCCATTATGTTGCTTAACTCACTTTTTATACGCTTTAATGTCGAAAAAGAACGTTCTCCGCTGCAGTTAGTAATTATTAAAGACAAGTAAATTCGTAAGACTATTTCTACATTTGGGAAACACGACTCTCATGAATTTTCCATTATGCTTTCTTCTAAATCTTCTTGGTAAGAGCTGACAATATTAGGAGTTCTTTTCAAGATCTCTTCTGCTGTAAGAGAGTTTAATTGCCAAAGTATTCCAAATACACCAGTTACTCTATGGTACTCTGCCATGCGTTTAGGTAAGGCAGAGAGTACATTATCAATTATGACAATAAACACCTGACTTTCGATGGATAAATTCCTCACATGTGGTTTTTGATAAGTATGATGTATGTCCCTTTCATTTGTTTGCATTAATAATATATGCTGAGCCAGAAAAATGTCAAATTTGGCTATTAATTCCAACAAACCTAAATAATTTTCGTTATGAGGTGAACCAATATTGGTTATTGGTTACTAAACTAACGTCATTGCACTCCGGGCAAACCCATAGGTGCTCAGTCTCCCCAACAGATATCGAAGAGTATGCATACTGATGGTTCCTGTGGCTCGCTGATTAAACACACCTCTCACTCTGCCTCTCAGGCATCCAGTTCGACTTGAACAAAGGGTAATTCCAAACTGCTTAAATCGCTTGATCGATTCAACATCGATTTTAGTGTCCTCATCCAACAGAGAGTCTCGAAGATACCGAAGAATATCCCCTTATCCATCTTCAACTCCCCAACAATCGATGCTGTTGATGCAAGCCTGTCCGCTCTCTCATTACCGTAAACACCCGCAAGCCCAGGACAGTATATCCAAGTAAGCCGCTGGAGGTTAGAAACTTCTATAGACGACATCCACTCATACCGAAACCTGCCCTTCTGGATCTTGTGAAGCATCGACTGAGAGTCAGATACAACAACTGCCCCAGTAAATGAAGTCCCAGAAATCCAATGGAGGGCAGCAGTAACGGCCTCAACCTCCATCCTCATACTAGAAGTAGTTGTCCTGTATGCCCCACTTCGCTCTGCAACAACCCTACCATGCATATTAGCCAAGAAACCCCAGCCGGATTTCTCACCACGTTGAACCGACCCATCGGTATATACAACAACATCATCATCCCTTGCATTATCTTCTATCAGCTGCTTAACTGCGAGATCAGCCTTCATGTTGCCCCAATCTCTACATTCTCTTCCAAGAGTAATGATAACGTTGAGATAGTTCATCATGCTTCCATCTGTTGGGATCCATTCTTCCCTTTTGGTAGAGTCGCAACCGTAGTCACCTGGCCAATCGTTCTCTCAGCCTGGGCCATCCACGACATGCCACGCTTGATTCTCGTGCCCTTAACATCATAAGTGTTCCTGTGAAGTGGATGTCTCTTATCCGAAGTAACACGCATATATGCCTTGGTTTGGGCGATTGCATGACGGGAGCGTAGTGACAGAAGGCCAAGCATATATCTCATCTTCACAATGGGGGTATCTCTAGTGCATCCCAGAACTATACGCATACCTTCATTCTGAACCCGTTCAAGGCGTTCACATTGTGATCTTGATATCGTAAGAATTCCGAGTCCGTAATCTACCACTGACATTACCAGTCGATCGAACAAAAGGGCAAGTAGTCTCTGCTCAAGGTGTGCGGCCACCATAACTTTGAGAGCCGCAAGACCACGCTTGCACCGTTGTATCGTCTGTTCAATATGGTGTTTGAAAGATAGACTACGATCAAGGTTATTCCAAGATAGCGAGCCTGTCTCTGCGCTCGATGGTATGTTCATCAAAGATTACACAGGGTAGGTCAGCCTTGACGATGTGATTATTCAACGAGCACCACAACATACACGCTTTTTCAGGATTGACCTGAGAGCGAGACTCTCTACACCAACCCGAGATGGTATGCAATGTTTTCTGAATGTCGTCAACCATCTCTCGTCTATCTGACCCAGTCCTATATATTAAGATATCATCTGCAAATGTCAATGTCCGACCCAATCCGGTTGGCTGAATTTTAGCTACATTTGCTGTGTAAATATTAAACAACACGGGTGATAGAGGAGAACCTGGGGTAATCCCGGGCATATACGAGCAGGATCCGATGTCCATGTTCCTAAACGGAGTGCAACAGTTCTCTCCATTAAAGAAGCAGCTATCCAGTTTACCAGCCAAGGATTAACTTTACATTTAATCAAAGAGTGCACCATTATTGAATAATTCACCTTGTTATAAGCATCCTCCAAGTCGATGGCCACAGCAACAGTCTCTTGCTTGGATTGGAAGCCTTCATAAACATCATATGCAAACGTGCCAGCATTGTACCATGTCCCTTTCATTGGCCGGTAGCTACCCAAGTGTCAGGGAGAATGTGGTCATTCTCCAAGTGACACATTACCTTTCTGGCCACTATCTTCTCTAGTAATTTGCCATATACATTTTGCAAGGTGAGTATGCGGTAGCTGCTGAGCAGTTTAGGATCCTTCCATGTTTGTGGAGCGGTCGTAAATAACTATGAAGCCAATCTTCGGGTACCACAGCATTCTGTACACTTTTATTAAAATCCACCACAACTGCATTAATAACAGTCTCGTCCAGCTTTTTTGATGTGATGATATTGGACACCATCAGGCCCTGGAGCGGTGCTGTGGCTTGCCTTGAGTGCATTAACAACATCCTCCTTTGTTATTAAGTCAATGTAAGGTTCTCCAGAGCTAGTAATATCACGAAGAGCACTTATGATATTATGGCGGTCAGTTTTATCACCTTTTTCTGTCTGTTCCACGAAACGATGAAGGAACCCTGCCCCTTCTCTGCATCTGTTGTCAAGACGGATCCTGACGAGTCACGTAAAGTAGGAAAAGACTGGCTGGTATTCCTCCTGTTCATTTTGCTATGAAACTGCCAGAATTGATATAGAGACTTGTCGCCACAGACTTGCGTTATGAAAGTCTCCCATAACCAACTCTTTGCCTCACTAGCCAATACTTTGAAATCCCCAGTGGCTTTGTGGAGAATAGCAGACTTTTCAGCCACATCACACATATTTCTAGGTCGCTTCTACGTGCTCTCTGCCATGACTTTGTAGCAGCCTCTTTTTCCCGCCATGCTTTTTCAACATTTTCATTCCACCAAGGTGGTTGCAGGAAAGGAGTCCTAGCAGTCTTCTTTCTGGCAGTCTGTCGCATTATACGTAATGGGTTTTCGTGATCAGAGTGGCATGGCGTGTACTGAAAGACAGATTTGGGTCTTCTGTGTCGCAAATTATTGGCCTTATTAAGAAGAACAACGCAGGGAGATGATCACTATCTTGAGCCCCAAGAACATTCCATCGAGCAAAAGTAGCATCAGTTGTGGAGATCAGTGACAGATCAATGACACCATCAGTGTCCTCAGGTCTAGAAGCTAACCGAGTTGGGCGGCCGTCATTCAATATCGTCAAGTCAGAGTTTAGTAGAGCAGAACTCAAAGCGATGCCCTGTCTATTCTCGGTACGTTGCCCCTCCTTTGATCGTGCATTGAAATCCCTGCTATGAGAAACTTTGTGCGTGGTACATCTGAGAGTTTCTCAAGGAAATCCCAGTTATCTTCAATATGGAGTTTGTCCACATGGGCGTACATATTATAGATTCGCCATACCTGATCACGAATTGTTAATTGAATCCCTTGTAATTCCACACCCTCGGGTAAGAAGTCAGGCGTGTCAAGGCAGTTGTGGGGAAGGCCATGTTTCACATAGATAGCCTGACCTCGTCCTACTCCGGGTTCACTGGGAGTGAAATAACATTTGAAGCCTGGACACGCAAGGGCTTTATCCTGCTGCAAGTTGGTTTCATGAATCATGAAAATGTCAAAGTCATAGACTAGCTTCTGTAGAATTGGTCCTCTCTGTTTTGCACTTCGACAATTCCAGTAGCCAATGCGTAGATATTTCAGAGCAAGTCGGTCTGTCTTTCTTCTAAACCGTCTCTGTCCAGCTCGTCTCTTACGTCCATTTCTCTTCTCTCCTCTACCTCTTCTTTTGTATGCATATTTTCTTGTCTGATCTGCTGGAGGACCAGTCAACAGTGCACGAACCCCGTAGCACCGGCTGGAGCTCATTACATATAATACAAATTAGACAGCAATGTAAACCTGAAAACAAAGAGCATGTAACATTATAATTGGTGAAAACGTATAAATCACAAAATAATAAAACGCCGTATTTTGTTCAGCTTCTTGCCGACGATGTAGGAGAACAAACTAAATGGTAAAAAATAACCAACTGTAAAAATTACGAACGTTCCTATGAATAAAAGTAACTATAAAGAACATGAAATGATAAATTAAAATATAACTCAAACAGAATATTGAAAATTGAATCTTTTTGAACTCAGCTGTCGTTGTGCATCAGAAGGTCATTGCTGTGTATTCAACGTCATGGATTCATGCAGTTTTCAGGGAGATGATATATGCCATGCGTTGTTGAACTTGTGTACAGTCAAAATGATACCATATGCTATCTAACGACAACTGAGGATGTTCGAGAAGTGTAAATTATCCTAGTAAATAAAGTGTTTATGCGTCGTTGTTAGGGTAAGAATTACAATCTCCGACATGTTGGTTCGGTGACGTAGTACGCAATCCCGAGGTGAACCAATAGTTTCATCCTTACCCCGAAATGCAAGACCTCGCTCTGCTAAAATTGGATAACTGAAGTAATTCGCTCTAAAAGAGTCCGCCTATATGTTTGTTCGGTCTCAATTTGGTTTACAAGTTGAGAATCGACACATGCATCCTACTTTTTGCAAATTAGCAGCGAAATTATCGCTTGTCTATGGAAGGTGCTTTCTTCACGTCTTTTCAACAAATTAATTGCGTTTTTCCAGTCGTCAAATCCTTTTTCGTAAACCGTGACGAACAGCCTGAATCAGTAACTTTGCAAACAGAAAAGTTGTCCTTTAGTTTCTGAATAACACAACCAATTTTTTACATGAGTTTTATTTGTTGGTTTATGTGTATATGTGAAAAATGACTTTCGACAAAATCGTAGATTGATGTCTTTATCGTATGTTTTTTAAGACATGAAACCACTGTTCATATGTTGCACTTCGCTACTTCCTTTCGCAATCCAATAATCTCGATTGAAGTTTCTTGGCCATTCACCAATACCAATGTTGGAGTACATTTTACTTTAGTTATGTTTTTGGCTTGTAGAAGATGTTGCTACATTGGAAGCATGTGCTGTGCTTTCTGCCTCTCTTTGGTTTGAAGATGATATGGCTAAATTGGAAGGACTTGCTGTACATTCGACTTTAGTTTGTCTTGTGGAAAGTGTGGCTAAATCGTGATGAATCATAATGGTAATATTGCTAATGATGATTCTTCTATAGCACTGCCTTCATCTACTACACAGTGAGACGCGACTTATGTATTTTCTGCTTCGATTTGTTTGGATTCAGCACCATCACACACGACATTAAAAAAATTTAGATAGCTTGCGTGTTTTTGATATAACATCTTGGTTATTTTTTCCTTTTCATCTCTGTCACATAGGCGCGGGGCCCCCAGAAGCGCGGGGCCCGTAGCATTTGCTACTTCTGCTACTAGGCTAATCCGGCTCTGAACCGGTCTCTACTTGTTACTTCCATCATTCTGCGTAGACACTTCATCTCTGTCGTAACCAGCTTTTTTCTGTCATTTGATTTTTTTTTTTTGATTTTTTTATTTGATTTTTTTCTTTCGTCCGCTGTCAACTCAGACGAAGTTTCATCTCTGAAACTGATTTTTGCGTGAAAATCTGTTTTCCAATTTCTTACAATGGCAGCAGCGTGCACATTGTAAATTACTTTACACTGGCAGCCGTGTGCTCAATGTACTCGTAATTAGTATTCCCTCGCCATACAGGCAGATTTTCTCCGACTTCAGAGGTACTCACGTTATCGTCCTGAGTAAGACCAGGGACTCGAACAAATGCCGGACAGTAGGTTCGAACCCGAGCTATGAGGCGTCTCACAGCTAGCAGGCCGAGCTACTATCAACTACTCTAAGCAGTCCCCCGTATCATTTGATGTCAACGTCCAGGTTTAGCACTGATAGTATAATATTAGCTCATTTTATATAGTTGTATTCAACATCATCATCAGGTAGCTTGTTCATTCTGGAACTTGACTCCCATGACAGCAGTCCTGAAAAACTCTCTGTTCTGTGCAAGTTGTCTGGCGTCAGCAGCAGTCATTCTCAGATCGTCAATGACATCTTGCACCCATCGTCTTCTAGGTCTTCCTCTCATTCTTCTTCCAGGTACTAGTCCCTCCAGAATTATTCTCTCTAGATATTCATGTGTCGTTTGATGTAAAATATTTAATTTTCCTTATTTTTATGCTCTTTAATAGCCAACTCTCTTTAATATCAATCTGTTGCAGAACAGAAGCATTTGTTCTTTTCTCTGTCCATGATATTCTAAGTATTCTTCTGTAGCATTTGCATTCACAGGCATTAATGATCTTCTCTGCCCATTTGTCAATGTTCCATGTCTCACAACCATACGTTGCCAAGGAAAAAACGCAGGCTCTTAAGTATTTCCACGCTGTAAGCAGCACACTGCGCCACGACGGAAGACAGTTGCACGCTATTAGCCGCACACTGCGCCATAGAGTTGCTTCCTTATAAGAAGTCTTTCTAGTTTTACTTCTACTACTTTTCAACCTTGTTATTCTATTGGGTTGTCCAGTTTTCTTCAATTTAATATATTATAACATCTATATATATATATATATATATATATATATATATATATTTATTGACCAGTAGTTGGGATTTTTTACCTCCCTTGAATTAACTGCTTAAAAATTGAGAAAATAACTCAGCGCGGAAAGAGTTGAACACTTGATCTTTGTTCTTATGTCGGTTTCCTTACATCGGTTAGTTAATTCTTTGAGTTTTTGCCACTATATACAGTTTTATTATTGTGTGCTAAATATTTGCATATTTTACAGAGTTCTATTATTATGTGCTAAATTTTAGTGCATATTCTACAGGGATGTGAATTCCGATGTGAAGCCCGATGTGAATTCCGATGTGAAGACAGGCAGAAAACTTTTGACTGAAAAGAAAATGAACGGTAGGAAATCGACTTTTATTATTACATTAGGGCTCGTCAATAGCTTCTTCTTCTTCTTCTTCGAACGCTCCACGTCGACCACTTGTTAACCACTCTTTGTTATTTGTATGTGATCTGAGCCAAAGAGCGATTTTACGTTGTTCCAGTTATGCGACTACAAGTAGGCCAGCACATCCGATTTTTGCGACGCTTTTTATTTACTAGGGTAGCTTCCTAGGCCCCTACATCAGTAGCCTTTTACTCTTCTCATCAGTAACCCCTCCTCCCCATGAGGCCATTACCTTGTAGTGGTGGGGAGGCTTGCGTGCTCCAATGATACAGTGAGATTGGACGGCAGAAACTTATATTCCCGGAAGGGTTACCCAAGCCGGAAAGGTCACTGAAGAGGAGACAGACGAAGCATGGTCTCCTGGTCCTCCAGGTTGGGGGTTGGGCTTGGGACTAACGATCCCATCCTTTAAAAAAATTGAAGTTACGTAAACAGCAACAAACATATATGGGCACTATCATCCGAAGACGACACTGGAGATGGATATGACATGTGATGCGCATGGAGACTGGCTCCGACACGAAAACTGCACTGAGATGGACTTCAGAGGGTAGGCGAAAGCGTGGAAGACCCAAGACGACCTGGAGGAGAACGATAGAGCAAGAACTGAAGGAAATGATCATAGCTGGAACACAATACAGAGAAGCATGAACGGAAGAATGGTGTGCGTTTGTTGCTGCCCTAAACGCTAAGGGCGTAACAGGCTAAAGAGATCAGTAGCCCCTACACCAGTAGCCTTGTAATGTTGGTCGCAGTATTACTAATCTTTGTTCCCCTTTTTGAGCCGCGGCAACTCACGGACGGTACTCAATTTGGAATCGTCTCCTTTATTTTCGTCCACGAGATTCCGATGACACTGACCTCCTCTTCCACTTTCTAGAAGTTTCTAGTCTCCCCATTGTTCTTCTTCTTCACCTTCAGTTATCTGTTACATGAGGACTATCATCATAGCACTCCGGACATGCCCATAGGTGCTCCGATCTCTGCCTCAGCAAATCCAGCAGCCTCCAGCGACCCAAAACGCCAGTTCGATAAATATTTCTTCCACCCCTTTCAACTGCCAACGAAGGACAGGTCTTCAACATATGTCTTCCAGCTCTTCCTCTCTCTCTTGCCATCCCTTTCAACTCTTTACATGTTTTACCTATCCTTTTAATATCAGTCTTCATCTCTCTTCTCCAGGTATGTCTAGGCCTTCCCCTATTCCTCTTTCTCTGCGGGTTCCAAAACAGTGCTTGTCTTGCAATACTTCTGGTCGTTCTGCTCAATATGTGTCCTATCCATCGTCTCTTCCTGGGCTCTTTCTCCACTGGTATCTGCTTAGTTCTTTCTCCACTGGTATCTGCTTAGTTCTTTCTCCACTGGTATCTGCTTAGTTCTTTCTCCACTGGTATCTGTTTAGTTCTTTCTCCACTGGTATCTGCTTAGTTCTTTCTCCACTGGTAATTGCTTAGTTCTTTCTCTGAGTTCTTCTTCTTCTTCTTCTGCGTTCTTACTAGATTGGGATTTTGGATTCTCTAATAAAGGCAGTCATCTGCCTCAGATTATCAGTCACGACATACAGTTTGTCTTCTGCGTTCTCACTAGATTGGGATTTTGGATTCTCTAATAAAGGCAGTCATCTGCCTCAGATTATCAGTCACGACATACAGTTTGTCTTCTGCGTTCTTACTAGATTGGGATTTTGGATTCTCTAATAAAGGCAGTCATCTGCCTCAGATTATCAGTCACGACATACAGTTTGTCTTCTGCGTTCTTACTAGATTGGGATTTCGGATTCTCTAATAAAGGCAGTCATCTGCCTCAGATTATCAGTCACGACATACAGTTTGTCTTGGACGCTGGTATAAGTGGGCCACCTCTTTCTTCTCAAGTCTGCATACTGGGGGCATTCTGTAGGATATAATTCCTATGATTTCTGCTTCCCCGTTTATGCCGACCTCTTCCCGCAGTAAGTTTTGGCCACCCTCATGATGGCAGGTCTGACATTCTTACTGCATGGCTAAATCTCCGAGGCAGATTTGCGACCGTAGAATCCGTTATCCCATTCCTCATTGTGAGGTGTCGTTGCACCATGTTATGCGCCTTACGACCTGGTGCATCCGTTTTCTGCAAGCATTTGTTTCGGGTAGCATTCCCTAGCGGACACATGCATCCGATTTCAGCCAAACCTCCTTAGTCGCCTCTTACGACATGCATGGTAGGTAACATTGGTTCTATTCTTTACACCCCAATTTGAGCCCCGGTAACCACTCAGGCATTCTCGTTCATCGTTCGTAATCTTATCTTCTCAATGTGGTTTGTTTTCGCTTCTAACCATTTTCTCTTCGATCTGAAGTCCATTTACCGTCTTACTAATTGTACGATTGATTGATTGATAGGACCATCATCATTGCACTTCGGTGAGTAACCATGTGCGCTCCGATCTTTTTCTTACACAGGAAGACCTCAGCTGCAGTGCACGAACTCCGTAGCACCGGCGAGGGTCCCCGATGTAACTTTGAATATGTTGAAGATACTTTGTAAGAATTTTACTTTTAATCTTTTCTAATCAATTTTGCCTGGGCAGCGGCTTTCCAGCCTACTCTTCTCGATTTTGAACTTTCAATGGTCATTTTACGTGTTCGAATTGAAGACGGTACCTACGTTTTATCGTCCGTCTCCGATAGGACTAGAAACTCGATCTCACCTACGCTAAGATAAGGGATCTCTGGAGAAACATCCAAATGTGCTCTGGTACCTTTGGTACGACAGACGAGCACCTAACTTCTACGATACAGACACCCGATTTTTCTATTACATTTTTCTATTACATTTTTCTATTACATTTTTCTATTACATTTGTCTTATTGAGATACAGACATCCGATGTGTCTATTACATTTTTCTTATTGAGATACAGTTTAAGAGAATTTAAAAACAAAAAACGAATTAATTAAGTTAGTTATTTCCTTTCATGCCAAAGGTGGCACATAGGGCAGAGGTTTTAGATCTCCACGTGATACGGTTCTTTGCTAGCAGTTGGAGATCTTGTATGGTTTACATCCCAATAGTTTACTTTCTTGTAGGATTGTTCTTCGAAGAGTGGTCTTAGGTCTTCCACGTTTTCTTTTCCCAACTGGTGACCACATAGGACTTGTCGATTTAGTCTCTTTTCGTCTGATCTAAGAACATGACCTAAATATTTCCACCTTCGTTTCCTTATAATATTTGATACGGGTTGTTGGTGTGTTCTATCTCTCACTGTGTGGTTAGAAACGAAATCACTCCATTTGACTTTTAATAATTTTCGTAGACATTTATTCTCAAAGCTGTCCAGTTTCTTATCAATTTTCTTTGTTGATTTGCAACTTTCACAACCGTAGGTCAGTACAGGAATCACACATGACCTATATAATTTAACTTTTGTGCATATACTAAGGTCTTGAGATTGCCAGATATTTAAATTAATTAAACAATTTCTTAAATCAATTATTTCATTCACAGGAGACTGTCTCTCTCACAAAACTGGTATTGGCATTGGCGTTATAGGAGTGTACCTTAGGTATCTCATTCGTGCTATTTATGGACCCTAGAGCAAACAGGAAGTACACATGGCGACACCTACAAGCAAATCAAGTTCAAACAGATTCTGAACCTTAAAGTATAAAAAGTTGAATTTGTTCTAAACGAAACTAAGAGATGTGTTTGTTACTGTAAAACAACTGTTTGTCTGTAAACAAATAAAACCTTGCGTATACAGTTATATGTGTTGTTTACAGTGTACTTTAACTCGTTTCATACAAGTAACTGTTATAGAGGCGTACAAATGTGCACTAATCACGCCACCAAACACTATACTAGCATTTTACATAGAACACTTTCTTTCTATTCTTGCTGAACATTCCAAGTTTTTATAATACCATAAATAGTAAAAGAATATATATATTGCTATATTGTGTTCATGGTCACTGCCAGCCTTTCCGTTGACGAAGAAATCAATGCTCGAATAGGTAGTGCTGCTACTACATTCGGCAAACTATCAAATAGAACGTTGGACAATACAAAATTAACATTGCAGACGAAGATTCAAATATATTGAAACAATCCAGAGAAATGAGGTGGAGATAAACAAACGGAGGATACAACCCAGAACATAACAGTATAAATACATTAAACAGAAAAGCGCAGACCACAGTCTTCAGATTTAGAAGGGACGCTGCGGTCTCAGAGCACACCTCCACAGAATGGGTTTCAGGGACCTGGCTGCCTGCACCTGTGGATCCCCAAATCAGTCCTCAAAGCACAACCTGCACTACTGCCCCAACCTGTGCAGTGTGAGAATGGGAATATGGTCAACAGGAACAACCCTACAAAACAAACTATGGGGGGTCGGTGAGGGTCTTAAGCGCACTGCACCTGTGGAGCACTAAAAACAGTCACCAAAGCGCATCCTGCAAGACTGCTCCAGCCTAAGCGGTGTGAGAATGATAATCTGGCTAACAGAAACTACCGTTCAGAACAAACTATGGGGCGGGGTGGATAGGATGGGGGGAGGGTAATCAGTAAAGACCTCAAGCGTACCGCACCTCTGGAGCACCAAAGTAGTCCCCAGATCACATCCTGCCCCAGCCTGAGCAGCGTGAGAATGTAAATATGGCCAACGAAATGAAACCTTCAGAGCAAACTATGGGAGAATCGGTGAATGCCTCAAGCGCGCCCACCTTCTTATGACATATACCTGTGTAGATGCATAGCGAGTTGATCACAGAAGCAGAAGAACAAGAATAACTGGACAACTATAATTTACGGCCTATACTCCCAATGAGGGGCAGGAACAAAGTATTTTGTTTTGACCGATACACAAAAATATGTTTTTTGTGTTTGTTTTTACTTTCTTGACAACTATCTTTCTTTTTTGTTCTTTCTTTCTCAACCCTGTTTTGTCACACAGCGTCAGGATAAGTATTAACTATCAGTGAACCTATCGGTAAACGTTTCTTCTTCTTCTTCATCTGAACTCCCAACGGAGCACAGGTCTTCAACAAACTTCTTCCAGCTTTCCTCTCTCTTACCATCCCTTCCTATTCTTCCCATGTTTTACCTATCAATTTGATATCAGCCTCCAACTCTTTTCTCCGTGTTTGTCTAGGCTAGGCCTTCCTCTACTCCTCTTTCCCTGCGGGTTCCAAAACAGTGCCTGTCTTGCAATGCTTCCAGTCAGTCTTCTCAATGTATGTCCTATCCATCGCCAGCATTTCTTCCTGAGCTCTTTCTTCCCTGGTATCTGCTTTGTTCTTTCTCTGAGTTCCTTGTTCGTAATCTTATCATACCATCTCAGTCCCGAAATAGGGGGAAGACTGCAGTAAAACTTGGTAAATAGTGAAACAAGTACAAACAAAGTACTATAGTTTTACAAAATACAGAAACAGTGACGATAAACAGCAACGTTTCGACCAAAGGCCTTTATCAAGCAAACGACACAACAGGAGTGACGAATTATAGAGAACACTTACAAATGGACGATAACGGAAACAAGCGAATGTATCTAATCAGATAAATTTACTATTAGATAATTCTAATTAGATACATTTGCTTGTTTCCGTTATCGTCCATTGTAAGTGTTCTCTATAATTCGTCACTCCCGTGTGTTGTTTGCTGATAAAGGCTTTGTCGAAACGTTGCTGTTTATCGTCACTGTTTCTGTATTTGTAAAACTATGCATCTCAGTCCTCTATTCTGCGTAAACATCCGTTTACGAAGGTCTGCAGTTTTCTGATGGTTTGCTAAACGTTTATGTGATCAAAATTGCAGTTGCAACAGTCGATCTCTCCTTGGTCAAAACTTTCACCATACAAATACTTCACATTTTTTACGATCGTCAAAAGTGCATCAGACCCTCGCCAAAGCTACGAATTACGAGTTCTGTGCATCAGACCCTCGCCAGAGCTACGAATTACGAGCTCTGTGCATCAGACCCTCGCCAGAGCTACGAATTACGAGCTCTGTGCATCAGACCCTCGCCCGAGCTACGAATTACGAGCTCTGTGCATCAGACCCTCGCCAGAGCTACGAATTACGAGCTCTGTGCATCAGACCCTCGCCAGAGCTACGAATTACGAGCTCTGTGCATCAGACACTGCCTGAGCTACGAATTACGAGCTCTGTGCATCAGACACTCGCCAGAGCTACGAATTACGAGCTCTGTGCATCAGACACTCGCCAGAGCTACGAATTACGAGCTCTGTGCATCAGACCCTCGCCAGAGCTACGAATTACGAGCTCTGTGCATCAGACCCTCGCCAGAGCTACGAATTACGAGCTCTGTGCATCAGACCCTCGCCAGAGCTACGAATTACGAGCTCTGTGCATCAGACCCTCGCCCGAGCTACGAATTACGAGCTCTGTGCATCAGACCCTCGCCAGAGCTACGAATTACGAGCTCTGTGCATCAGACACTCGCCCGAGCTACGAATTACGAGCTCTGTGCATCAGACACTCGCCAGAGCTACGAATTACGAGCTCTGTGCATCAGACACTCGCCAGAGCTACGAATTACGAGCTCTGTGCATCAGACCCTCGCCAGAGCTACGAATTACGAGCTCTGTGCATCAGACACTCGCCCGCCGAGTGGTTACCAGGGTCCAAACTGGGGTGTAAAGAATAGAATAACTGTTACCTGCCATGCATGTCGTAAGAGGCGGATAAGGAGGTTGGGGGTGGGGCTAGTTATCCTACACCGTAAAAAACACTAGATGGCTACATAACGGAGAGCGAACCAAGCAAACGCTGGCTGAAACTGGACACATTGCCGAACGATAAGCACCAGCGCTCCAAATGGTGCTGAAGATGTGATGTAAAACACACCAATGCTAAGGATGCATGAATCAGATTTCCACATGAATAGAATTTATGGGAATTCTGGTACATCGGTATGGCGGTGATCGCAAGAAGACCCTCGCCAGATCTAAGTATTACATGCACTGTGCACCAGACCCTCGCCAGAGCTACGAATTATGTGCACTGTGCATCAGACCCTCGTCAGAGCTACGAATTACGTGCACTGTGCATCACACCCTCGCCAGAGCTACGAATTACCACGGCCTCTGGTACATACACCGACATCCACACCAGAGCTACGTATTACAGGCTCTGTGCATCAGACCCTCGCCAGAGCTACGAATTATGTGTACTGCTGGTGAGATCTTCCAGTGCAAAAACACCCACGCTTATTAATTTTTTTAAACATTACGGAACAAGAAATCGGTAGTGGCGTTTAACAGTTATAGAATAATGCAGAGCCAATTATATGGCTCGGAAACATGGACAATGAACAAGCAGTTAGAAGACAGAATTGATGCATTTGAGATGTGGATATATAGAAGAATAGGCAGAGTTTCATGGACAGAAAAACAGACAAATAAACAAGTTTTAGGAAAACTAGGCATGAAGAAACAATTATTAAGAGAAATAAAATTCAAACAAGTAAAGTATTTTGGGCACATAAAAGACATGACACCATGATAAAACATTTACTAGAGGGAAAGTTGAGGAGGGAAGAGCAGAGAAAGACCGAGAGATAAGTGGGAGGAAACTTTAAGAAATGGACAGGTTACAGTCTGGCAGTGTGCAACACCAAGGCGAAAGACAGAGGGTGCTGGAGATTCATTGCAGCCAACCTTCTATGTGGAGACGGCACATGATGATGATGATGAACTATAAACGTATCTAGCTATCTAGAGTTGGCTGTGAATAATGTCATCTAATTATAATATAGTAGTGACACGATAACACGGTGATTTCTTGTTGATTTGTGAAACTAGGTCACACGAAGCCATGATGGAAGCAGGTGGTGAATGGAAAAGTGAGAGAAACCGACAAATAGTATTAATAATAATAATAATAATAGTAATTCCTCTCGTACCGTTATACGTTACATAGGACCTGAAAGTAATTTCTCCATTCCGCTCTATCCTTGGCAACTCGCTCAATCTCCTGCATGGAGCTGAGACCGATATTTCCTGCCTCTCTCAGCAAAGTTCGTTTCAGGGTCTCCTTAGGTCGACCTCTCTTTCTTGAACCCTTTGCATCCCACTTCAATGCCTGCTTTGATATTCATTGATCATTTCTCCTCAAGGTGTGTCCAACATATTTCCATCTTCTCTTTCTTATAACAGTTGTCCCTAGTGAATTAATTCTTTCCTCTTGGCCTGGCCCATATAGCGAAGATCATAGACTCAAATCAAGCTTCGTTGCTATCTGCTAGGAATCTATATTTACTTAGACACATGGCTGAGAGCCTCTGGTGAGGCTACAGCAGAGATCCTCTTTGGTCATTGACTGATTTTGACTTCGCTCGGGGAATCTCCTATAGAGAGAAGTGAGGATGTGGAGTCTTCTCTCAGACAACTATTTAAGTGTTTCGCATAGAGAGCAGCAGCCTTTGTTACTGAAATTTGACTTTGCTGCATGGTCTCTTCTCTCAACAGTGTGAAGGTATCATACGATTTGGTTCGTTTCTTTAAACCCCTGTTCTTGTCCCTAGTAGAAATAAATTCGTTGGTCACTATTAATTCTCTATCTTTGCCATTTCACCAGGCTGGGCTCCTCGTAAGATCCAACTTCTGCAACAACACAAAACTCTGGCTACTCTGCATCGCGCTAGCGTATGGGATGCGACACGCAAAACCACATGTCTCCATTGATCATGTATGCTCCCCTGCTTTATGCTCGTTCCCTTGCCTATCCTTCCCGAGGGAAAACCCTTCTGTGTTCTTATATCCTCCTGCGGTTTTATAGTATGTCCTACCGAGTGGCCACGTCTTTTGCTTACTATCCTCGATTCGTTACTATTATTGTTCCTCACCAAAGTTCCCTCATTTGCTGTCCTATCATACCATCTTATTTTATTCCGAGATAGCACCAGTGATGGAACGTCTTTAAATTTTTGCACTATGCTTTGAGGTTACTATGTTTATTCCAAGTAGAACCTAGAGATGGATAAATATCGAATTTTTGTTCCTATTGATTCTGGACTTCAAATTTTCCAGATGCACATGAGGCTCTCTTGGACCATACCATTCTTATTTTCACACGTTTTTATTCAATTCCACACTCTCTTATAGTAGTTCAAATTTTCTGCCCAATATTGATTTAGATTCTATAACGAGTGGATTTCCCCGAAATCGAAGCTTCCTCGAATGCTTGTAATTCTCAAACTCTTTGTTTTCCATTTGTGATCTCAGCCTAGAATTGCTGGGACCTTTGATTCAATGTGTTAATCCCCACTGATTTCTGCCCAACGGACAGAGGAACATCAACAGAATCCAAATCATAATCAACTAAAGCTGTGATCAGATGCAAGATCATTACAGTACTCTGAGTAGTTAGTTATTTGCATTTATCAATCAGTCAAATTGTCAGTTAAGAACAACAAGGTGTTGAACACGTGACAACACTTCTTGTTTTATTCGGACAGTACTGATTAGTTTACCATCATGAACAATAAACATTTCATAGATCTGTAACTATTTAGTTTATTTAAGGTTAATTTAAATTTTCTTGTGGAGTAAATTATAACTCATTAATTTAACATGACCCTATCAAAATAGCTAAAACATTCTCATAATCCTATAATCCGATTTAAATAGAGATTCCATAACAATCTTTGCACATTTTCGTAGAGGGCTATTTTGGGATACAGGGATCAATAATTCTAATAAAATGCTCGATATTGTCTTAGTTTATATATTGGGCATATCTCAATTTGCCAGGATGACTCTATAAATTTTTTCGAGTACTACAGCATTATTCCCCATTAGTTTCCATTTAAGTTTCTTTTGAGCTTCACAGGTATCCCTTGCCTAGATTGCTCGGTTATTTCTTCGGTTCAGATCGCTGCTGGGAACAGTTTTTCAGTATTTCTGTGGATGTTTTAAAAGTTGTTTTAATCCCTAATGCTGGAGAACGATCTGGACGAGCCCTGACCACGCTTTTAAAAGCATGCATTTAACAATCCCCTGCGCTTGGATTTGTTTTCTTCCACAGTTGAATCCAAGTCAATTTTAACGCCGTTTGTGATTTTGGGGGATTTTAGTTTGAGTTGCATTGTTTCAGGGAGTTCGCCTTTTAAATTCCATCATTTTCCAAACGTGTCTCAGCGATTCGCTCAGAAGTGGTTTGACCATCCTATTTGACAACGCCATGATGGTCTGTATTTTTGCTAAATCATTTATTTAAAATCCGAAAGGGCTAATTTCCTGCCTACGCTACTTCATTACTAGATTTAAAAATAGATTCTAATAACTTTTCATTTCTTCACCTTGCCTTGCTAGGCTTCTGTGTGAGCTATCTTCCTGGTAGGCGGCAGTTCTAGTTTGATATCATTTAAATCAACAATTTAATCTATCATCAATCTAATTCCTAGAGAGGGGTTTCAGACTAATATTATCCATGACACTATGAGTTCAACCCTTCTCTAAAGACCTATATATACGTTTTCATTCCAAATTTCTAAGAGCATTAACCGCTGATTCTTCCTCACCTCTCTGCTAAATTTACACGCAACATTCTCGTCACTGCTTATAGAGACTGTTGGACCTAGAAAAAGTTCTTTTTTGACTCTCGAAGGTATCTACATTAATGGTGTATAAGGATGTTAGAAGTAACCCGCAAAGCTCAGTTTAATTTGACTTATGCAGAAAGGTTGAAAAGATACTACATACAGGACCATACATCTTGGAAGGACGAGATTTGTTGGGTTTACTTGCATATCCCGTCAATTTGATTATCAGCATCATGGGAAGCATGATTGCTTTTTGGGATTCTTTTTATGTGGGAAAGACAATTATAAAAACCTATGACGTATTGATACGCTGCAAAAATTAGTGAATATTCCTCCATTTTTGTTCTTCTTCTTCGTGTTTCCATTGATTTTTTCCTAATGCAGCCTATGTTAGTTCAGAACATTTTGCACTTGTCTCACTCAGATTGATTTCGATTTCTATGCATTCCTCGATTACCTATATGTATTTTGAAGTTTGTAAGTGAATTCCTCTTTCTTTCATCTATCATTGGTAGGTGCATAACACTGGGTCACATTCAGAAATCTTTCTTTTGGTGGTTCTGAATGTTGCTGTGATTATCCTAGGACTCACTGCTTCCCATTTTATTAGTGCAGTCTCCGCTTCTTTAGATAGCATTAAAGCCACTCCTTCACTATGGGGCATTTTCTTCCATATGGCCTGAGAACAGCATTGTTTCTCCTGTGTTTAGACGTTGTTTGCCTGCACCATTCCACCTAGTTTCACATAATCCCAAGATGCCAATCCGTGAAATTTCATCTCATTTACAACCTGTGCTGTCTTTCCCATTTGATACATACTTCTAACATTCCAGGTGCCAATTCTGGAGCTTTCCTAGGTGAAAGGAAGATAATCTGCGGTGTAGACTCCTTGCGCTTTCTCTGCATCCTTCATCCTCTTCTAGAAGAGCTTCCTTTCCTCTTAGTTGGCACAGTTTTATTTTATTTTTATGTGACTTGTTCATGGTTGGTTGGATTTTGTGGCTAAAATTTTCTACTGGATAGGGTAGCCAGCCCTACGCCAACCCCCACCTTAGTCGCCTCTTACGACATGCCTTGTAGGTCGCAGTGCTGCTACTCTTTGCTCCCCTTGCGAGCCCCGGCAGCACACGGGCGACTCTCTATTTCCGCCCCTATATAACAAATAGATCTATCCAGAAAGAACTCAAAATCAAAGAAAACTGGCTGATGCTACAAATAAGAAAGAAAATTGAGATATTGTGGACATATAAAAGACACGAAGGGCTGGAGAAGACCATCATGGAAGGAGACATACCAGCAAAGAGGAAAAGATAAAGACCACAGAGAAGCTGGATTCAGGATGTGACTGATGGTTTGAGCATGACGGCTGCAGAGGCGGGACATCTGGCCTATGAGAGAGAGAACGTCCGGAGGACTGTTGGGGTGGCAAAATTCTGCTCAGGACAAGCTATTTGAGGATGATGATTTCCGCACCTAGAGAGCAGCACCATTATTGGTTACTGGACCGACGTTAGTGCACTCCGAGCAGACCAATAGGTGCTCATTCTCCATCAACAGATGTCGAAGGGTATGCATACTGATTTTTTTCGTTGCTCGCTGGTTAAACACACTCGTCTCTCTGCCCCTCACACGAAAAAACTCGTTAAAGTCACTATTAAAATGTCTCTAAAATGCTTCGATATAGACACCACGTGATAGAGAATCCCTTGCGTAAGATCTCCAAACGGTGTTCTGCAACAACACAAGAGGAACTACTGGCATAGCTGTGAATCGTCTTGTTGCTAACGCGTAGAGAAAGCGAGACAGAACACGCAACAACCACATGTCTAACCTTGATCATGTATGCCCCACCTGCGTTAGGGGATTGTGTTCCCGGATTGTACTCCACATCACTTTCATACACCAGAGAGGTGGAACAACACCCGTCTGATGTTGTTGTCACTATCGCTTGCCATGGACGGTTATTATTATTTTCGAGATGCACCAGAGCGGCTCGTCATTAAGGGCCAGTGGGACCATTCTGTGGGCCATTTTCCAGCACTCGTTCTTATATTACAACACTTCCAAGACACTGCTTCTATATAGTAGGTAATTCAACTTCTTCTGCGTTCTCACTAGATTGGGATTTCAGATTCTCTAATAAAGGCAGCCGTCTGCCTCAGATTATCCACCGATAATCGAAAGGGGGAAACTTCCTGGAATAGACAGATAATAGTAAATACTCCAAAAAAACCTGATTTTTTCCGAAAATTTGTGTCTGGCCCCACCAAGAAAAATGACTACGAGCCGCCACTGGATAGCACCGTTGACAATGGTTACAATCCCCCACTAGTATATTTACTGCCCAACGGGAAGCAAGAGGAAACAAATTACCACAGTAGTTATCCCTATTTTTTTTTTTTTTTTTTCCGATCCAGAAGCACTGAGCTTTTCAGCTCTTCGGCTCAGTGCCATGGACATCGTAACCCTTCGGTTCAGTGCCACGAACACCTTGAATCTGGGGCTTTTTCTGCCTGCCCACGGAATTGAACCCGTACACACAGGGCTAGTCACCCACAGTCCAACGCGCTACGAACACGCTGGGCACGCGGGCTAGTTATCCCTATAAAACACATATCTCAACTAAAGCTGTGACCATCAGATGCAAAGAACATCGCACAGTAAGCCTCGTGAGTCACGTAAAATAATTATTATTCAGCATCATCATGAGAAGAGTAAGAAACAAATTTACATCAAAAGTTAATGAAGAGCAATGTGGATATGTTGAACACAGGTGAGCCAACAACGCAGTATACATTAGTTATTGAACTCGGGGCAGATCCATAGATGCTTATGTATAGTAGCCAATCATGGACAATGAAAAACATTACGATAAGATCGATGAAGACCATCTCAGTCCCTCTATTCTCCGAAGACAACAGTTAATTAATGTTTGCAATTATGAGAGTAAAATTATAACTACGAGATTAACATGACCGCTTTACATATAGCTAGAAACATGATCTCCGATACCTTATAATCAGCGACGGTTTGAAAATAGACCGATCGCTATAGAACTAACGCTATTTGGCAACATTTCGAGCACTATTCGAATACAGCAACAAACAATTCATAAACATAAAATGTCTCGATATTGTGTTATTTTTGTATTGGAAAACGCATAAAAATTTAATTTGCCACGGGATGTAACCCAATATAAATTTCTTTCGAGCAAGCTTACACTAGTTGCGTACCATTAGTAAAGCCAATTCAGGTTCTGTTTAAGAAGCGCACGGTTGCATCTGTGGCATAGGGGATGGTGACTCGGTCTATTGACCTGACGTTCTGAGTTCGAGTCGCGCTGGGAACAGTTTGGTTGCAGGTTGTTTCGCGCGGATTTTTTACACAAAAAAACGATGTTTATATATCCCAATAAGAATGATCAAAATGGCCAAAAAAGAACGATCGAGAGAGAGAGAGAGAGATAGAGAGATATAGAGAGATAGAGAGAGAGAGAGAGAACCCGGACCACGCTCATAGAAAGCGAGTGCACTAACAACTACGCTACTGCGCTAATGAGTTAGTTAATTGCATATCCTTTACAGGACTTTGCGAATCAACCCAGCGTTTTAACGCTGTTTGTGATTTTTCTAGGCATTATGACGTTCAGTAGTTTGCCATTGATTTCTGAACGGGTGGTGCCATCGTCCTTTGTAAAATTCCACGCGCAGCAGTTTGCCATCGGGCTGTCCGCAGCGGGATTCGCGCTCAGAACGTCGGGGTTGGTGGACCGAGTCCTATCCCTAAGCCACAGACGCCACCAAAACGTAGGTACCGTGTTCAATTTGAGCATGTAAAAATCCATTTTTCATTTCAAAATCGAGAAAAGAAGGCTGGAATGTCGCTGCCCGGGCAATATTCATTAAACAAGATTAAAAATAGCATTCCTACAAAAATATCTTCACCATCTTCAAAATTGCACCAATAACCCTCGCCAGTGCTACGGAGTTCGTGCACTGCAGCTGAGATCTTCCTGTGTAAGAAGAAGATCGGAGCACACATGGTTACTCACAGATGTGCAATGATGATGATCATATTAAATCAAACAATCAAATCAATCAATCAATCGATGAAAGCATCAGAGATGTGGTTCTACAGAAGAATATTGAAAATCCCATGGACAGCTAAGAAAACAAGTGAGGTTCTTAACCCTCTAGCTGCTAAAGACGTATATATACGTTTTTCCCATTCACTTCTAAAGACGCATTAACACGTCTGTTATTATCTCTCCTCTCTGGGCTAAAGACGTATTAACACGTTATACATTACTACTGTCACTGCTATAGGCGTACATTCACGTTTGTGACCTAGAAACAAAGAGTATCTATTTTAGATCCGTCTTCGGAAGTATGTAGCAGCGAAAGGGTTAAAGAAGCCTGCTTACGAAGAAACCGGAACAAAAGAATACGAATCAGTGTTATTCTGACATATAATGCGAAGAAGAGGTTTGAAATATTTGGGGATAACGGGTAAAATACAGGGAAGGAGAGATCGTGGAAGGGCAGAAGATGGTGGATGCTTTGGCATCGCGGTTCAACAAAAGATCACTATCAGAACTGATTAACAGCATCATAGAGAGGCATCATCGCCTACGCCGGCAGGCATGCCACTTGATTTTTGTGAATTAACAATTAATAACAACATACACATTATTTATACATAAAAATTAGAAAATAAAATATAACTACAACTACAGTTATTTCTTCTTCTTCTTCTGCGTTCTCACTAGATTGGGATTTCGGATTCTCTAATAAAGGCAGCCGTCTGCCTCAGATTATCAACCACGCCATACAGTTTGTCTTCTGCGTTCTCACTAGATTGGGATTTCGAATTCTCTAATAAAGGCAGCCGTCTGCCTCAGATTATCAGCCATACCACACAGTTTGTCTTCTGCGTTCTCACTAGATTGGGATTTCGAATTCTCTAATAAAGGCAGCCGTCTGCCTCAGATTATCATCCACGCAATACATTTTGTCTTGGACGCTGATGTAAGTGGGCCACCTCTTTCTTCTCAAGTCTGCATACTGGGGACAGTTCTGTAGGATATAATTTCTATGATTTCTGCTTCCCCGTTTGTGCCGACCTCTTCCTGCAGCAGTAAGTTTTGACCACCCTTGTGATGGTAGGTCTGACATTCTTACTACATGGCTAAATCTCCGAGGCAGATTGGCGACCGTAGAATCCGTTATCCCATTCCTCATTGTGAGGGTCGTTGCACCATGTTATGCACCTTACGGCCTGCTGCATCCGTTTTCTGCAAGCATTTATTTCGGGTTAGCATTCCTTAGCGGACACGTGCATCCGATTTCAGCCAAACCTCCTTACGACATGCGTGGCAGATAACAGTGGTTCTATTCTTTACGCCCCAAATATGGGCCCCGGTAACCACTCGGGCGCAACTACAGTTATAAACAAATTGTGTTTTCACTAAAGTACTTTGACATACAACAAAATGAACAAGATCTCATCATTATCATATAGCTTACCCTGAGCGAGTAGAACTTTGCCACCCCAACAGTCTTTCAGACTTTCTCTCTCTCATATAACAGAGATGTCCCGCCTCTGCAGCCGTCATGCTCAAACCATCAGTTACATCCTGAATCAATCTTCTCCGTGGTCTTACTCTTCTTCTCTTTTGCGGTATGCCTCCTTCCATGATGGTCTTACTTACTTTTACTTAATCCCGTCATGCCTAGTGACACATGGGGCTTCAGAAAGGACTTTCCATGCTCTCCTGTCCCGTGCAACCTTCAGCGCAGAGCCCCACGTCAGAGATGCGGTGTCAGTTCCTCTTCCATCATGCGCCTCCATGTTGTCCGTGGTCTGCCTTTCTTTCTCTTTCCTTCTGGTGTCCAAGTGAGGCTACCCTTGCAGGCATTTCTTGTCTCATTCTCATAACATGTCGGAGCCATTTCCATCTTCTCTTTTGAGTATGTCATTCATTGCCTCTTGTCTTGTATCTTGGAGTAGTTGGTTATTGGATATTTATTCCATGATGGTCTACAACATCATTTTGACACCCTGAACCAATCTTGTATTAATCATGATATGAAAATCAATATAGATGGAGACTACAGTAAAACTATGTAGAATGGCGAAACACGTAATAACAAAGTACTGTAGGTTTACAAAATACAAAAACAATGACAATATACAGCAACGTTTCGACCAAAAGGCCTTTATCAAGCAAACGATACAACAAAAGTAACGAATATCACAGAACGTAATGTTATGAAAAACAATAACAATAAAACCGAAATAATGAATATGGGAAGAAAACATAATAAACTAAATTTTCATGTCAATGGCATTACAATCAACTAAGTGAAAGAATTCAAATACTTAGGAAGCATTTTTACAGAAGACGGAAGACAAGAAAGAGAGATATAGGTTAGCGTGCAAAACGCAAATGTTGTAACATACAAGCTAACCCCATTGTTAAGTCACCCAAAAATCTCACTGACAGCTAAACAACAGATAGACAGTATATTTTCTCAGAATGATGCAAGTCTTCGAAATACCGCCCCTTAAATGTTTTTTCCTTAAAATAACCTTTTGATTTTGCTGCATATGCCGCCCCCTTACGGTTCCGCCTGATGCGGCCGCATCTCTGTATCATAGCACGGAACGGTCCTCTACTTTGTGTTACCAGAAACAAACATAGAAAATGAGCAAAGCGCAGGTGCAAAATATAACTACATGTGAAATGCGCTGCCTGCGAAATGTTGCCAACAACACACAAAAAAGACAGTCACCAACATCAGCATAAGAAGAAAGTTGGCACAGAACCTTGCTTGAATTACATTGAGAAACAAAGAATGAAGTGGTTTGGCCACTTAATAAGAATGCATCAAACTCCACAGTCTTCTACAACAGAACATCAGGAAAGAGGAAGATCACGAAAAAGATGCTTAGATGACATAGCAGAATCCTGTCAAAGAGCAAAAATAACAATCAGCCAAGCCACCACAGAAAACCACGACACTGGACAACAACCCGGTAGTAGTGTGACGACAAAAGATGAAGGAAGAAAGAAGATTAGGACATATCTGACGAGATGGTTAAAATTAACAGCCGGCTGCAACGTGATCGTATACTGAAACGAAATGACTTTACGGAAGTTATAATTTTTAAATAGCTCACTGTCCGCGAAAACATCGACAAGTCGTTTATTAAAAAAGTGCGTTTAACAAGAAGTTTACGCCTCGGCATAAATAAAGAATGAGTGATTTTCAAGAATATCCTGACGTTGTTCAGGAAAATAGAGGAGCTTTGGTAATATTTATGTGTGTGTACCATACTCGTGTGGTTTATGTGACGTACTCGTTCAAAACAAAGACATCTCCATCATCTGATCTGAAACAGAAAATACTTGCCACAAAATAACTACCTATTTTCGAACTAGCAAGCCATAGTCAGCATCAAGATGATCATTCAATTCATGAATCATTCACCGCTGTTCTCGTTAAAATTAGATTAAAAAAATTGTGCTTAGAATCAATGCTCGAATATCTCATAACTCATTGTCCAGACTCCATAAATTCTATTAATAATTATAACATTTTCACATACAAAAATGAGACATACAAATCATCATCATGAATGTAAGTTGTAACATACATATTACAACAATGATACATATATTAAATCATACATGATCAGCAGTACTACTGGTACTACTCACACTGTGACACTGTCAATTAGTACTGTCACTAGGTTCTTTCATATCTAGACTTTTACGAGTTTCGTTGTACCAGCGAATGTCACACTGTCAACTGTCAGTTGAGTGTCACTCAGACTCGGTGTGTTAGTGTTATAATATAATATCTCCCTCTAGTGAAGTCTAGTCTTCTTCTTTGCGTTCGTTCTTTATGACCAATTTTAATCACTCTTTGTGATATGTTTGATCTTTGCAAAGAACGTGTATACGTTGCATATTGGTTTGATAGGCCCCTAAACGCATAGACTTCTACACACTTAGGACACATGCATCCGATTTCAGCCAATCTCCCTCTAGTTAACGTAGTCTAAGTCTTAGAAGTTAAGTTAGTTTATTTAAGACTTTAGACTTATAATATTTAAACTTAAATTAAGTTATACTAGTTAACATTCGCTGTTAATGACAAAAGTCAGTGGAAAGTACACTAACAACTACTTCTATAGTCAGTCACCTGCAACCGTATATTTGGTAGTCCAATGGGTTCCAGGTAAGGGCCCTTCTTGTTATTAATGTTATATTCCCCTTAGGTTTTCGCAAAGTATGCTCTATCCAGCGTCAGGGTATTTTTTTAACCTCTTGGTTCACTGAAATCTTGTCTTGTTCTCTCCATAAGTTCCTCATTTGTGACCCTATCATACCATTTCAGTCCTTCTATTCTGCGCAGACACCAGTTGATGGAATTACTTTGATCGAAAGAAGGGAATGCAACGAAATACATGGAGGCGGGATTTGGAAGCAGTGTTCTACAATATAAAGAAGAACTGGAGGGAGCTGCTAGAGATAGGAAGACATGGTACTTGGCATGAGCCTATGCTCCTTAAAGACACTTAATCAGCCTATCGTCTGCCATAACAAGCTCGAATCCATCAACTGTTTTGGGGTGCCTTTACCATACATCTGCGCAAAGTGACCGTTCATAGCAATGACAAAATGTCACAGTATACAAAATATGGTAGTTTTATAACGTAGAGTTATGAATAGAACAACATTTTGAATAGATTAAATCTGCATTTCAAATATATTGCTGTTATCAGGTAATGAATGCAATATACAAATAAATAAACAAACATTGTTACAGTCTTTTTCTTTTCTCTGATCCTGTTTTGCCTCACAGCGTCGGGATAAGAAGAGAATTCTAGAATGGGCTTTTGTTCGCACTTCATAAACATTGTTTTTCACCATCTCTCTTTGTCTCTGAGGTTCACTATTTGCATCATATAGTATTGATGCAGTTGAGCGAAATAAACTTCGTTCGGAAATCCTAATTAGTTAAAAACCTCTGGAAGTTGAACTTCCTAGACTAAATCATAAACTTATATGGCATCACTAACTGTTTATAACTTTATTACTAATTAATAACAATCAGATAATAATAATTCCTCTCGTACCGTTATATGTTACATAGGGCCTGCAAGTAATTTCTCCATACCGTTCTATCCTGGGTAACTCGCTCAATCTCCTCCATGGAACAATCAGATTGAGGATTATAAAATCAGCGTAACCTCATTTATGTATATTTTTGCGTCGCCGCTATGAGTTTAACAATTTCTCTCAACATATAGAATGCAGAACGACTAAACTTACAGCAGAACAGCTTGACTTCTCATCACGATGCACAGATGATTGTATTTTAAACTGTGCTCTAATGAGATTGCTTGATTTTAGTATATCATTTTGATTATTCTAATTATATTTTAACAATTTCTCTCAATGTACAGAATGCAGGACGTCTAAAATTACAAAGGAACAGCATCAACTTTAAAAATGTGAAAACAGGAAAAGTTGATCAGTTTCAGAGTGTGGACATTACCAAAGCTCAGTGGCTAAAGAGGGCCAGAGGTCACTGTCTCAAATTTATCTTATCCAGTGGCGGCATTCACAGATACGATGGTTTCAAAGATACGGTAAATAAATAATTTTCTAGTTCTTCTTGTCTACACACAGTTTTTAGTATTCTCTCTAATGCTTTTTTTTTCTTCCGATCCAGAAGCACTTGAGCTTTCGGTTCGCTGCCATTGGACATCGTAACCCTTCAATTCGATGCAACGAACACCGTAAATCTGGAGAACCTGTGGCTTTTCTGCCAGCCGCGGAATTGAACTGCACTCACAAGGGGTTGTCCAACATGCTGGGCAGGCGGGTCTCTAATACTTCAAATCAATGCAATGTAGTTTTTGTAATTTTCTAGATTCTTGCCTTGTTTATACATTTGTTTAGTAATTTTGTTTCAATTCTCAAAGTCTATGCAATTTTTTTTTTTTCTCATTTTCTCAAAATATTTTTATCTATGTGCTTTTTTTAGTTCTTGTAATTTTCTCAAAGTATTCTTATGTAATGTTCTTTGCTTTGTTTTATTTTGTCATTTTCTCTAAATCAACTAAACTTGTTTATGCAATGTATTTTTTGTGTGTGCAAACACTGTTCTTTCGAATCTGACCTGCTTATTCTGTGTTCAACAGACAATGCTGTTGATGAAAGACACTACTCAGTTAAGCTCTTTTTTGGAGAGCTAGCTGATTGTGTTCTTAAAAACTCGTCTGCAGGGCTATACAATGGGTTCAGTAAGAAATAAGGGTTGGTAGTTCGAATCCTGTGTTTCGTAATTTGTTGTTTTTTTTTCCGGAAGCCCCAAATACTTGTTCTTTGTCTATATTCATTGATCATATTCATTGGCTCCGGTGCTTTCCCCTATGGTTCAGAACAGAAAAAAACTGTGGAGCACAATCTATTGTCTCCTGAGACAAACAGGATATTGGTTACTGAAATGACAGCACAGCACTCCAGACAAACCCATAGGTGCTCAGTCTCCTCCCAACAGATGTCGAAGGGTATGCATACTGATGGTTCCTGTGGCTCGCTGTTAAACACACTCCTCTCTCTGCCCCTCAAGCATCCTGCTCTATTTGTACAACGTGTAACTCTAAACTCCCTAAATCGCTGGAGTGATTCAACATTAAATTTAGTGTCCTCAGCCAAGAGATCAAAGAACAGGTCCCTTATCCATCCTAACCTCAACAATCGGTGCTTTCGATGCAGTCATGTCCGCCTTCTTCTTGCAGCGAACACCTGCATGACCAGGACAGTAGATCCAATGAGTCCCTGACGGTTGGAGACATCTATAGACAACATCCACTGAGACAAAGAGACCAATGGTGCTGGTTTATCAATAGTACCATCATAATTGCACTTTGGGGAATAACCATGTACACTGTGATATCTTTCATACACTGAAAGATCTCAGCGACAGTGCACATACTATGTTGAACCAGCCAGGGTCCCCAATGTAACTTTGAAGGGGAAATTTGTTCTAGCAATTAAAAACCAAATTACAAAGGTACAAAAGTCTCTTTGGCATAGATCCAAGCCCAAATATGCTGCGATAAAGGGATGATTAAAGAGAAAGGTACTCACAATGTCTGGAAAGTGTTTGACTGCCGACATGGCAGACTTGAATCTTTCTGAAGGTCGAAAACGCACCAGATGCGCTTGTCCTACACTAGTAGGGGCTTAACGGGGCACAACGTTCCAACTGTTCTTTGCAAAGGCTGTTTATATATCACAATAAGAATGATCAAAATGGCAGGGAAAAACAATCAAATTGAAGAAAACCAAATTTGTAGTGAATTTTTGCATGGGCAGGAGATTTTCAGCCTACTTTTCTTTTTAAAGACGGCATTAACTTTTGAGAAGTAGTTTTTTTTATCTTTCACTATTTATAATTCAAACAGGAATTTGAAAAATTGGCCAAATTCATCTCCAATTTTTACTCGGTAAGCCTGGAAAAGGTGGACATGTCTCTCAAAGGTTGGAACTGGGGCTCAGTAGACTTTGAAGGTAATCTTTATGTTTGCATGTCTTATGAACACAGTTTTAATGTTTATAGATGTCTTCTGAAGTTATTCTGTTCTGTCAAAGGATTAAAGTGGAGTTACAGTAGACCTTGAAGGCAGTGAGCGCTCATATCTTAAATGAGTTGGGGTGCTTCTTCCATACAATTTTTTTGCCATTGTTTTAATATTGTGTGAAACGAAACAAACATTTAACAAGAACATTTATACATAGACTTGATAAAAATCTTTTTTTTAACCTTACTAATATCCTAAATTGTTACAGTTCAAGCTGGATCCATTCTTCTTGTTTTGCTTTGCACAAAAGATTTTCTCTTGATCTCTGGTTGTCTGCTGAGGAACTTTGTCTTTACTACTCATTGTGCTCATTAGAAAAGCATTTATTCTTTATTGAAAAGCAACAAAGAACCAGTGTTGTTAGTCATTACACTCTGAGAGACGTACTAAGGAGATCGGAATACTTATGGACTAATTGGTGTGGTGATGATCCGTGACTAAACTAATAAAGAACAGTAAGCGAACATAGAACTGGTGTTGTTAGTTGCCAAACACTGAGAGACATACTGAGCAGATCGGAACGCTTATGGACTAATTGGTTCCATGTACATTGACAAAGATCCGACGACTAAAAAAGCCTCTTGATTCATAAAACAAAAATAATACTTTCTAAAAAGTGTTCACTGATATTTCTTTATCTGCAGGAAATTCCCTGAATTTCAAGGTTGAAAATAATCTGGCATTTGAAATTCCTCTAACAAATGTTACAAACTCTACTACTGCCAAAAATGAAGTTACGATTGAGTTTCATCAGAATGATGATGCTGCGGTGTCATTGATTGAGGTCAGGTTTCACATTCCACCAGAACCAGATAACGAAGAAGATCCTGTGACAGTAAGTGTTGTTTTGCTTTTATGTTGTTTCTGTATGGGGCATCTGTTCCTGGGCATGCCAGAGTCAGGGGTAATGATGTGGCGTTGCCTCGCAGCATCAACGGGCTTTTGTGTGCGTCTCATAAATAGTGTCTTTCGATGCCTCTGATGCCACCTTTTGCGTGGTCTACTTTTTACTTTGTATCCACTTTATCAGAGTAGAATTGCTCTTTGAGATGCACTGTCTGTTGGTAATCTGCTTATGTGGCCGAACCATTTAATTTGTTGTTTCTTGATGAAGCACAGTACTGATGTACCCACTTTTTTCCGGATGTCTTCATTTCTAAACCTGTTTTTCTGGTACTGCAGCATTCTGCATAGACATTTCATCTCTGTCGGACTATTTTTCTTCTACTGTTTGATATCAGCGTCCAGGCTTGGCTCTGATAACATAATGTGGAAGAAAGATTGCGTTGAAGATTGCTCTTTTTGTGTTCATTGTGACATGTTTGCATTTTAAAATTACAATATACCCCAATATACCTAATTGATATTTACTTTTATTTTCTGCAGAAATTCCACAAGAATGTAATGGAGAGTGCAGATATCATACAGATTAGTGGGGAAAGCATCTGTACATTGTCGGAAGTTCAGTGTCTCACTCCAAGGTAACATCATTTGTTGTACAACAGTTTTATGCTTCTTTGTTTATGTATTACACAAAACTAAACAAAAACAGTATGGAATGGAACTGATAGGAAAATAAAGATCAGAATATTTCTACTTCACCTTTCATCTCCCGAAGAGAAAGACAACGGAGAAGATGGATTCAGGATGTAACTGATATTTGAATATACGGCTGCAAAGTCATGACTTATGTCATATAGAGGACATATTTGGCAATCTATTTTTTCATTTTATAGTGAAAATGTTTAGAATCATTGTGTTAGTTAGCTAATAATAGTTCTATGCGACAGAAAGATCGGCATGACGATCAGATAATCTGGTGGTGGGGAATGAGCATAGTGAACCATACCTTGACTATACACAGGTGACGTAGCTGGACAAGAACACTGCTGGTAGCCAAAGAAGAATAGTAAACCAACAAAGAACTGGTGTCGTAAGTCGCCGCACGCTGAGAGACATACTAAGGAGATCAGAACACTTATGGACTAATTGGTTCGTCATGCAATGATGATGATCTGATGACTAAACTAAAACTAAAAACACTGATTTTCTCTGTAAGAGGGATTTGACCTCTTGAAAAGACTGGTTGTTAAATTTACTCTTTGGCACTGCCCTCCTTAGCCAAGACCTCAGCACTTTCATTGCCTGCAATGTCACAGTGAGATGGGATCCACTGACAGTGAATTTCTGACAACTAAGCAAGTTCTCTTTCTAGGTTCTGTACTGTGCTGTCAGCAGATTTAGCCTCCATGGTTTGTTTAGTCGAGAAACTCTTGTCTTCGCAGAATCTTGGGAATTTGTTTGGCCAGTAAAAATATCCAATAACCAACTACTCCAAGATACAAGACAAGAGGCAATGAATGACATACTCAAAAGAGAAGATGGAAATGGCTCGGACATGTTATGAGAATGAGACAAGAAATGCCTGCAAGGATAGCCCTCACTTGGACACCAGAGGAAAGAGAAAGAAAGGCAGACCACGGACAACATGGAGGCACATGATGGAAGAGGAACTGGACACCGCATCTCTGACGTGGGGCTCTGCGCTGAAGGTTGCACGGGACAGGAGAGCATGGAAAGTCCTTTCTGAAGCCCCATGTGTCACTAGGCATGACGAGATTAAGTAAGTTTGTAAGTTTGTTTAGCCGACAGTGTATCTGTAAGAAGAATATAATAGAAGGGTGTTCATCCAAAATGTATTTTCTTCTTCTGCATTCTCACTAGATTGGAATTTGGATTCTCTAATAAAGGCAGCCGTCTGCCTCAGATTATCAGCCACACAGTTTGTCTTGGACGCTGGTGTAAGTGGGCCACCTCTTTCTTCTCAAGTCTGCATACTGGGGGCAGTTCTGAGGGATATAGTTCCTATGATTTCTACTTCCCCGTTTGTGCCGACCTCTTCCTACAGTAAGTTTTGGCCACCATCGTGATAGTAGGTCTGACATTCTTACTGCGTGGCTAAATCTCAGAGGCAGAGTGGTGACCGTAGAATCCGTTATCCCATTCCTCATTGTGAGGGTTGTTGCACCATGTTATGCGCCTTACGACCTGGTGCATCCGTTTTCTGCAAGCATTTGTTTCGGTTAGCATTCCCTAGCGGACACGTGCATCCGATTTCAGCCTGAACCTCCTAGTCGCCTCTTATGACATGCATGGCAGGTAACAGTGGTTCTATTCTTTACACCCGAAATATGGGCCCCGGTAACCACTCGGGCGATCCAAAATGTATTTTGAAGTTACTTAATATTACATTCTTGTTTTTCTTTCAGAGGTCGATATGATCTCAAACTGTTCCTGATTTCTGCAACTTCACGGCAAGACATTTGATTACAAGATTCCGTACCAGACCATACTTCGGTTGTTTTTATTACCTCATAAAGATGGCAGACAAATGTACTTTGTGGTAAGTATGATGAATGGGGTGTGGAATTTAGGGCTTAGTTTTAATACTTCCATGTATTCTCTTTACATGGCTCTGGCGGTGATCTTTTCGGGCTCGAGGTGGGCAGAAGGTGGCGATGGATGGGACACATACTGAGGTAATCCCTTGGTTGCATCGCAGGACAGGCTCTCTGATAGAACCCCCAGGATAAAAGAGGTAAGGGAAGACCCAGGAACACCTGGAGACGGAATGCAAGAAAATGGGGAGAGATCTGGAAAAGATGGCCTTGGATATGCAAGCTTAAAAGCCCTTGGTTGCGGACGTATACCTCCATAGGGGCGATGGCTGAAGAAGAATGTATTACTTTTACAAGTCTTAAACTTTCATGGTCTTGCATGGATCTGCTGGGCTGGAATTTGTTCCTCATTTCAAATCAAAATTGCGCGTAAAGAAAAAAATAAGTCTTTGGTTGTTTTTTTTTAGATCTTATCACAATTTGAAAATGAAAATAGTGGCATGTCCTTTACAGGACTTCACCATCAGTCAAGTAACGAGTCATCGATTTTCTAGGCACCACTTATACATTCAATAGTTTGCAATTGCTTTCTGAACTGAGAGTTCTATTTTTACCGTCTGTAAAAATCCATACTGACAAATTTGTTTCCAAACTGCCTGCTGTTGAGTTTGAACCAGGATCGCTTGGGCTGCGATCGAGCTTGCTGTTACTTTTCTCTCTCTTGTCTTCCTCTGTCTTGTCTTCCTTCTATTTTTACCGGTTGTCACAGCATTATTGATACATTGTTTTATTGCCTTTTTTCCTTCACTCTTCCAGGTTAGCCTTGACCCACCAATTAAGCAAGGTCAGACCAGATATCATTTCCTGATTCTGTTATTTCAAAAAGAGGATGAAATGACCTTGGAACTGAATCTATCAGAGTAAGTAATTGTCATTAAAAGTTGATTGTACTTTAACTTTAGAGCTAACATTTTAAAGTTGATTGTACTTTAACTTTAGAGCTAGCAACTTAAAGTTGATTGTACTTTAACTTTAGAGCTAACATTTTAAAGTTGATTGTATTTTAACTTTAGAGCTAGCAACTTAAAGTTGATTGTACTTTAACTTTAGAGCTAACATTTTAAAGTTGATTGTACTTTAACTTTAGAGCTAACAACTTAAAGTTGATTGTACTTTAACTTTAGAGCTAACATTTTAAAGTTGATTGTACTTTAACTTTAGAGCTAACAACTTAAAGTTGATTGTACTTTAACTTTAGAGCTAACAACTTAAAGTTGATTGTACTTTAACTTTAGAGCTAGCAACTTAGTTGATTGTCTTTTTAGAGCAGCAACTTAAAGTTGATTGTACTTTTTAGAGCTAGCAACTTAAAGTTGATTGTACTTTAACTTTAGAGCTAGCAACTTAAAGTTGATTGTACTTTAACTTTAGAGCTAACAACTTAAAGTTGATTGTACTTATATAACTTTAGAGCTAGCAACTTAAAGTTGATTGTACTTTAACTTTAGAGCTAGCAACTTAAAGTTGATTGTACTTTAACTTTAGAGCTAACAACTTAAAGTTGATTGTACTTATATAACTTTAGAGCTAACAACTTCTAAAAGATGGGCTCAAACAAGTAAACTGTTAACCAACTATTGTTCTGTGCAGTTTCTCACATTTGTTATCTGCATCTTCTTCTTTGCGATTGCTATCTTAATCATTATACCATTAGACACATTCTTATGATGAAATCGACTGTTGTCTGGGGCCATGTAGTTTTTAATGTAGTGTTGGGTTGTAGGGCCAGCATTCCTTTCTATGGAGGACATACAGGGGACAGTCTTGCATGATGAAGTCGATTGTTGTGTGGAGCTCATCTCTGGCGCCATGTAGTTTTGAATGTAGTGTTGGGTTGTATGTCCTGCATTCATTTCTAGGGAGGACATACAGGGGACAGTCTTGCAGGACATGTTCTGTGGTTTGATCAGCGGTGCCTCGGGGACACAGAGGATGGGGACAATTGTAGCCTGTGTAGGTGTTTGTTCAGTCTGTTTTGTTCTATCCTGAGTCAGAAGATGATAGTCCGTCCTTGTCTGTCGAGTGTGTGGTAGTCATCGTTGGATAGTTTAGGTTCTTTTCTGAAGTCTATGATAGCTCCTTTTTTTCAAAGTCTGTGATTTCGTTTTCTACTTGTTTACATTCTGCTCCCATTTTTGTTATCTGAGGAGCGTCTGGCCAAATGGATTAGAGTGCTGGCTCCAGTCGGAGGTACCATATATGCCTTAATTCATAGCGGCAAAACATCCCAACTAAATTATTTAGCTTGTGTTAGATGGTTACCTTTTTTTTTTTACCGATCCAGAAGCACTTGAGCTTTCAGCTCTTCGGCTTGGTGCTGTGGACATCGTAACCCTTTGGTTCGGAGCCATGAACACCGTGAATCTGGTGAACCTGTGTCTTTTCTACCAGCCAGTGGAGTTGAACCCGCACTCACAGGGAGCTTGTCACCCATAGTCCAAAGCGCTACGAACACGCTGGGCAGACGAGCATGGTTACCATTTAAAACAATAATTCTTTTTTCTTTTGTCCTTCTCTGCGTTCTGCCGTTAAGCATAGCATGTTTAACACTTTAGCTGCCACCCATTTTTCAACCAAGTCTGGCCCACTACGAGCTATTTTTGCACATGATCAGTTTTAAGGGTGACAATTTCAAAAAATCATTAAAAAATAAACCAATTAACTTACAACTTTTAAACTATGGAATAATGTTCATATATTAATGAGCTGCTAACCTGTCTATATGTAGAGTATATTCTTCATAATCCACAAGCAATTGCTGTAACTGATATTGGCATCACGCCCCATACGGTGGTATTATTGCCTGTAATTTTTTAACCTTCAGTCGTATGTTATCGGATGCCACAGCCTTACATATAACATTAACATATGGAATGTCTTGATTGCGTTTTATTTTTTAGAAAATTCAAGCTGAATTTTGTTTTTCTTTAGGGAAGATATTAAAACTAAGTACGAGGACAAGCTTCAGAAAGAAATGTCTGGATTGGAGTTTGAAGTTGTCAGCAAGGTCTTTAAGGCAATCACTGGTCGTAAGATCACTGTCCCTGGTAGCTTTACTGGGTAAGTTTTTGGTATCATTGTAGTTGGTAATTTTACTGGGTAAGTTACTGGTCAGTTGGTAGTTTTACTGGTAAGTTGGTATCACTGTAGTTGGTAGTTTTACTGGGTAAGTTTTTTGGATCTACTGTAGTTGGTAGTTTTACTGGGTAGTTTTGGTATCACTGTAGTTGGTAGCTTTACTGGGTAGTTTTGGTATCACTGTAGCTGGTAGATTTACTGGGTAAGTTTTGGTAGTTTTACTGGGTAAGGTTTTTGTATTGCTGTAGCTGGTAGGTTTACTGGGTAAGTTTTGGTAGTTTTACTGGGTAAGTTGGGTAAGCAGGGCATCGAATATAAGAGTTATTTCAAATATTATTGTTTTATTATGGTCTTCTATCTGTAGTGGGAGGAGGGGGGAGGCATTGAATATAACAGCTATTTCAAGTAGTGTTGTTTTATTATGGTTTTCATAACCGATGTTGTATGTCTACTACACAACAGCCACTCTGGTGCACAGACTGTCAGCTGCTCATACAAGGCTGCCACCGGTTTGTTATATCCACTGGAACGAGGCTTCATTTTTGTCCACAAACCTCCACTTCACATTCGATTTGATGAGGTTGCCAGCGTCAACTTTGCTCGGAGTGCAGGCAGTACCAGGTCTTTTGACTTTGAAATTGACACCAACGCAGGGGCCACATTCACATTTGTGGGTGTTGAAAAGTAAGTTTTTGTATTTTGTTGTTTATGATGTACGTTTTGCTTCATTGTTCAGCTGATTGTGCACAGACATCTTTTAAAGATCCAAATGGCTCATCAAAGAGGCAGAACCATCACTTGGAAGATTTGTTTTATTTCGTTGCTTTTCCATTGCTTTCCGTTCCTCTTTGACTTGTTCTGTAATTGTGGAAAACTAATGTACAGGGTATTAGGAAACGGTGTGGTGTTATTGTGTCGTGAGAAGAGTTCTGTCTAGCTTTCTGTTGTCATGCTCAAATCATCAGTCACATACTGATTGCATCTTCTCAGTGGTTCTCCTGTTTGCCAGAATGGGTTCCTCTTCTTCTGCAATCAGCTTCTGCTATGCAACTACTCCGGTATGTGTCATAAACAAGGCGGTGCGCTTGAGGTCTTCTACTTCCGCGATCAACTTCTGCTATGCAACTACTTCGGTATGTGTCATAAACAGGGCGGTGCGCTTGAGGTCTTCACCGGTCCCCCATAATTAGTTTTGTAGTGTTGTTTCTGTTGGCCAGATTCCCATTCGCACACTGCTCAGGCTTGGGTAGGATATGCTCTGGGTACTGCTTTGGTGCTCCACATGTGCAGGCAGCCAAGTCCCTAAAACCCATTCTATGGAGCTGTGCTCTGAGACTGCAGTGTCCCATTCCAAGTCTGAAGATTGTGGTCTGTGCTTTTCTGTTTAGTTTATTTATAATGTCATGCTCTGGGTTGTATCCTCCGTTTGTTTTTCTCCAAATGATTTTTCTGTATTCCTCCATAATTGTGTTTAGATCAGATTTTGATAATCCCATGTTATTGTCAATCCTTTTCAGAGACGAATATGGAAGACTATATGACTTTGTGAAGAGCAAGAACTTGAGGGTGAAGAATATTGGAGATAAGGGAGTGAGTATTCTATACTTTTTTTACTTTAAACATGAAGGTTGAACTTGCAATTAATTAGCTGGTAGAAGATGGTAAATGAGAGCAGCAGTAGCGTAGTTGTTAGTAAACCGCTTCTTAGGCTAGTGGTCCGGGTTCAATCCCACAGTGGTTGTGGAATATTTTTCAGAATGTAACGGCTCTCAGTTCAACCCAGCCTCAATTGGGTACCAGAAAAGCACTGGGAAGTAAAGACGGCCTGCATGATGTTGACCACATCACCCATCGTGTGATGATGGTCAATGAAAAATACGGATCTAACACCATATTACACAATATACCTCGAGGTATGAAAATGGGTTCCGTTATCTTTTTTTTATATAGAAGATGATGCTAGTGGTGATGATGTTGTTGTATATACCGATGGGTCTGTGCATCATGGTGATAAGTTGGGCTGGGGTGTCTTGGCTAGCACGCATGGTAAAGTTTTTGCAGCAGCAAAGTGGAGCAGGTAGGATAACTGCTTCCAGTATGAGGACAGAGGTTGAGGTCGTTACTGCTGCCCTCCATTTGGCTCTCTGGGACTCTGTTTACTAGGGCTGTTGTTTCTGACTCTCAGTCGTTGCTTTGGAAGATCTAGAGTGGCAGGTTGGTGGATGTCTATAACGGCTTCTAACCTAAAGAGATTAACATCAATCTACTGTCCTGGACATGCGGATGTTTGCGGCAACGATATATATATATATCGATATAAATTTATATCCTCATGCTCTGTTTGACAAATGAAGCTTCTGCAAGAGATTTTCGTTGCTGTTCTGCCACCTATCTACCAATTGTTTCCCATTTCAGGCCACAATCTTGCCAGTCTCTTCTTCCTTCTTATTTGCATACGTTCTTTACGACTAATTTTAATCACTCTTTGTGATAAGTTTGATCTTTGCCAAGAACGTGTATACGTTGCCCATTAGTTTGGTAGGTCCCTAAATGTATAGACTTCTACACGTTTAGGACATGTGCATTCGATTTCAGCCAAACCTCCTTAGTCGCCATCTTACGACATACATGGCAGGTAACAGTGGTTCTATTCTTTCCACCCCAAATTTGGGCCCCGGTAATCACTTGGGCGTCTCTTCTTACATTTCTCCATGTTTCCTTTCGGTGTCCAGGTTTCCTTTTCTCGTCCTTGTCTACCTACTGGCATACAACATACATGAACAATCCACCTCCATTTTTGTCTTTTAATGGCGGTCTCCAATGATGCACAGTTTGTTGGTTTTAAAAGCTCTTCATTTGGTCAGAAAATGTGCGGGATTCTTCTGAAATATTTATTTTGGAATGTCTCCAACTTGTGTATGATTCTGTGGGTCATTTTCCAGCACTCGTTCTTATATTACAACACTTCCAAGACACTGCTTCTATCTTCTTCTTCTTTTGTCATCACACTGCTACCGGGTTGTTGCCTAGTGTCATGGTTTTCTTTTTTTGTCTTGCGCTGTTCTGATGGCTTGTGTGATTGTTATCTTTGCTCTTTCACAGGATTCTGCTACACCATCTAACCATCTTTTCCGTGGTCTTCCTCTTGCCTTCTTTCCCGATGTTCTGTTGTAGAAGATCTGTATACTGTGGAGTTTGGATGCATTCTTATTAAGTGGCCAAACCACTTCATTCTTTGTTTATCTATGTAATTCAAGCACGGTTTTGTGCCAACTTTCTTTCTTAGCGATGTTGGTGATTCTGTCTTTTCTTGTGTTGTTGGTAACTTTTCTCAGGCAACACATTTCACATGTAGTTATTTTTGTGACTGCGCTTTGCTCAATGTCCATGTTTGGCTCTGGTAACACAAAGTAGGTATAAAAATGCTGTTGATCATCTGTTGCTTTGCTGCCTGTGAAATTTTTGGGTGCCTTAACAATGGGGCTAGCTGGTAGTTTACAGCATTTGCTTTCTGCACTCTAGCCTCTATCTCTCTATCCAGTTTTCCGTCTTCTGTGAATATGCTTCCTAAGTATTTGAATTCTTTCACTTGGTTTATTTTAGTGACATTGACATGGATGTCTAGATTATTATGTTTTCTTCCCATATTCATTATTTCTCTTTTAGTGTTGTTGATTTTCATGTCATGTTTTACACAATTTTTGTTCAAGGTGTCATTATGATGTTGTAGATCTTGTTCATTTTGATGTATCAGGCACTTTTTTTTTTTTTTTCTTTCGTCCGCTTTCAACTCAGAGACGAAGTTTCATCTCTGAAACTGATTTTTGCGTGAAAATCCGTTTTCCAATTTCTTACAATGGCAGCAGCGTGCACATTGTAAATTACTTACACTGGCAGCCGTGTGCTCAATGTACTCGTAATTAGTATTCCTCGCCATACAGGCAGATTTTCTCCGACTTCAGAGGTACTCACGTTATTGTCCTGAGTAAGACCAGGGACTCGAACAAATGCTGGACAGTAGGTTCGAACCCGAGCTATGAGGCGTCTCACAGCTAGCAGGCTGAGCTACTATCAACTACTCTAGGCAGTCCCCGTATCAGGCACTGATCATCTGCAAACAGCAGTTCATTTATTTCATCATTATCTGAATTTGATTCTTGAGTTATTTTATCCATATGTGCAATAAAGAGTAGTGGTGAGAGGACACAACCTTGTCTAACATCTGATGTATATGTATACTGCTTCTATATAGTAGGTAATTCCAACTTGTGTGTTATGTTGTGGGTTATTATCCAGCACTCACTACTGTGCTCTAACTTCCGCATACGCTCTCATTTATGTGATATGGGCGAGTCTCAGACACTGGAATGTGCGAGGAGTTGAGTTTGGACATGCCAGAAAATGTTGTCTTCCTGGAAGAGAGAGAAGGTATACTAATCAACTTCTCATGGGAATGGTGAGCAAATGGACTTTAGGATGGCTGCTGCAGAGGAGGACGAATCATGCAGGGAAATGCTCAATGTGTCATGACATCGATCGCAGAACATAGTAAAAGCTTAATTAAGCAAAGACTATAACGCGCTCACCGCCCAGACCAATGTACCAGATTTCCCCATAAACTCTATTCATGTGGAAATCTGATTCATGCAGCCTTAGCATTGGTGTGTTTTACGTCACATCTTCAGCACCATTTGGAGCTCTGGTGCTTATCCTTCGGCATATGTTCGGTTTCAGCCGTTACCCGATTCGCTCTCCGTTCTGTTGCCATCTAGTGTTTTTTACTGTGTGGGGTAGCTAGCCCCACTACTCGCCTCCTACGACATGTGTGGCAGATAACAGTGGTTCTATTCTTTGGCCCCCGGTAACCACTCCAGCATTAACGTTTGATATAACGAGCATTAATAGACTAGCAATATTATAACAAAAATGGCATTGTTCTCTCGCGATCATTATTTTTGATCATTCTTATTATGATATATAAACAGCCTTTGCTAAGAATGTTTTTTACGTTACATCGTTCAACGCCATTTGGAGCTCTGGTGCTTATCCTTCGGCGACATGTCCGGTTTCAGCCAACATTTACTAGGTTCGCTCTCCGTCAGCCTTTGGCTGTCCCCAGCCTACCTGCAAGGCAGCAGGTTGGCATTGTTCTAGGATTTATAAGAATCACTTCGACATTGTTCTGTAGTATGTCATATTGTCATTCATTGTTTCTTGTATGTACAAATGTCATTCTAGGGGAAGACTATCTCCTACAACGAGATGTCTGACAGTGATGAGGAGGGCGGAGACCATGATGCATATCTGGAGAGAATGAAAGCAGAGGGCAAAGACAGAGATGATGATGACAGCGATGATAGCTCAGGTGTGTACATAAATTATGTTAATTAAAGCAGGGATGGCAAATGACCACCATATTCGGCAGCCGACCATCTAAAAGTAATCATCACAACCAAAAAAAAAGGTTTTAAAGCCGAAGGATTGACTTTATCGCACCAGGTTTTACCCCATATGGCTCGGTCCCTCTCAGCAGAAATGGCATGCCACCTGCCGAGAGTATTGCACGAACTCCGTAGCTCCAGCAACTATCCTAGGGTCTCTGGGAAAATGGACAGAGTCCGGACTCGAACCCACAACCTTCTACTCACACAGCAAAGGGCGTAGCCACAGAGGGACCCCACTCCCTGATATCACACAGAATCCTCACATCAGTTATTGGTTACTAAACTGACGTCATTGCACTTCGGGCAGACCCATAGATACTCAGTCTCCCTCAACAGATATCGAAGAGTATGCATACTCATGGTTCCCATGGCTCGCTGGTTAAACACTCCTCACTCTACCCCTCAGGCACCCAGTTCTACTTGTACAACGGGTTACTCCAAACTGCTTAAATCACTGGATCGATTCAACATATATTTTAGTGCCTTCGTACTATATGCAGTCGTGAAGAGACTGAAGAACATCCCCCTTATCCATCTTCAACCCCCCTCCCCAAAACAATAGATGCTGTTGATGCAAGCATGTCCACTCTCTAATTGCTGCAAACACCTGCATGCCCAGGACAGTAGATCCACATATGCTTCTGGAGGTCAGAAACTTACAACGGGACTGATTGTATATTGAAGTATCATACAAGAACATCAGCTCCATCCAACCATTTTTCCCCTCTTATCGCCTCTAGAGATTGGTCAGCTAGCAGTGTTCAATTCCCAGTGCAGTTCATTCTCCAGTCATCCAGCTTAAAATGGGCACCATTATTTTGTTTAATTGCAAGTTCTCTGGCTGCCAGCGCCTTCAGATAACTGAAGAAAATCTTCAGTTGCAGAAATTCCACTGTTAAAAAAACGGTTGTTACTGCCTGTAATACATTTTTAGGGACACTGATCTCAGTGTGGGTGAGGTGAGAGTGAGTTCCTCGTCCTATCGGATACGGACGACAAAACATTAGTCCTGTGTTCAAGTTAAGCACGTAAAAGAACCAGTGACTTCAAAATCCTGAAGAGTAGGCTGGACAGCCCTGCCCATGCAAAATTCTTTCTTTTGTCCTTCTCTGCTTTTTTGACGCTAGGCGTAGCAGGTTTAACTGATGATCGGTTTCCGGATAATGCACGCTCGGTCGCTTGATATGGTGTGGTATTGTGGAGTTTTAAGATGTCTGTAACTCCATCAACCCATCTTTTCTTGGTCTGCCCTTTCCTCTTGATGATTCCATTTTCAGGTTGTACGCTCTTGCAACTGGTGTATTCTGGTTCATTCTGACCAAGTGGCCAAACCATTTGAGTCTCTGTTTTTCAATAAATCTAATAGCAGGTGTTGTTCGACTGTTCTTCTAATTTCCTCATTTTAAAATTCATTAGAAGTATTAAAAATAAAATTTATACAAAATTTTGACCATCTTCAAAATTACATCGGAGACCCTGGTGGTGCTGCAGAGTTTGAGCCAGTGCCGCTGAGATCTTCCTTTGTAATAAAGAGATCGGAGTTGTTGCCGCTATTTAGGGTGGTGTAGAACAGTGGGGACAAGCCTGAGGAACTTGATGGCCTCATGGCTAGTTCAATCGCAGTGAAACTGTTCATGTTAGGATTTTTCTTAATACCTAGAGATTGGAGCACACGTGGTTACTCACCGTAGTGTAATGATGATGGTCCTTTCAATCATTCAAATTTACTGTATAACTTCAAATTGTCCCCAAAAAAACTTATAATAAATTGTTTGATCATCCTCAGATGAATCCTTCAACCCTGGAGAGAGCGGCAGTGAAGTTGCTGAAGAGTAAGTTATACCTTATATTCCTTGTGATGGTTTGGGGTTGTTTCCATTTTTCAGCATCTTCACCCTTCTGAGCTGTTGTGTGGGCGGACAATATTTTCAAAGATGAGCTGAAAGAAAGTACACTGGCTAATTCAATATGGAGAAATCGCCCGTGTTGTGCGGCGGTCAAGGGCAGCAAAGAATATTACCTCTGTGACCTACAAGGCATGTTGTATGATGCAACTGATGTATGACGAAGCTACCTAGTACATAAAAAGTGTTGCTGAAATCCAATGTGCTGGCCTACATGTATACGCATAACTGGCACAGCGCACAATCGCTCTTAGGCTCAGATCACATAAAAATCAAAAAGAGTGGTTAACAAGTGGTCGATATGAAGCGTTCGAAGAAGCAGAAGAATATGAATAAAAATCATGGCATATCCTTTACAGGACCTCACCATCAACTGCAGTAAATGAGATGTTGATTTTCTTGGCACCACTTATGTGTTCAGTAGTTTGCCATCGCTTTCTGGTTATGATGTCTATTTTTACAGTTCGTAGAAAACCACGGGGACAGATTTTCTTCCAAACTGCCTGCCGTGGAGATTGAACCAGCTACACTTGGGTTGTAATCATATATTCTAATATATGCCCAGTAGAACAATGTGAGCACAAGTGACGAAGAGAAAAGGGGGGTCCAGTCGGTGGACAAGGGCACAAGCAGAAATGGGCGAAGGGGCACCCAAAAGAAACGCAAGGTGGACAAAATGGTGGTGAGCCTCAAAGATGGGGTCTCCATCCAGAGAACAATAACCGTGTTTCCCACGAGAACTACTGCCTTGTAGTTTGATAGGGGACAATCAAAGGCTAGTGGAGCAAACCGCACACAAAACTGGACGGCAGACAAACCAAGTAGTCCAAAAAAAAGACTGGTAACATGGGAGATGATGCTCAACAACCCAGGAAGGAAGGTTGTCTAAGGGTAGCTACCCTAAAAGAAAATAGCAACCTGCCGCCTTGCAGGTCAGCTGGGGACAGCCCAAGGCTAACGGAGAGCGAACCCAGTAAACGCTCGCTAAAACCGACACATCGTCGAGGATAAATACCAGAGCTCCAAATGCGCTAAAGATGTGATGAAACACACCCATGCTACGGCTGCGTGAATCAGATTTCTACATGAGTAAGAAAGCTTACAGAGGCGGAGTCCTAAAAACAGCAGAAGAATTTATGGGAAATCTGGTACATCAGTCTAAGCAGTGATCTGAGAGAGAGATATTCCAATATACCAAATTCTAATAATACCAAATTCAATAAACATTGCAGTATAAATTAGCCGTAGGTAGACAAAAAATTACGGATTGAAAGGTTAAAAGGAAAAGATAAGAAAGTTTCCACTTTTATTTGCCTTCACATCAGTTCGTTTTATCTTCATAGACACAGAAGAGGGAACAAACAAAGATGTCAAGATAAGAATACAGAAAAACAAGGGAATCTTTATTGCATTGAGTAAGATATGGAAGTCAAAGGATATCAAAACAAACACAAAGCTGAGAATCTTTCAATCAAATGTGAAGTCAGTGCTGTTCTATGGCTCGGAAACATGGAAGACAACAAAAGAAACCACCAGAAAACTACAGACCTTCATAAATGGATGTTTACGTAGAATATAGGGACTGAGATGGTATGATAAGATTACAAACGATGAGTGGAGAAAGAGCTACGGAAGAGACGGTGGTGATGGATAGGACACAGGTTGAGAAGACCGACCGGAAGCATTGCAAGGCAGGCATTGTTTTGGAACCCGCAGGGAAAGAGGAGTAGGTGAAGGCCTAGACAGACCTGGAGAAGAGAGCTGGAGGCTGATATTAAAAAGATAGGTAAAACATGGAAAGAATTGGAGGGGATGGCAAGAGAGAAGAGGATGGGCTGGAAGAAGCTTGTTGAAGACCTGTGCTCCGTTAGGAGTTAAAGGTGTAGAGAAGACTCCGTTTGTTATGTTTCTTGCGGATGCTACCCGTCACACAAGACTCGATATCTAAGCCCAATTTTTCTTCTCCATCGTCAAGTTCACTTTTTTTTTTAAATATACTGTTGCAGTTATTAAGAACTAAATGAAATGTTTAGTAATAATTATATTTTCAAATGTTATTATTTTTGTTAATATTAGTATAACAGTATTATTACTAGTATTATTTAAACAACTGCCACACAGCGCCACGGCTCCGTGGTCATTAGTCAGATGTGACACAATATAGTAAAACTTTAGCACTGGATTAGATCATTCCCATGTCTTCCCTTTACATTCAAATCTTTCTGCTGTATTTTCTCTTGCGTGTGTGTGATCACCGCCCAGACCGATGTACCAGACTTCCCTATAAATTCTATTCATGTAGAAATCTGCTTACCAGTCTTAGCATTGGTGTGTTTTATGTCACATCTTCAGCACCATTTGAGCTCTGGTGCTTATCCTTCGGAGATGTGTCCGGTTTCAGCCAGCGTTTACTCTGTTCGCTCTCCGTTCTGCAGCCATCTAGTGTTTTTTATGGTGTGGGGTAGCTAGTCCCACCACCAACCTCCTTAGTCGCCTCTTACGACATGCGTGGCATGTAACAGTGGTTCTATTCTTTACACCCCAATTTGGGCCCTGGTAACCACTCGGGCTTGCTGTATTTTAATTAAATTCTCTGTGATATAGAGGCTATGTGTTCCTCTCGTCTCAAAGGTACCACGTTCGCTCTCCTGTGGAGCATTCAGGATATTTTTCCAGAGATCCCTGATCTCAATGTAGGTGAGATCAACTTCCTAGTCCTATCAGAGAAGAAAATAAACGCATGGGCCCGTTGTTTATTTGAGCACTTAAAAGAACCCTTGGCAGTTCAAAATCAAGAAGAGCATGCTGGAAAGACGCTACCAGGGCAAAATATTAAAAATAATAATTGCAACAAAATATCTTCGCCATCTTCTAAATTACACAGGACCTGCACGGTGCTAGGGAGTTTGTGCACTGCTGCTGGTTTGATCTTGCTGGTTACTGCTGAGACTTTGAAAAGATTGGAGCACACATGGTACTACAAACAACTACAATGAATCAATCAATTAAATTATTTCTTCAGGTATGACAGCAACCCGCCAACCACATCAGACTCTGACTCGGATTATAGCGGTGAGAGCAGTGCTGGAAATGAAGAGGGTTCGGATGCAGACTGAAAGGCGGAGATTAAGAGAGAAAAGAAAGAGAAAGCCAGAAAAATTAGAAAAGGTGAAAGAAAAGGAGGAGAAGAAGAAGGAAAAGACAAAGACTGCAAAAACAGTTGTAAGTAGCATTGTTGATTGTGTATAGGTACGGGTTAACGAGGACAGTTATACTATCAGATATATAGTACATGGGGTGCTCTGTGGCGTAGAGGTTAGGTGCTCATCTCTTGTTCCAAAGATACCAGGTTACTCCATGGAGCCATCTGAATATTTTTTCAGGAGTCCCTGATCTCAGTGTAAGTGAATCGAAGTTCCTAGTCCTATCAGAGACGGATTATAAAACATAGTCCCATTGTTCAATGTGAGCAAGTAAAAAACCATTGGCAGTTCAAAATCAAGACGAGCAGGCTGGAAAGTTGCTGCTCTGGCAAAATTCAGTAGAAAGATTTTTAATCCAATTTTTTGAAAAATATCTTCACCATCTTCAAAATGACATCGGGGACCCTTGCCGGTGCTACAGAGTTTGTGCACTGTAGCTGAATTTTCCTTGTAAGAAGAATCGGAGCACATATGGTTACTCACCAAAGTGCAATGATGATGGTTCTATCAATCATATAGCACAGGTTAGTACTGGCTCTGTAATAGTCGAAGACTTCTAGTATTGGCTCTTTCATAGTTCCAGACTTATAATACTGGCACTCTCAAAGTTGCAGATTTATAGTACTGACTTTGTCATAATTGATGACTTATAGCACTGGCTCTGTCATAGTTGAAGACTTATAGTACCGGCTCTGTTATAGTTGCAGACTTCTAGTGCTGGCTCTGTCATACTTGAAGATTTAAAGTATTGGCTCTGTTATACTTGAAGATTTAGAGTACTGGCTCTGTTATACTTGAAGATATATAGTACTGGCTCTGTTATATTTGAAGATATATAATACTGGCTCTGTATTATTGCAGACTTATAGTACTAGCTCTGTATACTTGAAGATATATAGTACTGGCTCTGTTATACTTGAAACCTTTTAGTACTGGCTCTGTCATAGTTGAAGACTTATAGTAGTGGCTCTTTCATAGTTGCAGACGTTTGTTCCAAAATTCATGAACACACAGGTTTATTTTGAACTAAATCTACCCGATGGATAACAGTAATTTTTGCAGTCTTATACTTCACGGAGAAAAGGTATCGAAGATATACCTCACGACCTTACAAATTCATTTTTAACTAATTGGTAGGTAGCTTGTTTGATACACAGTGTTTTTTGTTTTATATAATTTTGCATAAGCACAACAAAATGATAAAGTTTCGAATTTACAGTGATACACAAAATGGTGGTGAATGTTTGCAAAGCGTATGCCTATAACATATAGTATAAAAGCAATGTGACATAGTGAGCTATTGATATCTTTCAATTATATCAATGAAAATAAATGGTGTGTGCATACGCCAATGAAAATCGTTCGGATAGTGTGAAATGATTATTTCCACGGGATTCCCAAATTTCACTGATGCTGAATTGCATGTTTAGCGCGCAAATGCTTAATTATTAGAATACGTGATATTGGTCGAAACTTTACTGTGTATTGTTTTTGTATTTTGTATAATTACAGTACTTTGTTTTTACGTGTTTCGCCATTGCTGCATAGTTTTACGCAGTCTTCCATATATTGATAATACTTTGTAAAAACTACAGTACTTATGACTGTCCATTCATTGACTGCTGTTATTGGCCATGTTTGGAACTGGTATCTTTAGTATGTTACTTTCTATTTTATTCAACAGAAGGAAGGTGGCACCCGCAAACGAAAAGCTGGCAAAGGCAAAGATAAGGACCCCAACAGACCAAAACGACCTCAATCTGCCTATTTCCTCTGGCTTAATGAACACAGGGAACAGATCAAGGAAGAGAATCCTGGAATCACAATCATTGACTTGTCTAAGAGAGCAGGGGAGATGTGGAAGGAAGTCACAGATAAAACAGTAAGTCAATCTATTTATGTCCGTGACCAAATGTTGATGTAGAAATAAATGATTATGTCTGGTAGCGCAACAACAAACTCTCAGTGAGTCTTCTTTCTTCATTTCTTTAATCCTGTTTTACCTCACAACGTCAGGATAAGAAGAGATTTCTAGAACAGGCTTTTGTGTGCCATTCATAAACAGTGTTTTCATCGCCTCTGTTATTTCTAAGATCCACCTTTTGTGTGGGCAGTCTTTTGCTTTGTATCCATTGTATCGGAGTAACATTGCTCTTTGTGGTGCACTGTCTGTTGGTAATCTGCTTATGTGGCCGAACCATTTCATTTGTTGTTTCTTGATGAAGTTCAGTACTGATGACGTACCCATTTTTCCTGATGTCTTTATTTCTAAATTGGTTTCGTTTTGATACTCCCAGCATTCTGCATAGACACTTCATCTCTGTTGTGACTAGTTTTCTTCTATCGTTTGATGTCAGCGTCCAGGTTTGTCAAGGATGGCATAATGTTGGTAGAGTAATTATCTCAGTGGGTAATTGTTGCTTTTTATGATGTCTTGTAGCCCTCTTTCAAATGTTGTCTTTTATCATTGTTCTTCTGACGTAGTGGGCTGGGTCATAGAAACAATAGCTTAAATAAACTGAACGCTTCATATCTACCACTTGTTAACCACTCTGTGTGATCTGAGCCTACGAGCGATTGCACATTGTGCCAGTTATGTGCCTACAAGTAGGCCAGCACATCTATTTCTGCAATGTTTTTTATTTACTAGGGTAGTTTCCTAGGTCCTACATCATTCGCCTCTTACACCATGCCTTGTAGGTCACAATGGTACTATTCTTTGCTCCGACTGAGGACCCACGACACCAGACAGGTGAGGTCATTCACAGAACTCCTCAGATTTTGAAAAAGTGATTTCTTTCTGTTTGTAGAATTGTAATTACCAGTCTTTACAAATTTGTGTATTGTTGGATAATATGCTTCCACTTTGACTGAGATTTCCATGTGCCCGTCCTACATATCATAAGGTCCTAACTATGGTTGCAACATACTCACGTTCTTGGTGGACGTCACACAGATTACAAAATGGGGTTAATTTAGTTGATAAGAACAAACAACAAAACAGTAACACCTTTCATGAGGACTGCAGCGTTTTCGATACAACAACATCGAGCATGACTATGGAGATCACCGCTGTCTCCATGGCTCTCTCCTGAGTGGCTGAGCAACAGGGAACCCGTACGATTATCATATCGGACTCGATAAATATGCTTCAAGGGATTGAATCTGGAACTCTGCGCATGGAATGGGTGGACAGCGTTCGAAGATCACATCTCAAGAAATTCACATGGCTGGACATGCTGGAGTTCAGGGTAACAAGCATGCTGACTTTATTGCAAACAATACCCTGACTCAAGCGAGCAGAAGTATGGACAGAGCTGATGTCATCAATGCGGTATGCTCTCATTTATTTGACATTGGCGAGTCTCAGACACTGGAACGAGTTCGAGAATTATTAGTTAAGTTTAGACATTCCAGATAGTGTTGTCTTCGTGGTAGAGAGAGAATATATACTAAATCAACTTCTCATGAGTACGGTGTGCAAATGGACTTTGGAGTGGTTGCTGTAGTGCACAGAGCACGCATGGGAATGCCCAATGTACCATGATGTAGATCGAATAACAACAAACAACCTGCTGCCTTGCAGGTCGGCTGGGGACATTCAAAGGCTAACGGAGAGCGAACCCAGCAAACACTGGATGAAATCAGACACATCGCCAAAGTATAAGCACCAGAGCTCTAAATGGTACTTAAGATGTGACGTAAAAATACGTTCTTGGCAAAGGCTGTTTAGATGTCACAATAAAAATTATCAAAATGGCAACAACAAAAAACGATCGCGAGAGGGAGAGAGGATAACAACAAACAATTGTGTGTTGGGTACTGTACCATTCAGTCTGTCTTCTATTTACACACTTTTTGTGTGTGTTGGATACTTTACCATTCTGTCTGTCCTCCTATTTACACAATTTTTATATTTCCAGGAATGGGATGAGAAAGCAAAGGAAGCCAAAGCAGACTACCAGAAAGCTATGGAAGAATACAACAAAAATAAACCATCAGACAGTGAACCAGAAGAGGAGGAGACTAAGGTGTCCTCAACAACCAAGTCCAAACCTAAGAGCTCTCCAAAGAAGAAGGTAATGTCACCATCATTATCCATTGTTAAATTTTGGCATATTTCACTTAAATGTCAAGAGGTTTTTAAATCTTTTTTCTTTATGATGACATGCTCCAATACTAGTAGCCATTTAAGTTCCTTGTTTTAAAAAAAGACACGAAATGTCAGAAACATGCAAGGAAGCTAAACCACTTTCACACGGTCTGCCAACATCAAATGGCAGGATATGATCCCAGATACAGGGGTCCTAAAAAGAGCTGCTCTCCCCAGCATCTACACAATCTTGATGCAGTCCCAGACAAGATGGGCAGGACATGGGGCTCGAATGCCAGATTGCAGAATACCCAAATGACTCTTTTATGGTGAGCTGCATAGCGGTAAACGCTCACAGGGGCCAGAAAGCGATTCAAAGATACACTCAAGAACTCGATGAAATCCTTTGGCATAGATGTCAACAACTGGGAGAATGTTGCTCAAGACAGATCAGCCTGGCACACACTTCTTCAACACGGTTCCTCGGCCTGCGAGGCAGGTAGAAAAGCACGAATGGAACAAAAACATCCCCAAAAAAAGGCAGTAAAACTTCCCACAAGTGCAAGTATACCTCGCCCACACTGTACAAGAACATTTCAAGCCCGTATCGGGCTCACTAGTCATCTACGCACACACAGACAAACATAACACAACTACATTCCCTTAGATGAAAATTTGTGTGGTCATCATCGCCCGTGATGGACGAGCATCATCATTAAAAAAAAAGACCTGGAATATATACAAACCACAAAGAGGGGTTTAACAAGGGGTTGATAAGGAGCGTTCGAAGAAGAAGCTGTGTATAATAATTGCTACAGAAATTATCGTCGTAAGAACACATGATTTGGTAGCTGGCTGAATTGGTGGCTTTGTTCCTTATAACAGTTGGGATTTTTTTGCAGGTGGAATCCACAGGTGGAGGAGGAGGTGGAGGCGCAGGCTTCAAAAGCAAAGAGTACATATCAAGCTCTGGCTCAGAGTCAAGCAGCAGCTCTGAAGGCAGTGACAAGCCATTAAAGAAAATTGCTAAGAAAGCCAAGGCAAAACAGGAGAGCCCAGCCAAGTCTGAATTAGAATCTGGCAAGGGTTCAGACAATGAATCTGCCAAATCTGAAGTTGAAAAGGCATCTGAAGCTGAAAGCGATGTTGAGGTACGTTTGTCTTTTTTGTTTATTAAATATTTTTTTCTGTCCGTGTCTTCTTCTTCCTCGTTCATTCTCATACTTCAGCTGGTTATAGCAGTCCGGGCAAGGGTGGTCAACGAGTGGTTGTTCTAGAGCACCCGCAGTAGTGACTCCCTGGACTATAATTACATATGCACTGTGATCAATAAATTATGTTTTTTAGAGCTCCAACCGCACTAGAAATCGGAGAATACTGCAGTGATGACCAATGAACCCTACCTGAGTAGGAGTCTCCGGAGCACTACACACCTGGAGCTGTCCGCCCGAGTGGTTACCGGGGCCCAAATTGGGGTGTAAAGAATAGAATTACTGTTACCTGCCATGCATGTCGTAAGAGGCGACTAAGGAGGTTTGGCTGAAATCGGATGCATGTGTCCTAAAAGTGTAGAAGTCTATGCGTTTAGGGCCTACCAAACCAATGTGCAAACTATACACGTTCTTGGCAAAGATCAAACATATCACAAAGAGTGATTAAAATTGGCCGTAAGAACGAACGCAAAGAAGAAGACCTGGAGCTGTTGAAAGGTTTCTGGGTTTTAAAGAAAGCCAGGTGCTTCCCCAATGCACTAAATGAAACAGTGAAAATTCATAATCCTGGGGTTCAGGAAAGAAGATAGGAGTCCGGAGAACAGAATGTGTTGTCACAGTTTTCAGCATGAGCTGTGGTATTTGAACCTTTTGATCCGACTTCAGCATAGCTTCTCTTGGGTGCCAGGTTAGCTTCTCCCTCTTCAATCTCCACAAACTTAGACTTCTTGGTAGTCATCTGTTTCCGGGCCGCCATGGGAAGGCAGAGGAGTGGAGATGGCTGTCGATATTGATACATCCCAAAAAGAACAACATATCAAATATGCAAAAAATATTCATTAAACATCGAACTGGTGTGTTGGGCTGCTGGATTTAGGAAATCGGAGCACCTATGGACATGTCTGGAGTGCTATGATGATAGTCTAGTATCACTAGACAAGCACTTCAGTGGCGCCCACAAGGAAAATGGAAAATAGTGTCCTAAACAGACCTGAAGACAAAGTCTTCTTGACGAACCAAAGAGTGCTTTACTATCCCAGGAGACCATAAAGAAAACCGCCAGAGACCGGGAAAGGTGCCGAACAACTGTTGAGACCCTATGCTCCATGAGGAGAGGAGTAAGTAAGTATTTATGATGATAGTCCTCTGATAACTGATCCCTCTTTCATCATCCATGTCTGCGTAGAATCTGGTTTGGATTCTAACGTTTTAGAAAGCACAGCATACAGCTAGACTTCTTTATCAATGAGACCTTGTGGTGTGCCTACTTCTAAAGTAGGTGTGTAGCTCGAAGTTAAGTGTGGTGTAGCTCGACAAGAACGCTATGCTGGCAGACAAAGAAGAATTGTAAACCAACAAAGAACTGGTGTCGTTAGTCGCAATACGCTGATGGACATACTGAGGGAGATATCGGAGCACTTATGGACTAATTTGTTCGACGTGCAGTGATAGTGATCCGATGACTAAACTAAACTACTTCTAAAGTAGGTGTGTAGCTCGAAGTTAAGTGTGGTGTAGCTCGACAAGAACGCTATGCTGGCAGACAAAGAAGAATTGTAAACCAACAAAGAACCGGTGTCGTTAGTCGCCACACGCTGATGGACATACTGAGGGAGAGATCGGAGCACTTATGGACTAATTTGTTCGACGTGCAGTGATGGTGATCCGATGACTAAACTAAACTACTTCTAAAGTTTCTTTAATTCTGCATTTAATTTTAAACATTCTAGAAGAGCCTTGTTGAAAGATTTAATTTGTGTCTTTTTTTTTCATCCAGGAAAAGAAAGAAGCCTCAGCAGGTTCTGCAGCTTCCTCAGCGAAGGAGGAATCAGGATCTGGCTCAGACTAGACTGCCGGTTGTCAAATTCAAATCTTGTACAGTCAACTCTTTTAATAGGATACTTATTCTTGAATTATATGCTAGGGAATGCTAATCCGAAACAAATGCTTGCAGAAAACAGATGCACCAGGCTGTAAGGCACATAACATGGTGCAACGACCCTCACAATGAGGAATGGGATAACGGATTCTACGGTCGCCAGTCTGCGCGGAGATTTAGCCATGCAGTAAGAATGTCAGACCTACCATCACGAGGGTTGCTAAAACTTACTGCTGGAAGAGGTCGGCACAAATGAGGAAGCAGAAATCATTGGAATTATATCCTACAGAACTGCCCCAGTATGCAGATTTGAGAAGAAAGAGGTGGCCCACTTACACTAGCATCCAAGACAAACTGTAACGCTGATAATCTGAGGCAGACAGCTGCCTTTATTGGAGAATCCGAAATCCCAATCTAGTGAGAAAGCAGAAGAAGAAGAATTGGATACAGAATTGTTACAAACATTATCAATGTAGATTGGTTACAAAAGACTGGTTTGTTAGATGTCTTTAAAAAGAAGAGACCTGTTTAGAAATAATGATATCATTTAAAAAAAGTAGGTATTGAACTTCATCAAGAAACAACACATTAAATGGTTTGGCCACATAAGCATATTATCAACAGACAGTGTGCATCAAAGAGAAATGCTGTCGATACAGTGGATACAAAGCAAAAGGTATCCATGCAAAAGGTGGATCTCAGAGATACAAGTGACGATAGACACTTTATGAAGCGTGCAAAAAAGCTCGTTCTAGAATTCTCTTATAGTGACACTGTGGGGCAAAACAATTAGAAAAATATTATTCTTGTTAATCTAGAGTAGAGTGGGTGGCCTGAATAGTTCAACTCAGCGATGTGTCTTGGCGGAAACATCTTGTGTTCAACTCCTTGGTAACGTTTAAAGTTGTTTCTGTTAGGGAGGAAAAAAAAGCGATGACCTGCGCACGTGTGGCTACAGCTGCGGTCAAGCGTCCTTAATTCCTCTGCCCTATACAATCTCCCAGCGTAATCTCAGAAATGGAAACAGTCATGTAATGACAATTGATCATCAATAGTATATACTCCAGAGTACATCCTGCAGTAATGTCCATCAAACATACACCAACGAAACATGGCCTCATGAACGTAGCTTACAAAACAAGCTATGGTGAACTCTCAAGGAACTCCAACTGACATGCAGCTTCATAGAGGCAACCCATCTTATGGTTTAGACGAGCTACGAAACCAACGCGAAGATCATCAGTAGATGCTGGTCAAAATAATTGTAAACAGTTAATGAATTTCAAATCTGAAAATCTAAAATTGGCACAACTAGCCTGTGCCCCTGCAAAAAGGCGGACATGATGGCAGAGCACATACTGCAAGATTGTCAACTGATGGCAGGTATAAGAAAAGAAACCTGACCCCAAAACACAGAGCTTCACGAGAAGCTGTACGGAGGAACGGAGTCCCTTAAAACCACGGTAAAATTCATGATAAAGGTTGGTTCATCAGTCTAGGCCGGATCGAGAGAGAGAAATCTGAATGTAATTTTAAATTGCTGAGTGTCATGAGAGATGTTTGTTGATTGGTCTGGTAATAGCTCTATTATCTTCAAGAGGACTGACAAAATTGAGCAGTATTAGTTGTACTATGTAATGCTTACAAATGGATATATTTGTATCAGGTTGGCTCCTGTGACCGGTTTACCCTTTGGGGACTATTTTTAACATGGTCAATAAATAGACAGTGAACAAGTATTAGGGGCTTCTCGGAAAAAACAAATTACCAAACACAGGATTTGAACCACAAACCTATTTCTTAAGACGCCATTGCCTAGCCCTGCACACAAGCATTTTTTCAGAACACAACCAGCTAGCTCCCCTGAGGTTCTTAAGACTATTGTTTTGCCCGTCTGCCCAGCGTGTTTGTAGCGCGTTGGACTATGGGTGACTATCCCTCTGTGTGTGCGGTTCAATTCAGGGATGGCAGTAAAGCCACAGATTCCCAGATTTACGGTGTTCATGGCACCGAGCAAGACCCTAATAAGCTCAAGTGCTTCTGGATCGGAAAAACAGACTATTGTTAACACAGTGATTTTCAACTGTTTATTGTTTGTTCATGGCCCACTGGTTTCCCTACTTACCTCTGTGATCTACGAAACAGGACCAGGCTGATATTGTAAATTCCTAAGGAGAGAGAATGTACATGATTTAAGTAATAGGGATGAATCTACAACACTAGCCAGATTGCAAGAACATCAAGTCAAGTGTGGTGTAGTTTAGACACTACGCTTGTAGACAAGGTGAATAGTAACCCAACAAAGAACTAGTGTTGTTAGTCGCCACACACTGAGACACATACTGAGAAGGAGATCGGAACACTTATGGACTAATTGGTTCGATGTGCAGTGATGATGATCCTATGACTAAACTAAAGAAAAATAGTACACCAACTTAGAACTTGTGTTGTCAGTTGCCACCCCCTGAAGAAATACTTAGAGATCTGAGTACTATGTACTAATTGGTTTGATTTGCAGTTATGATGATCCGACGAATAAACTAAAGAAAAATAGTACACCAACAATAGTGTCCAACTGCTAGCAAAGAACTGTATCACTTGGAGATCTAAAACCTCTGCCCTATGTGCCGCCTTTGGCTCAAAGGAATAAACTAACTAACACCAACTTAGAACTTGTGTTGTCAGTTGCCACACGCTGAGAGAAATACTTAGGAGATCTGAGTACTTATGTACTAATTGGTTTGATTTGCAGTTATGATGATCCATCGAATAAACTAAAGAAAAATAGTACACCAACAATAGTGTCCAACTGCTAGCAAAGAACCGTATCATTTGAGATCTAAAACCTCTGCCCTATGTGCCCCCTTTGGCTCGAAGGAATAAACTAACTAACACCAACTTAGAACTTGTGTTGTCAGTTGCCACACGCTGAGAGAAATACTTAGGAGATCTGAGTACTTATGTACTAATTGGTTTGATTTGCAGTTATGATGATCCGACGAATAAACTAAAGAAAAATAGTACACCAACAATAGTGTCCAACTGCTAGCAAAGAACCGTATCACTTGGAGATCTAAAACCTCTGCCCTATGTGCCTTTGGCTCGAAAGGAATAAACTAACTAACACCAACATAGAACTTGTGTTGTCAGTTGCCACACGCTGAGAAACATACTTAGGAGATCTGAGTACTTATGTACTAATTGGTTTGATTTGCAGTGATGATGATCCGACAATAAACTTTCGCTGTGGTTTCCAACCTCCACACAAAATTAAAAACAAAAAAATTGTTGTTGATTGTAATAATAAAGATATTATCTGTTCTGTTTAATTATAATAAAATTTGTCTAATTAAAAAAATATATATTTGTTTGTTTTATTATTTGTTGTTTCCGAGCTGAAAAGAAGGATAAAGTATCCTCTCCGTCTATGCCTAGTTTTGTCAGCTTCTTCTTCTTTGAACGCCCATATCGACTCACTTGTTAACTACCATTGTGATTTGTATGTGATCTGAGCCTAAGAGTGATTGTATGTTATGCCAGTTATGCGCCCTTTTTAATTTATTAGGTAGCTTCCCTACATCAGTCCCCTCTATGACTTTCCCTTTGTTGGTCGCAGTGGTATCATTCTTTGGTTCCCTGGCACCCCCGGCGATTCTGGCAGCTGATATCGGGAAGGTATAAAAAGAATTGATTCCTTTACACCATGTGTATATAGGGTAATATGATGTTTGGCCAGTAACAATTAGAGCCCAGAGCAGAGGCGACAGAAACTTTTATAGTGTCTTATGGCTAAGTTCAATTTGAGCACGTCAAAGAAGCATTGGCAGTTTAAAATCGAGAAGAGCAGGCTGGAAAGCCACTGCCTGGGCAAAATTAATTTTAAAAATTAAAATAAAATTTCTACAAAAATATCTTCAAAATTACACTGGGACTCTCACTGGTCTTAGGGAGCTTTACTCTAGCTTCTTCTTCAGCGATCTCTGGTCATGCGCTTAATTTACTTGGACCACAAACTGGGCAGACAGCTTCAAGTCTGTCAATTTTCCCCAAAGCTTAGTTTTCAGGTCGACTGGGTGTGGCCACATGTTGCTTCTCAGCTCACACAGAAGAGGACAGTCTTGCAGGATATGCTCTGGTGTCTGTTCTGCCTGCTGACACTGGCAGAGAGCTGTGTTGACTTTTTCCCTAGTCTGTATAAGTGTTTGTTGAGTCTGCAGTGCCCGGTGCGTAGTCGAAATATAATGACCTGGTCTGTTCTGCTTAGGTCTTTGAGGGATTTTCCATAATCATATCCAGTGTTTGTCTTCCAGTCTACTGCAGATTTTCTCTGTATGAGGGTTTTGACCTCTTGAAAAGACAAGGGTTGGTAAATTTGCCCTTTGGCACTGCCCTCCTTAGCTAAGACATCAGCACTCTCATTGCCTGCAATGCCACAGTGAGATGGAATCCACTGCAAGTGAATTTCTGCCTTTTCTGAAAGCTGAGCAAGTTCTCTTTGTAGTTTTTGTACTGTGCTGTCAGTGGATTTAGCCTCCAGGGCTTGTATAGCTGACAGTGAGTCTGTAAGAAATACCATCTTGCTTGCAGCTTATTCATGTGCTGCCATCAGAAGGGCTATGAGTTCTGCTTTGTAGTTGGAACATATTCTTCCAGTAGGAGCCGCTAGAGACACAGTGGTAGCATCTGGGTGCCTAATGTACACTCCTGCTCCACCATTCATGGTTGCCTCCATTGCCGATCCATCTGTGTAAATTCTTATCCAGCTGTCTTCGGGAAACATGTAATGGAGATGTTCCATTGTAATTGCTTTTTCACTAGATTAGGCTCGGCATCTTTGCTTAATAATTTAGGGATGGAGGTTGAGAAGTTTAGTGGTACTGAGTCTGGTTCCCAGTGATCAAAAAGCAATTCTTCAGGCATGGAATTATGATTTAGCAGTTCCAAGTATGACTTTCCTATTTCTTTTGCTTTGTGGTTTAGACTTGTGCGCTTTAGTCTGTTCTTTGTTCTAGCCGCCATTTTTTCATGCAGTGGATGGTGAGGCATTCTTTTGATCCTTTCAGTCTGTAGAATCACTTTTCTCCTTCTTCTGTCTTCCAAGGGCGGGATGTTGGCTGCCTTTTCCATTTCTACAATTGGTGTAGATTTCATGGCTCCCAAAATAGTACGCAGACACCTGTTTTGTGTTTTTTCCAGTATCGATTTGTTTGAATGGGCTGCTGATATCCATGTTGATGATGCATATTCCAGGATCGGTCTAACTGCACCAGTGTACACCTGACTCAGGATTCGAATATCAGCTCCCCAGGTAGTTCCAGCCAGCTTCCGCATCACACTTTGTTCCTCAAGCCTTCTGTTTGTTTCCATTATGTGATGTTCCATGTCAGACGACTGTCGTTTTAACTCCCAAAAGGTTGGAGTATGGGAACGGGAACGATATCATCGTTAAATTTCAGTCTGAAGTGTTCTTCCTTTGTTGACAATGAGAAAAGCGTTGCTATAGTTTTGCTCGGGTTTATTTCTAGACCCCATTTACTTGTCCACATTATGACGCTGTTCAGACTGGCCTGGAGTTTAAAGATGGCAGGACCCAGAAACTCGGAGGTGTACCACACAGCTAGATCATCAGCATGGAGAGAGTGTGATCCATGTCTGGGCAGAGTTTGTGGCAGATCATTAATATATACCAGGAAAAGCAATGGGGACAGTACGCAGCCCTGTGGGACTCCTGCTCTTAATTTGAATCTGGGACTGTGCACTCCATCCAATTTTTCAGATGCTTGTCTATGGGTAAGAAAGTCTTTTATCCAATAGTACATTCTACCCGTATTCCACTGCGTAAGAGCTTGAGTAGCAAACCATCTTTCCAGACTTTGTCGAAGGCCTTAGACATGTCGAAGAACACCGTGAGGGTTTTCTTCTTTTTTTGGAAGCCATTTTCTATGTCCTGTGCGAGGTATGCCACTTGGTCATCAGTGCTTCTATGCTGCCTGTAGCCTGTCTGGGCTGGATCCAGTTTATGGTTGGATTCTAAAACCACTGGAGTCTAGTGGTTATCACTCTCCAGCAGTTTTGCAGTGCAACTTAGCAAACTTATAGGTCTGTAGCTCTGGGGTCCTTTTGTCTTTTCCACTTTTGAAAATTGGGTGGATTGTGGCATTTTCCAGATGTCTGGGACTCTCCCCTGTCTCCAACTATTGTTAAAAATCTGGAGTAGAAGACTCTGTGCTATTGGGCCTATTTGTTTGAGCATGTCGTTTGATACTCCATCTGGTCCCGGGGCCTTTTACGATTGAGCTTTTCAGTGCTTCTGCAGCTCAGTCAGTGTGATGTCTACCTCCATACAGGGTTCACTTGTTGCTTTTTGAATGTAGCATTTATCTCACTTCTGACTTCTTCCCTTGCTCCTGACTTATTGAGCATGAGCTTTCTTTCTTGTAACACTGGGCCATCAGGGTGGCTGCTCGCTTTCCTGTGAGAAGTTGTTCTCTTTGCTGGAGAACTGTTTTCCCTCTAGATGGGTTGTCATCGTTCAGGGCTTTTGTAAGTCTCCCCAACTTTTGAGTATCTTTTCCATGTTCAAAGAGGCTGTCTTTTCTTTCCAGGATTTTCTACACTGCTGGTTTCTTTTTCTAACATAAAGGGCCCTTGCTCTATTGTGTTGCATTACATTTTGGTCCGTTGGTGCGAGTTCCATTGTATTTCTGGCACTGCAAAGCGAGCTATGGAGAACTTCCATCTCTGGTGTCCAATATGGCTTGTAGTTTTCTCTCCTCCCTCTGGGTATAGCCTTTTGCAGCATCTAAAATGGCTTTATTGAATGAACGTGCATCTCTGTCCACTTTTTCCCGATTGATTAATTTCTTTACAGTACTTGTCCGCTAGTTCTTGGAATAGCTTCCAGTCTGCCTTTTGTAATTCCAACTAGGGGCAGAGTTTGTAAGTTCCTCCTTGTTAATTTTATTTATGAGGAGTTTCACTGGTCTATGGTCACTACCTCCAATCTGGTCGCAGACTTGCCTTTCGGTTATCCTGTGAATGTCGTCTGTAGCAAAGCCAGATCTGGGGTGCTTGTTATGCGCCACCGTCGTGAGTAACATGTGTGAGGATCATCTGGGTGGTTGAGAATGGTGAGACTGTTGGTGATCAGCCATTCTTCAGGCTTTCACCTCGAGGATCTAGCGTGTCATAGCCCCAGCTGGGTGAGTGGCTGTTGAAGTCTCCTACTATAAGCAAGTTGTCATCTTGAACTTTGATAGCTTCCAGCTCAGTTTGAATGGAGGGTGGTGAGTATATATTGTATAGTGTCATCTTAGTGTTGTTGATAAGGAGTTGAACAGCTATGAATTCTGTGCTCATCTGATTGAACCTGTGAAGTTCAACTGCCGGTATGGAATTACGAACTAGTGTTACTACTCCACCTTTATGTCTATTTTCTTATCTGACGGAAGGTTTCAAATCCTCTAATGCTGAATCTATTTCCCGGATTAAGGTGCGTCTCTTGGATACAGCAGATGTCAATCTTTCTGCTCGCAGACGTTCCTCTAGCTCTCGTTTTTTGTTGGTTACCCTTTCTGCATTCCATTGCATAATTGTGAGGGTGAAAGTTTGTCCTTGCTGCCAGTAGTAATACCCCGTCCTCCCCCGGCTTGCAAGAATCAACAGGGCCGCCAGTAGCTAAGGGTGGACCCTTCGAGGCAGGGGGTCCGGTCTCACCACCACCTGGCTGTTTCCCATGGTGGTGGCACCACAGTTATATAAATATTTGCGCATGGCCATTTGAGTTGTTCGTATTTGTCGATTCCTCCCCGCCAATAATGGCTGACACATTCCGTTTCTGAGGACATCTTTTTTGAGGTTGTTCTCTAGACAGTTGCAGTCCCCTGCTGACGAGATCTGTCTTCCCGGGTTTGTCTGGAGTCGTCCTACTCTAGATGACTTCAGCTTCTGTCGCCGGGCTCACCAACCCAGGCTTTAATGCAGGGTGCTCCTGGACACTGTAGTTTAACCTTATGCTAGGGGAAAGGTGCATAGAAGTAGAAGACAAGACAAGAAAAAGGATGTCCTCCTCAGAGAGAGAGAGGACAAGTGCTATTTGTCCCATAGCTGGGAGATGGGTTGGTTGCAGCCAGAGCATTTACCACTCGCCGGTGGGTTCTGCACCGTCACCTTATGAGGCCCCATCCTGCTCCGCCTTTTGTCTGGCCTTCACCTTCAGTCTGTTCGGCGTTAGACCTGCCAGGAGTTAGACTCCCGCCGACATAGCCTTTAAGGATCCTAAAGGCACACAAACCTCCAACCACGATAAGGTAGGCTAATATGGAGGAACTCTGCTGAGATCTTCCTGTACAAGAAAGAGATTGGGAAAACACATGGTTTCTCACCGAAAGGTGCAAATCTGGTGGTCCTACCAATTAATCAGTCCTGCTGGATAATATGCATACAATTTGGCCAAAATTGAGATGTTTTTGTCCTACATGCGCGGAGGTAACTTCATGTTCTGGCGTAAACCACACATATCACAAAGGAGGTTAACTTGATTGATATGTACGAACGCAAACAAACGTGTCTCCCTTTCTTAAATAGAGCGTTGATTGATAGTACCATCATCATCGTGACGCAAGACCTATTGTCTCCTGAGACAAAGAAGCTAATAATGATGATGACCATCATCACTGTAGCTCATGAGTAACCATGTTTTCTCCGATCTCTTTCTTACACAGGAAGGTATCAGCGGTAGTTCACGAAAACGTCGAGGATCTAAGTAGATGGTCACCCGAGTGGTTACCATGGCCCAAATTTGAGGTGTAAAGAATAGAACCTCTGTTACTTGCCACGCATGTCGTAAGAGGCGATTAAGGAGGTTTTGCTGAAATCGGATGCATGTGTCCTAAGCGTGTAGAAGTCTATGTGTTTAGAGGCCTACCAAACCAATGTGCAACGTATACACGTTCTTGGCAAAGATCAAACATATCACAAAGAGTGATTAAAATTGGTCGTAAAGAGCGAAGAAGAAGATGGTAAAAATATGTAGTAGGAATGTTATTTTTTTAAATATGTTTCTAATGAGTTTTGCACAGGCGGCGGCTTTTCAGCCTGCACTTCTCGATTTTGAGCTGCCAATCACTATTTTACGTTCTCAACTCGAACACGGGACCTACGTTTTATCATCCATCTCCGATAGGACTAGGAACTAGATCTCACCTACACTGAGATCAGGGATCTCTGGAAAATATCCCAATGGCTTCACGAGGGAGCGAACCGAACACCTTTAAAACAAGAGGCGAACACCTAATGTCTGTGCCACATAGACCCCCAAAAGACCCCATATAGAGCCCCCCCATAGAGCCCCATATAGAGCATTTCGTATAGCTTATCTTGATTCTAATGTCTCTTGTTCTCTTACTTATGTATGTCTGTATTGTAACGTGTCTATGTCTTACTTATGTCTGTCTGTATTGTAACGTGTCTATGTCTACTTATGTCTGTCTGTATTGTAACGTGTCTATATTGTCTATGTCAGTCTGAATATTTCGGGCCCTTGTAAAAGCTATTTCAAAGTTTCAGTTTCAAATAATTTATCATACATTAACATAGGAAGACAGAGATAAATGTTGGGTGGTCTGACTTCATTGCACGATATAGCGTCAACATCTGAGATGGTAGCAAACACCAAAGACAGAGATTTGTGGAGATCAATGATCGCCTACGCCAGCCGACAAGACACATGATGATTATACGCGTTAAAAGTGTTCAAAACATTACAACTCGAAAACGAAATTCTCGTGCAAAGAATGTTTACAGGCATGAGTTGTTTTTACAGAAACGTTTTCCGGTGCTGGTTTAATTAATCCCACAGTTGTTTGAGTGAATTTGTTTAGAGTTTGACAAACGACGATTGATGGTAAGTAATGTCTTCTTCTCTAACATCATTTACTTCTTTATAGAAGTGTTGGAGGTGAAACGTAGTGATCTTGTGTTTGCTTGTTTTAAGGCACTTTGTAAGCTGATATTTGTTTCCGTAAGGCTGTTCTTGATGCCGTCGCTTCATCTTTTGCGTGGCCTTCCTCTTGCTGTGTACTAGTTATACTTTTTCTGTGTGACTAAAAATATATATTCAGTATTATATTATAGTATGAGCATAGAAATAACTATAGTTTGTTTCAAAATTCGTGAACATCTTTACCGACCGATATAAAATCACCCACTTGACATAAATTTCTTTTTTACATTTTGATAAAGATAATTGAAAACGACTGTGCAAACCATTTTATCAAATAAAATCTTATATATTTCTGCATATTCTGAAGCACGTGCATTTTTCACAATATTTACAAGCTCATTAGATGTGCATAAACTTTAACAGATTGTTACTCTGCTACTATTTGTCGTACAATCTTCATTTTTTTTTGTCTATTGCCTATCCCCATGTGGATCTTCTTCTTTGCGTTCGTTCTTTACGACCAATTTTAATCACTCTTTGTGATGTTTGATCTTTGCCAAGAACGTGTATACGTTGCACATTGGTTTGGTAGCCCCCAAATGCATAGACACGTTTAGGACATGTGCATCCGATTTCAGCAAAACCTCCTTAGTCGCCTCTTACGACATGCATGGCAAGTAACAGTGGTTATATTCTTTACACCCCAAATTTGGGCCCGGTAACCACTCGGGCAACCCCGGTGGATGATTGAATTGGTTGTCCACTCTTGCCGTTAAGCGTAGGGGTGGGATCTTTAATTTGCGTTCCAGGACCAGATGAGTCACCCTTGTGTTATATCCGTGTTTATTTAGTGTGGTCTTGATATTGTCCATTTTTTTCTGGTCTTCCCTTAGCTCTAGTACCTGATCTCTTTATTGTATGCTGTTAGTGGTGTTTGGTTGTATTCCATTCTGTTTAAATGTCCAAATCACTGCATTTGTTGTCCTTCAATGTATTCAGTACATGAGGTTATGCCCACTCTGCTTCTGATATCCTCATTTCGTAGTCTGTCTGTCCTGGTGACTCCCACTGCCTTCCTATTTCACACGTGGTCAGCTTTCTGTGATGTGTTGCTGTAAGAGACCAAGTTTGGCACTGGTAACAGTGTTGGTAGAAAAATACTTTATCATCTTCATTAAGGTTGCAAATTGTTTCAATTTATTAGACCTGTATTTAAATCTTTTTCTCAACTTAAATCATTTTCATTGTTCCATTTGAATTTGTATCAATGGCGCAGGAAGAAACTTTTTAGCCTATCAGCATGCTTAGCGCCATCTTTGTTTTAGTGTCTCGCGAATCCGTACCAAGGTTTTAATAATTATGGGTAAAGGAAAAGGCTTATAGAGAAAGCAAACATAAATTTTATTGCAACAAGCATTCTAAGAAGCAAGAATAAACATCTGAAAGCGATGCAAATAGTGACATTTATCCTGATAGCGAACAAATTACAATAACATAATGTACTTCGGTTGTTTACAAACCGGCAGCTTCTACTAGAAGTTCTAGGACAAAACTCGGGTACTAGAACTGTAGAGTATGTAGTAGCAACTCAGTCTGAGCTTGATAACGGTGAGAAACTAACAGGTTTTAGATTTTTTGATGTTAAACTATTGGACTTTGTAAATACTTTGTTGTGCAATAAGTGTGGACGGCCTCTCGGCGAGAACACTTTCTTATTCTATGTGACTGAAGATAGGTGCTCGCTTGGGACGGGGTGAAACCTCACTTTCCACTGCCAACGTGACATTCATCATCATGTCAGCATCTGGCATGTGTTATCATTTGTCTTCTGCAAAATGCATTGTCTGTGTTACGTTTCATTTCTTGGAGATAGCAAAGCTTACTCCTCAGTAGCAAGTGCAGAACCACCTGTGTATTATACTGTATAATGATGCATGCATTTCCAAGCTTGAATGTTGTGGACAACTACAGAAGAGAATGGGGCGGCATCTAACCAATAAGGTAACTGAACTCAGTTTAAAAAAAGACCTTTAAACATAGAATGTATGAGGGAGAAGTGGTCTCACACAAAAGCAAATTATCAATATTCAAGGACATTATGGTGATGCAATAAGAAGAAACATTAACAATGTGCCTCAGATGCGAAAAGAAATCTGGGTTATTTGGGAACATCAGAACCAGTATCACATCAACTGTGAAAACTGGTGTCCTTCCAATAATCGGCCAGCTGGAGATCCCGACAGAAATGCTTTACCTATGTGTGTGAGGCAATTAGACATGACTTTTAAACCCTCACTAGTGACACCTTATCAAAGTGCCCTCATGGAGGGACACAAAATAGTTTTCATAGCTTAATTTGGCAAAGATGCCCAAGGACTAATTTTGTTGGAAGAGCATGGCTTGCTTTGGCAGTTTCTGATGCTGCAGTAGTTTTTTAATGGTGGAGGGAGTGATAGACTACCTATTTTTGAGAATTTAGGGATACCCACTGGAGTCTACACCAGTATCTGAATGAACTTGATGGGATTGGAATAAAGGCAACAGCTACACCTTTTGTGCCAATTGAACAACGGAGACAGGAAAGATGATTTTTATCGTGTCTATGTAGTTTCTTCTACACTTTTGTTTGTGTACAATCAGAACAATTACATTTTAACAGCCTATGTGCCAGAAAAGGTGGTCTGACTCACATTTTACATGAGTTCATTCAAACGCGTTTTTCTCTATCGCGTTACACTTTAATCAGTGTTCCCAAGATAATTTCTAAACTTCTGAGCCAAATTCAAATTTGGATTGGAGTAGATACTCTTCAGTTACTTCTACCTCAAATAGACTTCTAACAAAGGTCTAACTCTTGGGTTAACATTTGACCTAAGTTCAGAATTTTATGAAATTTTGAACATCAGTATCATAAGATCTAACTCGGATATTAAGTGGAGAGGTCTATTCTATAGCTTAACCATATCTGAGTAACATGTCAAAGGTTTAGCTTCATACAATAGCTTAACCATATCTGAGTAACATGTCAAAGGTTTAGCTTCATACAATAGCTTAACCATATCTGAGTAACATGTCAAAGGTTTAGCTTCATACAATAGCTTAACCATATCTGAGTAACATGTCAAAGGTTTAGCTTCATACAATAGCTTAACCATATCTGAGTAACATGTCAAAGGTTTAGCTTCATACAATAGCTTAACCATATCTGAGTAACATGTCAAAGGTTTAGCTTCATACAATAGCTTAACCATATCTGAGTAACATGGCAAAGGTTTAGCTTCATACAATAGCTTAACCATATCTGAGTAACATGTCAAAGGTTTAGCTTCATACAATAGCTTAACCATATCTGAGTAACATGGCAAAGGTTAACTTCATACAATAGCTTAACCATATCTGAGTAACATGGCAAAGGTTTAGCTTCATACATGAAATAGTTTTTTAACAGGAGTAGGAACCCTACTGCTACCAATTTACTCCAACATAGCAAAAGGAAATTTTTCTACCAACACTTTACCAGTGCCAAACTTGGTCTATTACGGCAACACATCACAGAAAGCTCACCACATGTGAAATGAAATGCTTGAGGAAGGCAGTGGAGTCACCAGGAAAGACAGACTACGAAATGAAGACATCAGAAGCAGAGTGGGCATAACTTCATGCATTGAATACATCGAAAGACAACAAATGCAATGGTTTGGACATTTAATGAGAATGAAATACAACCAACCACCAATAACAGCATACAATAAAAGAGATCGGGTACTAGAGCTAAGGGAAGACCAAGAAAAAGATGACAATATCAAGACCACACTACATAAACACGGATATAACAAGGGCGACTCATCTAGCTCTAGAACACAAATTAAAGCTCCCATCCCTACGCTTAACGGCAAGAGTGGACAACCAACTACATCTTCCACCTGGAAATAGACAATAGATAGATAGAAAATGGTACTTCACTTATTTGTAAATAACAAACAAATAAACATAGATATCATTTTTTGTGTCTATGATCTTCAGGTTGTGTAATCATTATGTATACTACATGCCAAATTTCATAAAGATCTGACCATATCTAGTCATATATATATATCCATCAACAAGTTTTTGGGTCTTGTTAATTTGATCCTGTAGTTGCTCATAAAACGTGTCTTTATTACCTGTTTCCTATACTTTTTTTGCATATTGCGTAGTATATGTTTATGCTTTGGTCTTCTCCAGCTTTGATAGACTCTGCAAAACACAGATTGAAGACAAAGAAAATAAAACATTTAAAAAAGGGTGAGTCGGTTATTTATCTGTGATATGTTTGTGATGTGGTTTATCACGACTGTTTCATCTGTGAGCTTGTAGTTCTGTGATGTGGTTTATCACTTGGCTGTTTCATCTGTGATTTTGTAGTTCTGTGAAATGATTTATCACATGGTTGTTTCATCTGTGAACTTGTAGTTCTGTGGTATGTTTGTGACATAATTTATCACCTGGTTGTTTCCTGTAGATGACCGTTGACACAACACTAGAACTAGTCAACAGTTGTATTGTATTGTCATCAGGTGCCGTGCTAGCTAGAGTAAGGGATCATGGATCTCCACAAATCTGTCACTGGTCTGTCCCTGGTATTTGCTATCATCTCAGATGTTAGACACTATTCCGTGCCATGAAGTCAGGATGTTTTAATATTCCCCTCTCTCCCCGTCTTCCTCTGTTTTGTCTCCCTTTGATTATACCGGTTGTTATGCCTTCTAAACCTCACCTTCTCATCACGTCTGAAAAATGACTGACTCTTTCTTATATTAATAAACTTTCTTTGTGTCTTGGCCACATTCAACTCCACATTTGTCATTTTATCAGTCAATGGGATTCTCTTAACGTTCTTCTGTAAAACCATATCTCTGGTCTCCATGATGTTTGTTTACTGTTCATGACTTGCATCTGTATGTTAGTATTGGTTCTATATATCAAGGAATAACTCTTCATTCTGTTACTCAATTGAGTCACCTGTTGCATATAATGCGTCTTATATTCTGAATTTTCTGAAACATAGCTTTGGTCTGTCATATTCTGTTCATTTCTCATCTACAACTGCCATCTGATGTTACCAGGATTCCACAAAGTATTTAATTTCATCGTCATAGACATTTAAAATGTTCAATGCTATATTTATTTGTTTTATATAACTGTTTCTATTCATTTTTTTCCATTTGCAGCAACTTTGAAAGATGGCCAAATACATACTGCACTATGAGAGCGAAGTAGAACAGATGGAGATAGTCATGATTGTAAAATTAAAGAACATAAGCATTGATACAGCAGAAGAGAAGCAGTACAAATGCAGTACAAATGCAGTGACTAATAAAATATTTAACAAGCCAGCTGAATCTCATGTCCACAGACGAAAACATAAAAAAAAACTAGAGAACGCATACAAGAGAAAGACCTTATCTATGTCCGGCCTGTGGTGTCACATTTAACCAGTCGGCTCATCTAACTATTCACAAAAGAGATACCAGAGAAAAGCCGTATGTATGCGTTGTCTGTAAAACTGGGATTATTCTGTTCGTCTTATCTAACCTAACCACATACAACACAACACACGCCAGACCATGTGTAGTAAATGTTTTAGATTATTGTGCTGCTTGAGTCATGTCAAAACATGTACATGTTTTGTTAAGACGATGCAGAGCTTTTAAAAGAAAATAAATCAGATCCATGACACATGACAAGAATGCAATGATATCGCCTACCACAGACAAAAAAGTGAGTACAAAGCAGTTAAAATGTTGAATGCTATGTTATTTATTTTATGTTTTATAACTGTTTCTATTCATTTTTTTTCCCATTTGCAGCAGATTTTAAATGTTAAAATATAATCCTGACACAAAAGTAGAGATAAAGGAACAGAACATTGAGACAATAGAAAATCCATATAAATGCAATGTCTGTCCTAGAGAATTTGACAAGCGCAGAGGACTTTACGATCACATGAAAAAACACATGAAAAAAAACCAGTGTGAATAATGGTTTGATTTCTCCAAAAAATCAGACCTCACGAGGCACGAAACAACTCATAACGGAGATAAGTCATATGTGTGTGTTGTCTGTAAAACAGGATTTAGCCCGTCAGTTCATCTAATAAAAGTACCAACTTTGAATTATGGCAACAAGTAGGCAACATGATGACAGCAAAGAAAACAGAAAAATAAGGGAATACTGTCCTTCAGAATTTAACATAGCTTATGATTTCACCTTCTACACGCGCGCACACACAGAGCACAACCATACGAATGTGATATTTGTGAAAAACGATTTAGACATTCAAATCTGACGACATAAAAAAAAACCCATGATAAAAACAGACCAGACCACATCAATGCGAAATATGTGGTAAAAGATTTCATCTGTTTCATCACTTAAAGAGGCATGAGAATTCTGGTGATTGGCTCCACAAATACTGAAGTAAATGATTTTAACAATTAAAACAAATCTCTGACGCCAGAACCCTTGCGCCTACACAATCTCAAGCAAATCTTTTAAGAACGATTTTCTGTCCAACACTGGTATCAGCAGCTAATTAGCGAAAAATCATAACGACGGAGATGAGGTGTCTTAGAAAAGCTGCAGGTGGGACAAAATTAGAAATGAAGAAATCAGAAGACTGGATGAGAAACCAGTCATGCAATTCATAAAAAATTTAAAGATTAAATGGTTCGGACATCTGACAATGTCCTGGTATCGCCTACCACACAGTAAGAGAATGAGTACAAAGCAAGACCACGCAAAAGATGGAGCGACAGCATCAAGAACAACCTTACGAAATGAATATCAGCCTACAAAGTGCTTTAAAACAAGCACACATGATTTTCGTATGGCACTTTTAACTAGGTACTGGGACAGTTAACACCAAAGTTGTCTAATAAATACCACTAAATACTAAAGCAAACCTTATAAGATGATTTTCTGTCCAACACTGTTACCAGCATCAAACATGGCCAATAACAGCAGCTAATGAGCAGAAAATCATAACGACGGAGATGTCTTAGAAAAACTGCAGGTGTGACAATAAGAGACAAAGTTAGAAATAAAGAAATCAGAAGACTGACGTGCAGTGCTGATGGCGGAGCGACTAAGAGGAGAGGCAAGCGTAGGGGTGAGCGGACCAACCAAATGTGCAGAAAAACTGGAAAGCCCAGTAGATGCTTGAATCCAGCGCGCTTCCGCCGCAGGAACTACTACTGCCTTAGTTAGATTGGGGACAATCAAACCATACACAAAGTTGGATGATAGGCAAACTAAATAGTCCACACAAAAAAGACCGTAACCTGGGCAGATGACGCTCAACAGCCTGTGAGGGCAGATCGTCCAAGGGTCGCTAGCCTAAAATAAAATAGCAACCTGCTGCCTTGCAGATCGGCTGGGGACAGTCAAAAGCTGATTGAGAGCGAACCCAGTGAGCGCTGGTTGAAATCAGACATGTCGCCGAAGAACAAGCATCAGAGCTTAAAATAATACTGAAGTGACGTAAAAAAAATATTCTTGGTGTAGGCTGTTTATATATCACAATAAGAATGATAAACTGGCTAAAAGAACGATCGCGAGAGAGAAAGATCACAAGTTTACGTATTGTGAACAATCTTTTAATTCTACACAGGGTGTAGCGCAACACATGAAGTTACACACTGGTAAAAAAACCTTTCCTCCCGAGTATTGTAGTTTAACGAGTCTCCAAATCTATCCACCTGGTGGAACACTAAAGAATACATAGGAGAGAAATCTTTCATCTCTTTCTTATATTGATAATAAACTTTGTGTCTTGGCCTCATTTAACACCTCCATGTTTGTCATTTTATTAATCCAAGGGATTCTTACCATTCTTCTGTAAAACCACATCTCTGGTCTCCATGTTCGTTGACTGTTCATGACTTGCATCCATATGTCAGTATTGGTTCTATATATCAAGGAATAACTCGTCATTCTGACACTCAATTGACAGTGATCTGTTGCATCACATTTTCTGATATGCAGCTTTGGTCTGTCGTATTCTGTTCATTTCTGATCTACAACTGCCATCTGTTACCAGGACTCCACAAAATATTTAATTTCATTGTCATAGTTTAAAATGTTCCATGTTATTTATTTTATGTTTTATAACTGTTTCTATTCGGTTTTTTCCCATTTTCAGAAACTTTGAATTATGGCAACAAGTAGGCAACATGACAGCAAAGAAAAGAGAACAGAAAAACATAAATGTAAATACTGTCCTTCAATTTAGAAGAGCTCACTGTCCACATGCGCGCGCATACAGGACAACCATTTCTGTTTGAAATATCTTCATTGCACTCGGACATGTCCATAGATGCTTCGATCTCCTTCACAGTATCTCCGTCGTCGTCTAGCGACTGACCGTACCAGTTCGATTTTGATTGAGCCTATTCATATACCTGTTATGCTGTAACGCCACGCAAGGAAGCTAAACCACTTTCACAGTCTGCCTTAGAAAAATAATGAACATCAAATGGCAGGATATGATCCCAGATACAGAGGTCCTAAAAGAGCTGCTCTTCCCAGCATCTACACAATCTTGATGCAGTCCCAGACAAGATGGGCAGGACATGGGGCTCGAATGCCAGATTGCAGAATACCCAAACGACTTTTATGGTGAGCTTCATAGCGGTAAACGCTCACAGGGGGGAGTGGCCAGAAAAAGCAATTCAAAGATACTCCTGAACTCAATGAAATCTTTTGGCATAGATGTCAACAACTGGGAGAATGCTGCTCAAGACAGATCAGCCTGGCGCACACTTCTTTGACACGGTTCCTCGGCCTGCAGGCAAATAGAACAGCATGGGTGGAGCAAAACAGAAAGGCAGTAAAACTTCCCACAAGTGCAAGTATACCTTGCCCACACTGTACACGAACATTTAAGCTTGTATCGGGCTCACTAGTCATCTACTTATACACAGATATAGTGCAGCTACATTCCCTTGGATGAAAATTTGTGTGGTCATCTCCCGTGATGGACGAGCATCATCACCTGTTACGCTGTTCTTTTCTTTTGCTACTCCAATCTTCAAAACCAGCTCCTGCAATCTAGTAGTTGACGTGGATAGGTTTAAATTAAAATCTTCTTTGCGGCCACTCTTGAGGTCGTTACAAAATATCAGCTCTATCCATTGGCATGGCGGCAGAGCCCGCCAGCCTGTCTGCTCTCTCAATGCCAACGACACCCATGTGCCCCGGAACGAAGATAAGTATGATTCTGCAAATTGTTGACGCTTGTAGTGATTCAGTCCATTGCCTGCGCACAGAACCGGCCTCCACCTTGCGGATCATACTCAATAAATCACTCAGAATGCACGAGTAGTTTTGCGACTCCAGCCAGCGTAATGCATTAGTCACCGCCAGTACCAACATTGTCATACGAAATGCACCACTGGCCTCCTGGACCATTTAGGAACATAAGGAACCATATAAATGTGATATGTATGAAAATGATTTAGCCAGAATTCTAAGGACTTCATTAAAAAAATACAAGACGAAAAAAAATACTTCATGATTGTGAAATATGTGGTAACAGATGTCTGCTTCATCACTAAGAGGCATGAGACTAATGTACATTGTGGTATTTGGCTACACAAATATTGAAGTAAATGATTTTAACAATTATTAAACACAATCGCTCACACAAAATCTCACAATTTTTCTCACACACAATCTCTCAACGCGCGGTCTCTCTCAGCGCGGTCTTCTCTCGCTTTCAATCGTATCTGACTTTTATCGATCTCATGTATGACTTTTATATCGATCTCATGTATGACTTTTATATCGCATCTCATGTATGACTTTTTATATCGCATCTCATGTATGACTTTTTATATCGCATCTCATGTATGACTTTTTATATCGCATCTCATGTATGACTTTTTATATCGCATCTCATGTATGACTTTTTATATCGCATCTCATGTATGACTTTTTATATCGCATCTCATGTATGACTTTTTATATCGCATCTCATGACTTTTTATATCGCATCTCATGACTTTTTATATCGCATCTCATGACTTTTTATATCGCATCTCATGACTTTTTATATCGCATCTCATGACTTTTTATATCGCATCTCATGACTTTTTATATCGCATCTCATGACTTTTTATATCGCATCTCATGACTTTTTATATCGCATCTCATGACTTTTTATATCGCATCTCATGACTTTTTATATCGCATCTCATGACTTTTTATATCGCATCTCATCTTTTTATTCAGCATCTCAGACCTTTTAATCGATCTATCAAGGCCATCTTTAGATCTGCATCTCTGCTTTTTCTACTACGCATCTCATGAACCTGTTCACGATGCTGTCAGACTTTCTATGTGTCTTCCATCTCTGTCATTATCTCTTGTTCACTGACTTTTTATCCAGTTCTGATTTTTATATCGCATCTCATGACTTTTTATATCGCATCTCATGACTTTTTATATCGCATCTCATGACTTTTTATATCGCATCTCATGACTTTTTATATCGCATCTCATGACTTTTATATCGATCTCATGTATAACTTTTATATCGCATCTCATGTATAACTTTTTATATCGCATCTCATGTATAACTTTTTATATCGCATCTCATCTTCTTCACCCTTTGCCCCTAGGGAAGCATAGGTCTGCAACCAAGACCTTCCAAGTCCGCCTATCCAAGGCCATCCTTTCCAGATCTCGCCACTCTCTCCCCTTGGTGTTTCTGGGTCTCCCTTACTTCTATTGCCCTGGGGTTCCATCGGAGAGCCTGTCTCACGATGCTGTCAGGAGGTTTCCTCAGTGTGTGTCCTATCCATCTCCACCTTCTGCTCATTATCTCTTGTTCCACCTGCCGTTGTCCTGCCCTATCCCACAGTTCTGTTTGTGGTCCTGTCGTACCATCTCAGATGGAGTATCCTGCGTAGGCATCTATTGATGAATGTCTGCAACTTTTTGGTGTTCCTTTAGTTGTTCTCCATGTCTCTGCTCCATAAGGACAGACTTGACATTTGAGTTAAATATCATTATCTTAGTTTTATTCCTAATCATTCTTGAACTCCATATGTTCTTCAGAATGGCAAAGACTGATCTTGCCTTTTGTATTGTATTCTAACCTTAACAACTTCATCTGTGCCACCTTGAATGTTGACGACACTTCCCAGATACGTAAATGTGTCCACCTCTTTAGTGGTGATCCTCTCAATAAGATTGGGTCTCTGGAACCAGCATTTAATCTCATGATCTTTGTTTTCTCCCCATGAATAGTCAGGCCTAGTTGCTGCCTGCTGATGGTTGTGAGAGGAGTGCTAGATCATCTGCAAAATCCAGATCCTCCAATTGACTCATCATGGTCCATTGTATTCCATTTCTTCCCTGGCAGTTGTTGATCTCATTATCCAGTCAATAGCCAGCAGGAAAAGGAAGGGCGATAAAAGCCAGCCCTGTCGCACACCAGTCTTTATTTCGAAGGCCTGTCAGTTTTCCTTCATGCAGTACTCTAGCCTCCTCATACATTTTCTTTATTACATTGGTTAGCTTCTGGGGGACGCCATATTGTCATAGAAGTTTCCAGAGTGTTTCCCTGTCTAGGCTATTGAATGCCTTTTCATAGTCCACAAAGTTTATGTAGAGGGATGAGTTCCACTCGATGCTCTGCTCTACTATAAGTAGCGTCGATATTTGATCTGTGCAGGATTTGACCTGTGCAGGATTTGTTTTGCCTCAATCCTGCTTGTTCATCTCTTAGTACTGCATCTGTAGCTTCCTTGAGTCTCTCTAGGATGATTCGACTTAGTATTTTGCCTGGTACAGACAGGAGCATTATTCCTCTATAGTTCGAGCATTCTTGGAGATCACCCTTTTTAGGTAGTTTGACTATATAGCCCTCTCCAGTATTTTGGTTTTCTTCCTCTCCTAAATTTTTCCCAACAAGCCATGTAGCATGTCTGTTGAGATGTCAGCATTTGCTTTTATATCGTATCTCATGTATGACTTTTTATCATATCTCGTGTATGACTCCTAATTTATCATGTGCAACTTTTGCTATCCAGTACATGTTTTATCACCATCAGCTGTGTCTGCCTTTTGTCACCTATCTATGACTTATGATCTCTCATCGCCCGTGTGTTACCGTGGGGTGGGTGGGGAGATTGTTTAATAATTAAGATCGTTTACTTCAATCATTGTGTAGCCAATCAACAGAATTTACAATGTACATTAGTCTCATGCCTCTTTAAGTGATGAAACAGATGACATCTTTTACCACATATTTCACATTGATGTGGTCTGTTTTCATCATGTGTTTTTTATGTGTGGTCAGATTTGAATTCCGTTAAATCGTTTTTAACAAATATTGCATCCGTATGGTTGTGTTCTCCTGTGTGCGCGCGCATTTGGACAGAGAGATCATAAGCTCTAGTAAATTCTGGACAATATTTATATTCTCTTTGCTGTCATCATGTTGTCTACTTGTTGCCATAATTCAAAGTTGGTGTGCTTTTATTAGATGAACTGACTGGCTAAATCCTGTTTTACAGACAACACACACATATGGCTTATCTCCGTTATGAGTTCTTTCGTGCCTCATGAGGTCTGATTTTTGGGGAAAGCAAAACCATTTGTTCACACTGGTTTTTTTGTTCATGTATTATTATGTGATCGTAGAGTCTTCTGTGCTTGTCAAATACTCTAGGACAGACATTGCATTTATATGGCTTTTCTATTGTCTCAATGTTCTGTCCCTTCATCTCTACTTTTGTCAGGATTATATTTTAACATTTAAAATCTGCTGCAAATTGAAGGAAAAAAAATGAAGAGAGTTATAAAACATAAAATAAATAACAATATAGCATTCAATATTTTAACTGCTTTGTACTTGTTATACTTGTTATACTTTTTGTCTGTGGTAGGCGATACCAGGACATTCTTGTCAGAACCATTAAATCTGTTCCTTTATGAATTGCATTACTGGTTTCATATTCAGTCTTCTGATATCTTCATTTCTAATTTTGTCTCTATTTGTCACACCTGCAGCTTTTCTAAGACACCTCATCTCCATCGTTATGTTTTCCCCACTTATTAGCTGCTGTTATATTTGACACTAGTAACATAGTGTTGGCCTGAAAATCATTCATATAAGATTTGTTTAGTTTTTAGCGGTATTTCTTTTATGCGATATCAGTGGTGTTACTGTCCCAGTACCTGGTTAAAAGTAACATATGCAAATCATGTGTGTGCTTGTTTTAAGTCACTTTGTAAGCAGATATTCATTTTTGTAAGGTTGTTCTTGATGTCGTCACTCCATCTTTTGCGTGGTCATCCTCTTGCTTTGTACTCGTTATACTTTTTGTCTGTGGTAGGCGATACCAGGGTATACTTATCAGGTGTCATGGATCCAATTTATTTTCTTTTAAAAGCTGTGCATCTAACATTTGTACATATTTTGACATGACTCTTCAAGCAGCGCAATAATCTAAAACATTTACCACACGGATATGGTCCGGTGTGTGTGTGTTGTGTGTGGTTAGATCAGATGAACAGCGAAATCCAGTTTTACAGACATCACATTCATACGGTTTTTCTCTGGTATCAATTCTTTCTTGAGTGGTTAGATGAACCGACTGGTTAAATGTGACCCCACAGGCCGGACATAGATGTCTTTCTCTTGTATGTGTTCTCTGGTGTACTTTTAGGTCAGGTCGGGTGAATGCAAATCCAGAATCGGAACACTTATGTTTTCATATGTGGACATGAGATTCAGCTGGCTTGTTAAAAGGATCTTTCTCTTTTTGGTTATTCTTGCTTTAATCTGTGTCTGTGTTCGGTGAAGTTTATCAAAGCTGGAGGACATAAACATATAATACGCAATATGCAAAAAGGTATGGGAAACAGGAATTTGGTCAAAGGAATGAAAAAGATCAATATTTATTCCAATACAAAAATTGAGACAAAAATAATGTACCAACTTTAGAACAGTGGCATAGAATAGCCACACAAGTAAAAATCTTACTAAAAATAAGTATGGGAAACCTTTGTAGGCAAATTGATAATACCAATAGAAGACAATCTGGGTTTAGACAGAATAGAGAGGGCATGACGTACCCATAGCGTTCCTTTAGTTATTTGAAATGTTTTCAGTGAGGTACAGGCTGGTAAAACAATCTCGGACAAGTTAGCTATTGTTTTTTCGATGGAATCGATGGCGCGCAAAAAATTGCTTCATATGAAATGTGTGTCCTTCACGTAGTAAAACCGATAATTCGATAGTCAAAATTCGATAGTCAACTTTAACATATTCTAGAGATCTCGAATATTCTTTGATCATATGTTAATTAAGTTGCGCAATTTTTTTTTGACTGCAGTCTAAATATACCAATATTATGGCTACCTGACAACTTTAAATTATGTAACATGCAACTGATCTCTGGGGGTGCAACAAATACCTTCCCAATTTACTGTAAAAAATAGGACCTACTGGTTCATAAAAAAATGCATATACATTTATTTGCTCGAAAGGTGCATTTTCTGTTGTCTACTGCCATCAATATCTCATAGTGCTATCTTGAAAGTTTCTTTCAATTTGGGAAATGTACATTAATCAGATTAAGAAATTTACATATGGAAGAAAATTGCATATAAAAAATGTGAATTCAGTCTAAATTGTCAGGGAAATTGTGAGAGCATATAGTAATTGTCTAGTCTAAGACTAATCAAATGTAAAAAATATATTAGTACTCAGAACAAGCTTTACAACGATACATAACTGGATTGGGTTCATTGAACTCCATACATTGTCTCTAGGGACTTCCCTCACGGGTTGTTGAGCGTCATCTACCCAGGTTACCGGTCTTTTTTTTTTTTTTACTATTTGGTTTACCTACCGTCCAATTTTGTGTACGGTTTACTTCACTAGTCTGATTGTCCCCAATCTAACTACAAGGCAGTAGTAGTTCCCTGCAAGTGGAAGCGGCACTGGAATTAAGCCTCTGCTGGGCTTTCCAGTTTTCTGCACATTTGGGTGGCCCGCTCACCCTCTCGCCTGCCACACCTATTCGCCGCTCCACCATCAGCAACGTGCACGTCAGTCCTCTGATTTCTTTTATTTCTAATTTTGTCTCTTATTGTCACACCTGCAGCTTTTCTAAGACACCTCCGTCGTTATCATTTTTCGTTCATTAGCTGTGGTTATTAGCCATGTTTGACACTGGTAACATAGTGCTGGCCAGAAAATCGTTCTTATAAGATTTGGAGAGATTGTGTGCGCGTGGAGGCGCGCTAAATGTTTGATCTATATGTATGAAGATACTGCATGTTCTAAAGATGTAACTATGCTCTTATATAGAAAAATGAGAAACAAATCCTTATAAAGTTTCAGATATAAAATTATCAACTCCTACCTGATACAACTAGATGTGTGTAGTTTTGTCTACACTTAAGCTAGCAGCTAAGCTCAATTGTTTATTAAGGTAGCACACTTGTGTGGATGCTCTTTTGTCATTGAACATCTGTATTTTAAACATCGTTATCTGCAATAGATACAGTATGACATTTGTTTACCTATTTGTTGATCTATGTCATTGAATGTCTGCATAATTGATCTGCTTGACCATAGCTCTTGTCACATACTTCACAGCCAATTAAAAATTTGTTGTTCATGTGGGACCGGAGTTTATTATGCCCGGTACGGAGGCGAAATATGACAGCTTGTTTGCTACGACACAAACTATAGTACCCATCTTTGGCTCTGTGTTGAGGGTGGTCTTGTGGCCACTTGTCTCTATATCACCATCCAATGGTTGTTTTAGCCTCCTCATAGCTGATTTCATCAGTCTGCAGCAGTCGCCCTCTTGTCTGCCTCTTTGTTTCCGCTCATATTGCAGTGTGATGAGATCCACTGTATGACTGTGCATTTGAATGAGTTTGAACACAAATATAAGCTGTGAACACCAATGTATTTATTAGAAAATGTCAAATAATTATTATGCTAAAGTGCTTGCTACTTCCAGTATCAAATATTCAGTGATTTACGATGTTTTGTTAATACTCCAAGGATCGTTTTTAGCTCTGTGCCGGTTTGATAAGATTTGCTTTAGTTTTTAGTGATTATCTCTTTGTGACAACATTGGTGTCAACTGTCCCAGTACCTGCTTAAAAGTGCCAAATACAAAGCAGATATGTCTTTGCTTGTTTTAAGGCACTTTGGAAGCTGATATTCATTTTCGTAAGGTTGTTCTTGATGCCGTCACTCCCATCTTTTAGTTGGTCTTCCTCTTGCTTTGTACTCATACTTTTTCTGTGGTAGGCGGTACCAGTGCATTCTTGTCAGGTGTCTTGAGCCATTTAATCTGTTCTTCATCCAGTCTTCTTTTGATTTCTACATTTATTGTGTCACTTATTGTTACACTTGCAGCTCTTCTGCGTTCGCCCGCTTTGAATTCAGGAGTAGCCATGGCACCTGGTGTGGCACTTCTGGCTGATTCTTGCGTGAGAGCCAGCTTACCGTTTTATTGGTTTCCTCGCCATACAGGTGGGCCTTCTCCGACTTGAGAGGTTACAGCTCTTCTAAGACGCCCCATCTCCGTTATATTTCCTGCTCATTAACTGCTGTTATTGGCCATGCTTGACGCTGGTAACATAGTGTTGGACAGAAAATCGTTCTTATAAGATTCGCGTGAGATTGTGGGCGATTGTGTTTAATAATTAAGATCGTTTACTTCAATCATTGTGTAGCCAATCAACAGAATGTACATTAGTCTCATGCCTCTTTAAGAGATGAAGCAGATGACATCTTTTACCACATATTTCACATTGATGTGGTCTGTTTTCATCGTGTGTTTTTTATGTGGTCAGATTTGAATTCCGTTAAATCGTTTTTAACAAATATTACATCCGTATGGTTGTGTTCTCCTGTGTGCTGCGCATTTGGACAGAGAGATCATAAACTCTAGTAAATTCTGAAGGACAGTATTTATATTCTCTTCTTTGCTATCATGTTGTCTACTTGTTGCCATAATTCAAAGTTGGTGTGCTTTTATTAGATGATCTGACTGGCTAAATCCTGTTTTACAGACAACACACACATATGGCTTATCTCAGTTATGAGTTCTTTCGTGCCTCGTGAGGTCTGATTTTTAGGGAAAGCAAAACCATTGTTCACACTTTCGTAGAGTCTTCTGTGTTTGTCAAATGCTCTAGGACAAGACATTGCATTAATGTGGGTTTTCTATTGTCTCAATGTTCTGTTCCTTCATCTCTACTTTTGTGTCGGGATTATATTTTAACATTTAAAATCTGCTGCAAATTGAAAAAAAAAAATGAAGAGAACAGTTATAAAACATAAAATAAATAACAATATAGCATTCAATATTTTAACTGCTTTGTACTCGTTATACTTTTTGTCTGTGGTAGGCGATACCAGGACATTCTTATCAGGTGTCTGAACCATTTAATCTGTTCTTTTATGAATTGCATTACTGGTTTCATATTCAGTCTTCTGATATCTTCACTTCTAATTTTGTCTCTATTTGTCACACCTGCAGCTTTTCTAAGACACCTCATCTCCATCGTTATGATTTTCCGCTCATTAGCTGCTGTTATATTTGACACTGGTAACATAGTGTTGGCCTGAAAGTCATATTTGACACTGGTAACATAGTGTTGGCCTGAAAGTTATATTTGACACTGGTAACACAGTGTTGGTCTGAAAGTTATATTTGACACTGGTAACATAGTGTTGGTCTGAAAGTTATATTTGACACTGGTAACATAGTGTTGGCCTGAAAGTTATATTTGACACTGGTAACAGTGTTGGCCTGAAAGTTATATTTGACACTGGTAACACAGTGTTGGCCTGAAAGTTATATTTGACACTGGTAACATAGTGTTGGCCTGAAAGTTATATTTGACACTGGTAACATAGTGTTGGTCTGAAAGTTATATTTGACACTGGTAACATAGTGTTGGTCTGAAAGTTATATTTGACACTGGTAACACAGTGTTGGCCTGAAAGTTATATTTGACACTGGTAACATAGTGTTGGTCTGAAAGTTATATTTGACACTGGTAACACAGTGTTGGTCTGAAAGTTATATTTGACACTGGTAACACAGTGTTGGCCTGAAAGTTATATTTGACACTGGTAACATAGTGTTGGTCTGAAAGTTATATTTGACACTGGTAACACCATAGTGTTGGCCTGAAAGTTATATTTGACACTGGTAACATAGTGTTGGCCTGAAAGTTATATTTGACACTGGTAACATAGTGTTGGCCTGAAAGTTATATTTGACACTGGTAACATAGTGTTGGCCTGAAAGTTATATTTGACACTGGTAACATAGTGTTGGCCTGAAAGTTATATTTGACACTGGTAACACAGTGTTGGCCTGAAAGTTATATTTGACACTGGTAACACAGTGTTGGCCTGAAAGTTATATTTGACACTGGTAACACAGTGTTGGCCTGAAAGTTATATTTGACACTGGTAACACAGTGTTGGCCTGAAAGTTATATTTGACACTGGTAACACAGTGTTGGCCTGAAAGTTATATTTGACACTGGTAACACAGTGTTGGCGTTAAAATCGTTCATATAAGATTTGTTTTAGTTTTTAGCGGTATTTTTTTAATGCGATATCAGTGGTGTTACTGTCCCAGTACCTGGTTAAAAGTAACATATGCAAATCATGTGTGTGTGCTTGTTTTAAGGCACTATGTAAACTGATATTCATTTTTGTAAGGTTGTTTTTGTGTCGTCAGTCCATCTTTTGCGTGGTCATCCTCTTGCTTTGTACTCGGTATACTTTTTGTCTGTGGTAGGCAATACCAGGGTATACTTATCAGGTGTCATGGATCCAATTTATTTACTTTTAAAAGCTGTGCATCTAACAATATTTGTACATATTTTGACATGACTCTTCAAGCAGCGCAATAATCTAAAACATTTACCACACGGATATGGTCCGGTGTGTGTGTGTTGTGTGTGGTTAGATCAGATGAACAGCGAAATCCAGTTTTACAGATATCACATTCATACGGTTTTTCTCTGGTATCAATTCTTTCTTGAGTGGTTAGATGAACCGACTGGTTAAATGTGACCCCACATGCCAGACATAGATGTCTTTCTCTTGTATGCGTTCTCTGGTGTACTTTTAGGTCATTAGGTCTGGTGAATGCAAATCCAGAATCAGAACACTTATGTTTTCATATGTGGACATGTGGTTATTCTTGCTTTAGTCTGTGTTCGGTGAAGTTTATCAAAGCTGGAGGACACAAAATCATAAACATATAATATGCAATATGCAAAAAGGTATGGTAAACAGGAATTTGGTCAAAGGAATGAAAAAGATCAATATTTATTCCAATACAAAAATTGAGACAAAAATAATGTACCAACTTTAGAACAGTGGCATAGAATAGCCACACAAGTAAAAATCTTACTAAAAATAATTATGTGAAACCTTTGTAGGCAAATTGATAATATAAATAGAAGACAACCTGGGTTTAGACGGAATAGAGGGCATGACGTACCCATAGCGTTCCTTTAGTTATTTGCAATGTTTTCAGTGAGGTGCAGGCTGGTAAAACAATCTCAGACAAGTTAGCTATTGTTTTTTTTGATGGAATCGATGGCGCAAAAAATTGCTTCATATGAAATGTGTGTCCTTCACGTAAAACCGATAATTCGATAGTCAACTTTAACATATTCTAGAGATCTCAAATATTCTTTGATCATATGTTAATTAAGTTGCAATTTTTTTGACTGCACAGTCTAAATATACCAATTATGGCTACCTGACAACTTTAAATTGTTATGCAACATGCAACTGATCTTTGGAGGTGCAACGAATAAGACCTTCCCAATTTACTGTTAAAAAAATAGGACCTACTGGTTCATAAAAAAATGCATATACATTTATTTGCTTGAGAAAGGTGAATTTTCTGATGTCTACTGCCATCAATCTCATAGTGCTATCTTGAAAGTTTCTTTCAATTTGGAAAATGTACATTAATCAGGGACTTCTTCTTTGTGTTCTTTACGACCAATTTTAATCACTCTTTGTGACATGTTTGATCTTTGCCAAGAACGTGTATCGTTGCCAATTGGTTTGGTAGGCCCCTAAACGCATAGACTTCTACACGTTTAGGACAGGTGCATCCGATTTCACTCAATCCTCCTTAATCGCCTCTTTCGACATGCATAGCAGGTAACAGTGGTTCTATTCTGTACACTCCAAATTTGGGCGCCGGTAACCACTCGGGTGTCTCTATGGACCAAACAAATACTACTGTATACATTTTCTATAGAGAATAGAATAATTTCTTGGAGGGTACGACCGTTAAAAAAATGTGAAGCATATTTCGTGATCACAAATAAAAACCTTTTGTGTAATTCGATTGTAGAGATACATTACTAACACAATCTGATGAATTTGAAAAATCAATAACTGGAAGCTATACTGACCCGATCGTCAGTAGCATGCACACTTAAGTAGAGGCTATTTTAAACTAAATGTTTTCCCATGGTCACTACCACTTTTTTGCAACCTTGTGCTAGAGGATTGCGTTTTAGAGGTATCTTTCTCCGTCTCTGCCTTTTTAACCAGGATTTTTATCGCCCGTCCCCGATAGGACTAGGAACTTTATCTCACATACAGGGAGGTCCTTTCTTTATCTTTCTCTTGCCGGAGATACAGGGTTTGTGCTTTGTGTAATACTCTCGGCAGGTAGATTGCCATTTCTGCAGAGAATGACCGAGTAATATGGGGTAAAACTCGGTGCAATGAAGTCTATCCAAGAGACCCTAGGGTTGTTGCCGGAGCTACAGGGTTCGTGCTTTGTGTAATACCCCAGCCGGTGGCTTGCCATTTCTGCGGAGAGTCGGGCATATGGGGAAACCCAGCACAATGAAGCCAATCATTCTCCTATAGACTTTTTTCACTCATTGCAATGTGGTTCAGAAACAAGGACAGCCTGCTACTTTGCCATTCATCATTCAATCCATCGAGCACAATATTATGACTGACATGAGAACTGCAGCATACCCCAACAGGTACTATTCTGGGAATTTTCGGAAGGCAAGACTCCAAGGCAGAACACTGCTCATATATGTAGGATATACATCCTCCTAGACTGGGATGGCACACACTTGACGACGACACAGAGGAAGACAATAAAACTGACGGTGTAGAATACAAACGCGCACCAAAGACTGCATATTAGGGTAGGAACGCTATGAGAAACTAGAACACAATTAGTTTTGACGTAAGTTAACTACGACTTTTAGGCGATGGGATAGTCTTCTTCTTTGCGTTCGCTCTTTACGAACAATTTTAATCGCTCTTTGTGATGTTTGATCTTTGCCAAGAACGTGTATACGTTGCACATTGATTTGCAGGCCCCTAAACGCATAGACTACTACACGTTTAGGACACATGCATCCGATTTCAGCCAAACCTTCTTTGTCACCTCTTACGACATGCGTGGCAGGTAACAGTGGTTCTATTCTTTATACCCCAAATTTGGGCGCAGGTAACCACTCGGGTGGATAGGGATAGTGACAGGGAGACCGATAGGAACAGTGGAAGAGGACGGACGTGTGCGCGACTAGGAGCAAGACTGAACAACTAGTTAGATAGCATAGGACGTAGTCAATTCATGTACTTCCAACACTAATAAACATGAATATGATTTGTAGTCTGTACGTGTTATGAAATGTTCTACATATTACTAGAATAGTTGTGTCAATCTAGTTAGAAGCTTCGACCATCAACCTTGCCAGGAGACCATTATCACCTACATCGCCTACCACTAGCAACAACAGGGCCCTACATCGCCTACCAACTGCCCCAGTACCTGGTTAAAAGTGCCATATGCATATCAGATATGTGTGTGCTTGTTTTAAGGCACTTTGGTAAACTATTCGTTTTCGTAGGGTTGTTCTTGTGCCGTCCTCTTGCTTTGTACTCGTTATATTTTTCTCTGTGGTTGGTGATAACGGGGCATTCTTGTCAGGTGTCTGAACCATTCAATCTGTTCTTTTATGAATTGCATGACTGGTTTCACATCGTTTTCTTCTGATTTCTTCATTTCTAATTTTGTCGCTTATTGTCACACCTGCAGCTCTTCTTCTGCGTTCTCCCGCTATGAATTCAGGAGTAGCCATGGCGCCTGGTGTGGTGCTTCTGGCTGATTCTTGCTTGAGAGCCAGCTTACCGTTTTATTGGTTTCCTCACCATACAGGTGGGCTTTCTCAGACTTCAGAGGTTACAGGTCTTCTAAGACACCTCATCTCCGTTATGATTTGCTGCTCATTATCTGCTGTTATTGGCCATGTTTGACGCTGGTAAGAGTGTTGGCCAGAAAATCGTTCTTATAAGATTTACGTGAGATTGTGTGTGAGATTGTGGGCGTGTGCGTGATATTGTATGCACAAGTTAGAGATGGTGTGTGCGTGATGGTGTGCGTGATGGTGTGTGTGCGTGACTGTGTGTGCGAGAGAGATTGTGATTGTTTAATAATTAAGATCGTTTACTTCAATCATTGTGTAGCCAATCACCAGAATGTACATTAGTCTCATGCCTCTTTAAGTGATGAAACAGATGACATCTTTTACCACATATTTCACATTGATGTGGTCTGTTTTCATTTTTTTTTTGTCGGATTGGTATTTTGACTGAATCGTTTTTCACAAATCACATTCGTATGGTTGTGTTCTCCTGTGTGCGCGCACATTTGGACAGAGAGATCATAAGCTCTGGTAAATTCTGAAGGACAGTATTTATATTTTTTCTCTTCTTTGCTGTCATGTTGCTATAATTCAAAGTTGTTCTTTTATTAGATGATCTGACTGGCTAAGTCCTGTTTTACAGACAACACACATATGGCATATCTCCGTTATGAGTTCTTTCATGCCTCGTGAGGTCTGATTTTTTTGGGGACAAGCAAAACCATTGTTCACACTTGTTGTTTTTTTTTTTTCATGTATTCTGTGATCATATAGTCCTCTGTGCTTGTCAAATGCTCTAAGACAGACATTGCATTTATATGGCTTTTCTATTGTCTCAATGCTCTGTCCCTTCATCTCTACTTCTCTCTCGTCAGGATTATATTTTGCCATTTAAAATCTGCTGCAAATTGGGAAAAAAAATGACTAGCAGCAGTTATAAATAATATAGCATTGAATATTTTAACTGTATTTTACTTATTATACTTTGTCTGTGGTAGGCGATGTATCAGTGCATTCTTGTCAGGTGTCATGGATCTGATTTATTTTCTTTTAAAAGCTCTGCGTCGTCTTAACAAATATTTTACATGTTTTGACATGACTCTCAAGCAGCGCAATAATCTAAAACATTTACCACACATATGATCTGGCGTGTGAGTGTTGTGTGTGGTTAGATCAGATGAACAGTGAAATCCAGTTTTACAGACAACGCTTACATATGGCTTTTCTCCGGTACGAACTCTTTCGTGTGCAGTTAGATAAGCAAACTGGTTAAATGTGACACCACAGGCCAGACATAGATAAGATCTTTCTCTTGTGTGTGCGTTCTCTTGTTTGTGCGTTCTCTTGTTTGTGCGTTCTCTTGTGTGTGCGTTTAGGTCATTTGGTCGGACTAATGCAAATCCAGAATCGGAACACTTTTTTTTGTGGTTTTCATCTGTGGACATAAGATCAATGTTGATATGTTCTTTAATTTCACAATCAGGACTATATCTGTTCTAATTCGCTGTCATAGTGCGGTATGTAACATCAGATGGCAGTTGCAGATCAGACATAAAGAACAGAATACAGCAGACCAAAGCTGCGTTTCAGAAAATAAGAAGCATTATATGCAACAGGTCACTGTCAATTGAGTGACAGAATGAAGTTATGAACAGTAAACGAACATCATGGAGACCAGAGATGTGGTTTTACAGAAGAATGGTGAGAATCCCATGGATTGATAAATGTGGTTAAATGAAGCCAAGACACGCACAAAGTTTATCAATATAAGAAAGAGACGAAAGGTTTCTCTCCTATGTATTAAGTGTACCACCAGGTGGATAGATTTGGAGACTCGTTAAACAATACTCACAGAGGAAAGGTTTCTTACCAGTGTGTAACTTCATGTGTTGGGCTACACCCTGTGTAGAATTAAAAGATTGTTCACAATACGTACACTTGTGATGTCTCTTCTCTTGTGATGCTGCTATCTCCTTTCTTGTGATCGTTCTTTTTCTGCCATTTTGATCATTCTTAATTGTGATATATAAACAGCCTACACCAAGAA